>CM074724.1:373655441-373657941 GCA_037306005.1 Rhinophrynus dorsalis | reverse complement strand
CTGTTCTCCATCCCTGGGGAACATGCCAGCTAGAGACTAACATTCCGCACTATTCTCCATCCCCGGGGAACATGCCAGCTAGAGACTAACATTCCATACTGTTCTCCATCCCCAGGGAACATGCCAGCTAGAGACTAACATTCCGCACTGTTCTCCATCCCTGGGGAACATGCCAGCTAGAGACTAACATTTCACACTGTTCTCCATCCCCGGGGAACATGCCAGATAGAGACTAACATTCCACACTGTTCTCCATCCCCGGGGAACATGCCAGCTAGAGACTAACATTCCGCACTGTTCTCCATCCCCGGGGAACATGCCAGCTAGAGACTAACATTCCACTATGTTCTCCATCCCTGGGGAACATGCCAGCTAGAGACTAACATTCCACACTGTTCTCCATCCCTGGGGAACATGCCAGCTAGAGACTAACATTCCACACTGTTCTCCATCCCCGGGGAACATGCCAGCTGGAGACTAACATTCCACACTGTTCTCCATCCCTGGGGAACATGCCAGCTAGAGACTAACATTCCACACTGTTCTCCATCCCTGGGGAACATGCCAGCTGGAGACTAACATTCCACACTGTTCTCCATCCCCGGGGAACATGCCAGCTAGAGACTAACATTCCATACTGTTCTCCATCCCCGGGGAACGTGCCAGCTAGAGACTAACATTCCACACTGTTCTCCATCCCTGGGGAACATGCCAGCTGGAGACTAACATTCCACACTGTTCTCCATCCCTGGGGAACATGCCAGCTAGAGACTAACATTCCACTCTCTTCTCCATCCCTGGGGAACATGCCAGCTAGAGACTAACATTCCACACTGTTCTCCATCCCTGGGGAACATGCCAGCTAGAGACTAACATTCCACACTGTTCTCCATCCCTGGGGAACATGCCAGCTAGAGACAAACATTCCACACTGTTCTCCATCCCTGGGGAAAATGCCAGCTAGAGACTAACATTCCACACTGTTCTCCATCCCTGGGGAACATGCCAGCTAGAGACTAACATTCCACACTGTTCTCCATCCCTGGGGAACATGCCAGCTAGAGACTAACATTCCACACTGTTCTCCATCCCTGGGGAACATGCCAGCTGGAGACTAACATTCCACACTGTTCTCCATCCCCGGGGAAAATGCCAGCTAGAGACAAACATTCCACACTGTTCTCCATCCCTGAGGAACATGCCAGCTAGAGACTAACATTCCGCACTGTTCTCCATCCCCGGGGAACATGCCAGCTAGAGACTAACATTCCGCACTGTTCTCCATCCCTGGGGAACATGCCAGCTAGAGACTAACATTCCGCACTGTTCTCCATCCCCGGGGAACATGCCAGCTAGAGACTAACATTCCACACTGTTCTCCATCCCTGGGGAACATGCCAGCTAGAGACTAACATTCCACACTGTTCTCTATCCCTGGGGAACATGCCAGCTAGAGGCTATCATTCCACATTGTTCTCCATCCCTGGGGAACATGCCAGCTAGAGACTAACATTCCACACTGTTCTCCATCCCTGGGGAACATGCCAGCTAGAGACTAACATTCCACACTGTTCTCTATCCCTGGGGAACATGCCAGCTAGAGACTAACATTCCACACTGTTCTCCATCCCTGGGGAACATGCCAGCTAGAGACTAACATTCCACACTGTTCTCTATCCCTGGGGAACATGCCAGCTGGAGACTAACATTCCACACTGTTCTCCATCCCTGGGGAACATGCCAGCTAGAGACTAACATTCCACACTTTTCTCCATCCCTGGGGAACATGCCATCTAGAGACTAACATTCCACTCTCTTCTCCATCCCTGGGGAACATGCCAGCTGGAGACTAACATTCCACACTGTTCTCCATCCCCGGGGAACATGCCACCTAGAGACTAACATTCCACACTGTTCTCCATCCCGACTGCCACTATATATATATATATATATATATATATATATATATATATATATTAGTTGAAGAGCCCGTTACACGGGCCTCAGTGCCACTGCCAGCTGGTCGCGGGGCAGTCATGTGCAATAGAGACTGCCCGCGTCCAGCTCTGTATCAGCCGTGCTGCGGGCAGTCTCTACTGCGCATGACTTTGTCGTTACACGCGTTTTAGCGAATTATAATATAGGATATATATTTATAGATAGATAGATAGATATTTTAGTTCACATAGTTCCCTTATAATATTTTACCATTTTAAAATGAATATTAACAACTTGAATTCTCCAACACTTTGAGATGGATTGCGTTAGAGATCGTCCCTAGTTCCCAATGGGTTAATAAAGAGAAACAACTAATTCAGCTGAATTGTAGTTTGCAAAACTCTCAGTTTATGATCAAAAATAAATCCACAAGTTACATAACAAAACATTACTACTGGAGTTGTGTTCTCGTCTGAATTTTAAGTCATTTTTTTGTCTACTATAATAATATGGGGTGATCCTCTGTTATTCATTAGGCAAAACAGGGTGAAATCAACAGCAT
>CM074724.1:373300441-373650441 GCA_037306005.1 Rhinophrynus dorsalis | reverse complement strand
GCGTGCACTGAGCAGGCTAGATACTGAGCCATGAGGAGCAGAAAAGAACTGTCAAAAGACCTGCGTAACAATGTAATGGAACTTTATAAAGATATAAAAGGCTATAAAGAGATATCGAAAGCTTTGAAAATGTCAGTCAGTACTGTTCAATCATTTATTAAGAAGTGGAAAATTCGGGGATCTCTTGATACCAAGCCAAGGTCAGGTAGACCAAGAAAGATGTCAGCCACAACTGCCAGAAGAATTGTTTGGGATACAAAGAAAAACCCACAGGTAACCCAAGGAGAAATGCAGGCTGCTTTGGAAAAAAAGACGGTCTGGTTGTTTCAAGTAGCACAATACAACGATACTTGAACAAAAACAAGCTGCATGATCGAGTTGCCAGAAAGAAGCCTTTACTGTGTCGATGCCACAAAACGGCCCGGTTACAATATGCCCGACAACACCTTGACCCGCCTCATAGCTTCTGGAACACTGTAATTCGGAGTGACAACACCAAAATAGAGCTTTATGGTCACAACCATAAGCGCTATGTTTGGAGAGGGGTCAACAAGGCCTATAGCGAAAAGAATACCATCCCCACTGTGAAGCATGGTGGTGGCTCACTGATGTGTTGGGGGGTGTGAGCTCTAAAGGCACTGTGAATCTTGTGAACATTGAATGCAAGATGAATGCAGCATGTTATCAGAAAATACTATTTGCATTCTTCTGCATGAAAGCTGAGCATGGGACGGTCTTGGACTTTCCAGCATGACAATGACCCTAAGCACAAGGCCAAGTTGACCCTCCAGTGGTTACAGCAGAAAAAGGTGAAGGTTCTGGAGTGGCCATCACAGTCTCCTGACCTTAATATTATCGAGCAACTCTGGGGAGATCTCAAACATGCAGTTCAATCAAGACGACCAAAGACTGCATGACCTGGAGGATTTAGCAGAGTTGAATAGGTAGCTATACCACCTGCATGGATTCTGGGTCTTATAGACAACTATTTCAAAAGACAGCACTCTGTCATTGGTGCTAAAGGTGGCAACACACAGTATTAAGAACTAAGGGTATGCAGACTTTTGTACATGGGTCATTTCATTTTTTTATTTGTTGCCATGTTTTGTTTTATGATTGTGCTATTCTGTTATACCCTACAGTTGAATATGAATCCCATAAGAAATAAAATAATTGTGTTTTGCCTGCTCACTCATGTTTTCTTTAAAAATGGTACATATATTACCAATTCTCCAAGGGTGTGCAAACTTTTGAGCACAAATGTACATCTACCAAAATTTATATAAGTAATCTGACTAAGCTTGGATGTAAACACTATATCAAGTCTATACACATTTAATGGTGATATTAGTTTAATCCAGCTGGTTAATGATATGATCCTATACATTGTGATCTGTGATCCTGTAATAATCAGATTGATTACAATGATCGTGTTTCATGTATATCTTCTATTGCACTGACCTCCTTGAATTCTGTATTCAATACGTTTATACTCCTATGTCCAGGAATCAACAAGGCATATGTATGCATTTTTAAGAAAATTAATAAAGGCTACATTTTAAGGAATCCATCATTTGATTTATGGGTCATATGTGTGTAACCCCTTTGGGATCAGTGATTTCTGCTGCCACTGACTATCCTGCAGTTCCTGGGGAGTGGCCAGCAGATGGCGAGCTCCTATGCACATGGATGGATATTCAGGACTCCATTTTGGTTTGGAGTTGATTTTTAGAGCTGGGCTGAAGTTAGTGAAGGAGCCTCTTCTAAGCAGGGAATGCTGATCTGGCTGATCCAGTGCTGGAGGATCCTGGAAGAAGTATTCCAGCAGACAGCTGTAACCAGACCAAGGCACATAACTGCTCCTGGCAGGGAATGTTGTGAAGAGTGCAGGAATTCCAGCAGCAGTTAAAGGAGCAGGCGCTCCCCTTCCTGAACTGACCAAATTGCAGACTGTGGAGTGGTAAGCTTGAAACCTCTCCCCCTGTTTCACCACAGGGCACCCTGAATCTGGTTACACAATTAAAGAGACCTTGCTCTATATATTCTCTGATCATTGGAAGATTACAGCATAACACAAACTATAATGTGGATTACAATTACTCTGAGCCCCAACTATGTGCACCAACTAATGATACCCATCTGCCACTAGGGTGAAGCCTAGGGTGGGCCGTAGTATTTGTTGTGGGTGGGTGAATACCATATTGACCATTGCATTCTTGAACTGTTTTATATTCATGTATCTGTTATATTCGTGCATATCTGTTATATTCCTGCATAGGGTTTCTTTCTGTGCAATACAAAGTTCTATTTAAGATAGTTCTGTGTCAGTTTTATTGCTCACTTAAATATGTTCCCAACTGGACCCCACATCCATACCCTGGATGCCCAGCTGGGTGGAGGCACTGCCTCAGTCATGTACCCCAACTGCCAGGTAGTGGTGGCTCAGGATCGGCCTGCAGAGCATAAGGAGGTTTCTGGGGTAAAGGACCACAGGGGTGTCTGTGGGCCTACGTAAAACCCCATTACATGTGTATCTGGGATTAGCCTGTATAGCGTGCTAGTACTGCAGGGCTTTTTCAGGAGTTGCACCGATTCTGGTATTGGTATCGGTGCAAATACCAGCATTTGCACGAGTACTCGTACTCGTGTAAATGCGGCCGATGCCAGCACCGATACCCTGTGTCAGGGTCGGTACTGCAGAGAGGGAGCCCGGAGAGCTGCTCACAATGCTCCCTGGGCGCCTCTCTCCCTCTTGCAGCGTCGGAGCGTTGCCGCGGGTTACCATGGCAACCCTCGGATGCTGACCTCTGCCGGGGCTCGCAAGAGAACAGTGAGCACCCGGCAGAGGAGTAAATTACAGCAGGTAGCTGGAGGGTAAGGCAGGCAGAAGCTGCAGCTTGGCACAGACTGGACAAGCTGTAAACTTATTTGCAGCTTTCCAGGGAGACCCTGGCACAATATCACTGTTCTTCAGCCCCATTGCCATGCATCAGCCCCATTGCCATGGCTTCAGCCCCAATGCTAGGCTTCAGCCCCATTGCCATGCATCAGCCCCATTGCCATGCATCAGCCCCATTGAGAGCCCCCCCATCTCCCACTCTGCCTCCCCACTTCTCCCACTCAGCCCCCTTACTTCTCTCACTCAGTTCTCCCCAGACCCCCACTTCTCCAATTTAGTTCCCCTGCTTCCCCTCAGCCCCCCCATCTCCCACTCAGTTCCACTGACTGCACCCTCTCACCACCCCTGTCAAATGGCATTGCAAAAAACGTATCGGTAATTGGTATCAGTGAGTACTTGGGGAAAGTATCGGTACTCAGTCCTAAAAAAATGGTATCGGTGCATCCCTAGTTTTTTCTTTTTTATCCTGCATTTTCATTTTCATTCCCCTGTAACACCTTGTAGACATCCCATGATTCTATACATTTAATTACCCTGGGTTCTGAATGTTTTGAGTGTATGAGTTCTTTTGTATATTGTATGTGCCTGGAGGGAATCAGATGTACTGCACCTTCTTGACTATGTGCATTAAAGTCCAAAATGTCAATCTTGGTTTTTGCTGTTTCTATAGTGCAGAGATTTTCCTGTCATTTTGGCACTGGACCGTCTGACGGTGGGACCAGCATGATATGAATAGGGAAATTTCTTCTTTGCGATGAGCAACATCTGGGGGGGCCTAATTCGCAGAAATAAAATATTAAATTGTATTCATTCCCAGTGTGCGCTTGTCACAGCTCTTTGTTTTATAGAGAATATATTGCTGTTCTACACAGCTACACTGGGGATGAATATACGAAAGTCTGTGCTTTTTTCTTCACAAAGAATTCTACATTCCTTGTTGGGATCAATCATTTTGTTCTGCTTTTTCTTCTACAGATTAATCAAAAAGTTTGAATGTGCCTTACTGACAAGAGGCATGTAGGTAGCCTCATACTCACAGGATACAGATTCAGTAAATCAGAGCCAGAGTGTTTTTGATTGTGCGAATTATTAGACAGTATGGTAGCATGGTCCCTGAGACTGAGGACCTTATTTATTTAAAGGAGCAGTAAACTTTTATTTATGAAAACACATATTTTATAGAGCATTTCCCACTGCTGTCAAATGTTTTATTCCAAATTTATAGCAGTTTAAATAATCAGGAAGTGAATTTACTGTGTTTACTTCCTGATAGTTCTAACTGACAGGAAGTGACAGGCAGTTTCTATCACATTC
The DNA here is from genome assembly GCA_037306005.1 of Rhinophrynus dorsalis. Lineage (NCBI taxonomy): Eukaryota > Metazoa > Chordata > Amphibia > Anura > Rhinophrynidae > Rhinophrynus > Rhinophrynus dorsalis. The sequence continues at coordinate 373,646,228 of CM074724.1, read as the reverse complement.
TATGGAGAACTGTATGTCTCTGACTTTTCTGACTTTCCTCTCCATTAGAATCTAACAGGAAAACTAATTAGCATTTGACCACTAGAGGGCACTGTTAATGTAAAAAAAAGATGAGTTTAAACTGTAATAACTCTGGAAATATACATCTCTCAGCAGTGGGAGTACCCTTATTTTACTCAATAGGAAAATCCCTACAATATATATTTTTTTATAAAAAAAAGTTTACTGCTCCTTTAAGATTAGTAATTCTGGGTTTAAACCATTCTGGGGCAAATGAAAATCACCATAAATTTAAATGGGGTTTTTAATACCTTGAATGTTTGAGATATCTCCAATGCATTGTGAAGTAATCCACTGGAGGATTTGCTAGTATTCGAGAGGTTAAACGTCCACTTAAATCAGTAAGTGGGGAGTTAATAGTATAAGGTTCTACTTCTCCTTTAAAGAGATAAGAACACTTATCATTATCCTAATGAATAAAACAAGGGTATTCCTGCTGCTGAGAGATGTTTTACTCAGAAGTCATTGCAGCTCAAACTTGAAATTGTTAAGTGCAGTATCTCAAGGGCCTGAAATGTTACTACACCATTCTATGGTGGTTTATGGTCAACTGATCAGAGCTGTCCATAGGAGGATGTAGCAACAGTGCCACTGTACAATTTCAGGCCACTGTGATACTGCACCTAAAAAATTCAAGTTTAACTTTTAAATAAAACAGCTCTAAGCAGTGGAAGTTCCCTTGTTTTACTCAGATGAATAAATCCTACAATACATAGTTTTTACATATTGTGTTATTATCACTTTAAAGGAGAAGTAGCACCTCACAATAATAACTCCCCATTTGCCTTACTATGGATCCAATAATCCTAATGGCCCTTGTGAATTTTGTATAGGTTCCATAGAATAATATATGAATTGGAGAGTTTATAACACAGAAGAAGTTGTCTCCTCTTTATCACACTTTATTGCATCTCCCTCCTTCTGGTAGGAGACATAGGACCACCCAAGATGTCTAGTAATTATGGTAATAGCTCTTGCTGGTGGGAGATGTAATAAGTACAGAATCATGATTTCATAATCTGTGTGAATGACTCTTCTTCTTTAAATAGCCTAGAAAACCACACAGACACTGGGGGTGACACAATCCGCTAGGAGGATAAATTCAAAATGCAAACTGTTTCTTACAACCAGTGAATCATGGAAAGCACAAAGCACCCTATTCAATTAGCTAAATAGCTGCAATACGGGAGCAAGACCAACTGCAAGATAGGGAACAAATTAATATTCCTCAAATTCCCATCGATTTTTACGGGCCTGTTAATCCCATGAACACTAGAGAAGTTTCTGATGCGTTTTTCCATCTCATGGTGTACACAGTTTGCTCCAGAATTGCAGCTCATTGAATGAAGTCCCAAGTGCTATTTGGTATGAACATCTGCAGAGGAATAATTCACTAAGCACTAACATAGATTCTGATGTTCTCTTGAACTGTACTCAAGTTCACAGATGGTAATGATAGACTTGGACTCCTGATCCCAAAAGAACAAATATTTTATTTATATAAAACACTTCGGCAGCCCGCTCTACATGTTTCTAGGTACACAACCTTTTCATTAGGGTCTATATAAATATATAACATTGCTCAAGTACAGCCTATCTGCATACCTTGATGGATTTAGCTTTTGGGAGTCCTATCAATGTGTCACATTTCAGTAAAAACGTTTTATTAACATCCCTTGCATATTTTTATGCCAAGGGGTTGTTTTAATAATCATTTTGAAAGGTTAATTTTTATTGAGAGAGATAAATAAATAAATAAATAGACTTTTTAACATTTACTATTATTGCTATGTTTACTTCTCAAGAATAGTAAATCACAAAGAAAAATCACTTTTTCTCACCTTTTTCCCAAGTGAAGTGACAGTTGATCTTTTCAACCTGATACATCACGTGCAAATTAACATCATGGAAAGTTAATTTTGTTAGAGCAGATTTAGCTTCATCAGGACCATTGATACAATTGACTTGCTATGGAAATGTTGCAGTGGTAATACCGTAATACTTTATGGTTTGAGAGACATTCGCATGTAAAGTTTCCCTTCTCCTGATGTCAGCTGTAAAGCTGACAGCAGGAGATCCGTGTTGGCCGACATGAGGAGGCTCTTCAGGAGAGCCACAATAGCAATACTGGAAAGGAATGAGTTCATTGTAACGGTCTACAAAGCATGCTTGCAAGTCAGGAACACTTTGTAGACCTTTCCAATGAAGAAATTCCAATGTCGCGATTTCGGCTCTGCCGAAGAGCCACCGGCTGGTCTCCGGACCGGGATCTCCGGCTGTCAGCTAGACGCTGACGTTAGGAGAAGGGAAGGGAGGGGGGAACTTTCCATACGAATATTTCTCAAACCATAGCGGTTTGAGAGATAGGAGTTGTGCCATATATATTATGGAACATTAGTGTCCCTTTAAAATGCTGCAGGGTCCATTACAGTAGTGCAGGGATACTTTCTAATGTACGAAATTATGGGTGCATACTGATGGCATTCCGTGTTAACCCCTTGGATGCTAGAGCGCTCTCTTTGGAGATCTTTCTAGCATCCAAGGGGTTAAAACCAAATGCCACCATTGCAATGCGATGGATACCTCTCTGGCACTGAAAGGGTTAAAATACAACTTTGCTCCCTGATTTGTCATTGTCGCCTCCTCTAAATAATAAATACATATTTTTGGGTGTTTTCGCTAAAACCTCTGTTTCACGTCGGTGCCTTTTTGTGTCTACCTCACGCTGTACACAAAGAGCAGACATGTACCACACACCCTGCTGAGCTATCTTGGCAGATGGAAATTCATTTGCCGGAAAAAATAAAAATAAAATGATCCTGTATGAGCCCATATGTGGGACTCTAAGCCTATTTATATCAAAGTAGAACATAGTCTTTGGGAATTTCCAGACTGTTATTGTATTGTTTTCCCATTTCACATTCTACTTAAGCTAGACTGCATGCTTCAGCTTTTGTGCCACAGTACATTATCTGCAGCCATGTTTTTAACCCCTTAGGGACCAGAAGGGCGTGCAACTCATTGCACCACAATGAGTTTCTAACCTCTCTGGTTCTTAAAGTGGAACTTCATTCAAATTAAAGTGCCCCCAAATCATTATATACATAGCGATATGCATATCAATACTAGTATTACCTTGAATAAGTTCGGAGTTATTGAGAAATCCATCTTATTCTGAGACGGACACGCAGGCATCAGTGCAGACATCTGGCTGAAGAGACATCTGTGCCCTTGCTCTGTCCGTCCCCTCTCCTCTAGGATTGGTGGGGGGGAGTTGCATTGTACCTTAAGGTACAGGAAGTGACTGATGGTGCAGGCACACAGATGCCTCTATAGCAAGATATCTGCCGGTGCATCTCCAAACAAGTTGGATTTCTCAATAACACCAGACTTATTCAGGATAACACTAGTATTGATATGCATATCGTTATGTTCATAATGATTTGGGGGGCACTTTAGTTTGAGTGAAAGTTCTGCTTAACCCTGTGACTATCAGAAAGGTATCCAATACAATGCATTGCAATGCATTAGCCACCTCTCTGGCACTCAAAGAGTTAAAGGGTTAATTTTTATCAACTTCATTCCTTTTCATTTTCACAGCTTTCCTTTATTCAATGTATTATTTATAAATGTGGTCTTACTCTGGCTTTTTCGTTCACCTTGCTTTGATCATATTTGGGGATCAACACCCTCCCCCCAAAGCCTCTGAGTGTTGTTTCATCGAGCTGAAGACACAGTTTGACCTGAATCTGAAACCACATGTTTTTCTGTTGTGGGTCAAACTGACTGTACTATAGGGACCAATAAAAATACCCATTGATTTAAATAGGGCTTTTAAACCCTCAAATTTTGCCCAGAATTGTTCTAATTCTGCTTAGTACTTCCTCCTAAAGATGTGCAAGTTATTATCAAAAATAATTCTATTTGTTAGATAATCAGCTAAGTAGAAAGAAACAATAATGTGATGTGTTGTACAAGTTAGTATGTTGTAACATAAAACCAGACTCAATTGACCAATCTAGTCCACAGATTTTCTTATCTGGATACACAGACTTATGTAGTTCTCAGAATGGACATGTTTATATGAGGTAAGTTTGAATTCCCTTACGATATTGGCTGTTAAATTAACCCCTAAACATGCCTAAAGAGTAGGTGTAATATGGGAGGAATAGGGAGAGAAGCAGGAGAAGAGGGAGGGAACTGGGTAGAACACGATTAGAAGGAGGAGAAGTGGGTGGGAAGTGAGCAGAACAGACTAAAAAGGAGGAGAAGTGGGAGAAACAGGGTGTGAAGGAGGAGAAGTGGGTGGGAAGTGGGCAGAACAGGGTGAGAAGGAGGAGAAGCGGGTGGGAAGTTGGAGGAACAAGGTGGCAGGGAGGAGAAGGAAGTGGGTGGGAAGTAGGAGGAACAGGGTGAGAAGGAGGAGAAGGAAGTGGGTGGGAAGTGTGAGGAACAGGCTGAGAAGGAGAAGGAATTGAGTGGGAAGTGGGAGGAACAGGGTGGGAAGGTGAGAAGGAGGAGAAGTGGGTGCGAAGTGGGAGGAACAGGGTGGCAAGGAGGAGAAGGAAGTGGGAGTAACAGGGTGAGAAGGAGGAGAAGTGGGTGGGAAGTGGGAGGAACAGGGTGAGGAGGAGGAGACGGAAGTGGGTGGAACAGGGTGGGAAGGAGGAGAAGTGGGAGGGAAGTGGGAGGGAGAGGGTGAGAAGGAGGAGATGGAAGTGGGAGGGACAGGGTGGGAAGGAGGAGAAGTGGGTGGGAAGTGGGAAGAACAGGGTGAGAAGGTGAGAAGGAGGAGAAGCGGGAGGAACAGGGTGAGAAGGAGGAGACGGAAGTGGGTGGAACAGGGTGGGAAGGAGGAGAAGTGGGAGGGAAGTGGGAGGGAGAGGGTGAGAAGGAGGAGATGGAAGTGGGAGGAACAGGGTGGCAAGGAGGAGAAGGAAGTGGGAGGAACAGGGTGAGAAGGAGGAGAAGTGGGTGGGAAGTAGGAGGAACAGGGTGAGAAGGAGGAGAAGGAAGTGAGTGGGAAGTGGGAGGAACAGGGTGGCAAGGAGCAGAAGGAAGTGGGAGTAACAGGGTGAGAAGGAGGAGAAGTGGGTAGGAAGTGGGGGGAACAGGATGGGAAGGTGAGAAGGAGGAGAAGTGGGTGGGAAGTGGGAGGAACAGTGTGAGAAGGAAGAGAAGTGGGTTGGAAGTGGGAGTAACAGGGTAAGAAGGAGGAGAAGGAAGTGGGTGGGAAGTGGGAGGAACAGGGTAAGAAGGAGGAGAAGGAAGTGGATGGGAAGTGGGAATAACAAGGTGAGAAGGAGGAGAAGGAAGTGGGAGGAACAGGGTGGAAAGGAGGAGAAGTGGGTGGGAAGTGGGAAGAACAGGGTGAGAAGGAGGAGAAGCAGTTGTGAAGTGGGAGGAACAGGGTGGCAAGGAGGAGAAGGAAGTGGGTGGGAAGTGGGAGGAACAGGGTGAAAAGGAGGAGAAGGAAGTGAGTGGGAAGTGGGAGGAACAGGGTGGCAAGGAGCAGAAGGAAGTGGGAGTAACAGGGTGAGAAGGAGGAGAAGTGGGTAGGAACTGGGGGGAACAGGGTGGGAAGGAGGAGAAGTGGGTAGGAAGTGGGGGGAACAGGATGGGAAGGTGAGAAGGAGGAGAAGTGGGAGGAACAGGGTGAGAAGGAGGAGACGGAAATGGGTGGAACAGGGTGGGAAGGAGGAGAAGTGGGAGGGAAGTGGGAGTAACAGAGTGAGAAGGAGGAGAAGTGGGTGGAAAGTAGGAGGAACAGGGTGAGAAGGAGGAGACGGAAGTGGGAGGGACAGGGCGGGAAGGAGGAGAAGTGGGAAGGAAGTGGGAGTAACAGGGTGAGAAGGAGAAGTGGGTGGGAAGTTGGAGGAACAAGGTGAGAAGGTGGAGATGGAAGTGGGAGGAACAGAGAGGGAAGAATGAAAAGTGGGAAGGAAGTGGGAGTAACAGGGTGAGAAGGAGGAGAAGTGGGTGGGAAGTGGGAGGAACAGGGTGAGAAGGAGGAGAAGTGGGTAGGAAGTGGGGGGAACAGGGTGAGAAGGAGGAGAAGTGGTAGGGAAGTGGGAGGAACAGGGTGAGAAGGAGGAGAAGTGGGTGGGAAGTGGGGGGAACAGGGTGAGAAGGAGGAGAAGTGGGTGGGAAGTGGGAGGAACAGGGTGAGAAGGAGGAGAAGTGGGTGGGAAGTGGGAGGAACAGGGTGGGAAGGAGGATACAGAAGTGGGAGGAACAGGGTGAGAAGGAGGAGACAGAAGTGGGAGGAACAGGGTGGGAAGGAGGAGAAGTGGGTGGGAAGTGGGAGGAACAGGGTGGGAAGGAGGAGAAGGAAGTGGGTGGGAAGTGGGAGGAACAGGGTGAAAAGGAGGAGAAGGAAGTGAGTGGGAAGTGGGAGGAACAGGGTGGCAAGGAGCAGAAGGAAGTGGGAGTAACAGGGTGAGAAGGAGGAGAAGTGGGTGGGAAGTGGGAGGAACAGGGTGAGGAGGAGGAGACGGAAGTGGGTGGAACAGGGTGGGAAGGAGGAGAAGTGGGAGGGAAGTGGGAGGGAGAGGGTGAGAAGGAGGAGATGGAAGTGGGAGGGACAGGGTGGGAAGGAGGAGAAGTGGGTGGGAAGTGGGAAGAACAGGGTGAGAAGGTGAGAAGGAGGAGAAGCGGGAGGAACAGGGTGAGAAGGAGGAGACGGAAGTGGGTGGAACAGGGTGGGAAGGAGGAGAAGTGGGAGGGAAGTGGGAGGGAGAGGGTGAGAAGGAGGAGATGGAAGTGGGAGGAACAGGGTGGCAAGGAGGAGAAGGAAGTGGGAGGAACAGGGTGAGAAGGAGGAGAAGTGGGTGGGAAGTAGGAGGAACAGGGTGAGAAGGAGGAGAAGGAAGTGAGTGGGAAGTGGGAGGAACAGGGTGGCAAGGAGCAGAAGGAAGTGGGAGTAACAGGGTGAGAAGGAGGAGAAGTGGGTAGGAAGTGGGGGGAACAGGATGGGAAGGTGAGAAGGAGGAGAAGTGGGTGGGAAGTGGGAGGAACAGTGTGAGAAGGAAGAGAAGTGGGTTGGAAGTGGGAGTAACAGGGTAAGAAGGAGGAGAAGGAAGTGGGTGGGAAGTGGGAGGAACAGGGTAAGAAGGAGGAGAAGGAAGTGGATGGGAAGTGGAATAACAAGGTGAGAAGGAGGAGAAGGAAGTGGGAGGAACAGGGTGGAAAGGAGGAGAAGTGGGTGGGAAGTGGGAAGAACAGGGTGAGAAGGAGGAGAAGCAGTTGTGAAGTGGGAGGAACAGGGTGGCAAGGAGGAGAAGGAAGTGGGTGGGAAGTGGGAGGAACAGGGTGAAAAGGAGGAGAAGGAAGTGAGTGGGAAGTGGGAGGAACAGGGTGGCAAGGAGCAGAAGGAAGTGGGAGTAACAGGGTGAGAAGGAGGAGAAGTGGGTAGGAACTGGGGGGAACAGGGTGGGAAGGAGGAGAAGTGGGTAGGAAGTGGGGGGAACAGGATGGGAAGGTGAGAAGGAGGAGAAGTGGGAGGAACAGGGTGAGAAGGAGGAGACGGAAATGGGTGGAACAGGGTGGGAAGGAGGAGAAGTGGGAGGGAAGTGGGAGTAACAGAGTGAGAAGGAGGAGAAGTGGGTGGAAAGTAGGAGGAACAGGGTGAGAAGGAGGAGACGGAAGTGGGAGGGACAGGGCGGGAAGGAGGAGAAGTGGGAAGGAAGTGGGAGTAACAGGGTGAGAAGGAGAAGTGGGTGGGAAGTTGGAGGAACAAGGTGAGAAGGTGGAGACGGAAGTGGGAGGAACAGAGAGGGAAGGATGAAAAGTGGGAAGGAAGTGGGAGTAACAGGGTGAGAAGGAGGAGAAGTGGGTGGGAAGTGGGAGGAACAGGGTGAGAAGGAGGAGAAGTGGGTAGGAAGTGGGGGGAACAGGGTGAGAAGGAGGAGAAGTGGTAGGGAAGTGGGAGGAACAGGGTGAGAAGGAGGAGAAGTGGGTGGGAAGTGGGGGGAACAGGGTGAGAAGGAGGAGAAGTGGGTGGGAAGTGGGAGGAACAGGGTGAGAAGGAGGAGAAGTGGGTGGGAAGTGGGAGGAACAGGGTGGGAAGGAGGATACAGAAGTGGGAGGAACAGGGTGAGAAGGAGGAGACAGAAGTGGGAGGAACAGGGTGGGAAGGAGGAGAAGTGGGTGGGAAGTGGGAGGAACAGGGTGGGAAGGAGGATACAGAAGTGGGAGGAACAGGGTGAGAAGGAGGAGACAGAAGTGGGAGGAACAGGGTGAGAAGGAGGAGAAGTGGGAGGGAAGTGGGAGGAACAGGGTGAGAAGGAGAAGACAGAAGTTGGAGGAACAGGGTGAGAAGGTGGAGACGGAAGTGGGAGGAACAGAGAGGGAAGGATGAGAAGTGGGAAGCAAGTGGGAGTAACAGGGTGAGAAGGAGGAGAAGTGGGTGGGAAGTGGGAGGAACAGGGTGAGAAGGAGGAGAAGTGGGTGGGAAGTGGGGGGAACAGGGTGAGAAGGAGGAGAAGTGGTAGGGAAGTGGGAGGAACAGGGTGAGAAGGAGGAGAAGTGGGTGGGAAGTGGGGGGAACAGGGTGAGAAGGAGGAGAAGTGGGTGGGAAGTGGGAGGAACAGGGTGAGAAGGAGGAGAAGTGGGAGGAACAGGGTGGGAAGGAGGATACAGAAGTGGGAGGAACAGGGTGAGAAGGAGGAGACAGAAGTGGGAGGAACAGGGTGAGAAGGAGGAGACAGAAGTGGGAGGAACAGGGTGGGAAGGAGGAGAAGTGGGTGGGAAGTGGGAGGAACAGGGTGGGAAGGAGGATACAGAAGTGGGACTAACAGGGTGAGAAGGAGGAGACAGAAGTGGGAGGAACAGGGTGAGAAGGAGGAGAAGTGGGAGGGAGGTGGGAGGAACAGGGTGAGAAGGAGAAGACAGAAGTTGGAGGAACAGGGTGAGAAGGTGGAGACGGAAGTGGGAGGAACAGAGAGGGAAGGATGAGAAGTGGGAAGGAAGTGGGAGTAACAGGGTGAGAAGGAGGAGAAGTGGGTGGGAAGTGGGAGGAACAGGGTGAGAAGGAGGAGAAGTGGGTGGGAAGTTGGGGGAACAGGGTGAGAAGGAGGAGAAGTGGTAGGGAAGTGGGAGGAACAGGGTGAGAAGGAGGAGAAGTGGGTGGGAAGTGGGGGGAACAGGGTGAGAAGGAGGAGAAGTGGGTGGGAAGTGGGAGGAACAGGGTGAGAATGAGGAGAAGTGGGTGGGAAGTGGGAGGAACAGGGTGGGAAGGAGGATACAGAAGTGGGAGGAACAGGGTGAGAAGGAGGAGACAGAAGTGGGAGGAACAGGGTGAGAAGGAGGAGACAGAAGTGGGAGGAACAGGGTGGGAAGGAGGAGAAGTGGGTGGGAAGTGGGAGGAACAGGGTGGGAAGGAGGATACAGAAGTGGGAGGAACAGGGTGAGAAGGAGGAGACAGAAGTGGGAGGAACAGGGTGGGAAGCAGGAGAGGTGGGCAGAGTTTCACAGGAAATTCACCAGATATTCAACCTCTATCCCTGGAGATCTGGTAATTAACATTAAAAAACAGAGTCTACGCTGCAGATCTGGAGAGTTCCCAAGAATGCCTCTCTAGTGTTCAAGGGGTTAACAGTCCAATTGAAATCAATGGACATTTGGATAATATTAACTTATCCCCTATAGTGCAGTTACTTTGCCCTAGAATTACTCCAGAGTTCTTTTAAGTACATCGGCCTCAGTATAATTCACACGACACAGAGATTTATTCCCACATGACAAACACTGGAGCTATTTCAGTGTCATAAATCTTCTATGTATTATTATTAACACAATATTCTTAATCCAAATGTAAATTCTGCCACAATTCAGATTTGTTTCCTTTCTTACATATAAACCAATTAGTCCTCCTCAATATTGAAAAAATAAATTTTGGATTTGTTAGAAACCTTAACATGAAGAACTAAAAATATCTCAATGGAAAATAACGATCTTATTTCTCATATACTTTTTAAACATGACAAACTACACTTAAGCTCATTTGATCCCGCTTTATCCTCGTTTACTGCATACTAAGTACTTCATTAATCTGATTATGTCTCGGTGTCAAGAAAGATTGTATCTTGTTTATCTACAGGTTTTATTACTTTTTCTCACCTGGCAAAAATTCATGAACAAAAGCAATGAGAACATGGGCACATGCCTCCTAACATTGCAAATGGCCAGGGCGAGACTTTTATATTTAATGGAGATCCAGGAGGTGTTGCTGGTGGGCGGGGCATTACTAAGAATTTTTAGGTTATTTTATGACCGATTATCACATCTTTGTGTAACTGAATAATAATAATAATAACTAGTATTTATATAGAGCCTTTCTCCCAGTGGTACTCAAAGCTCTTTCAGCGTACGCTCTCGGAATAAACGGAATCGGCAGCTGAATAATAGATGTTATTGTTACCCAATCAATGTTATCATTTATCAACCTCGGAAGGATATGGGCTTAGTTGACCCTGCCAGGATTTGAACCTGCAACCTTGAGGTTTGAGCAGGCTCTGTAGTCAGGGCGTTTACCACTGTGGTATCTTAGAGTAAGACCAAAATATTTTATTTATACAGATTAATATGTAAACACATATACTGAACTTTAACCCCTTAGCAATCAGCCATGGCTGGCATTTAAGGCCCATGGAACTTTTTTTTTTTTTGCGAATGGATTCCGGGGTCCCTGATTGGCATGCAGCCACATGGGGACCCTGTAATTTCATCATGTGCCAGGATCGTCACCAGTCCTTACGTGCTGGGACCATTGTGACGGTCCTGGCATATCAAGGATCATTCATGAGTTAAACAAGACTAATGTTTATTGCAGAGGAGCAATATGATACATTTACTGTATATACACACACAATCTGATAGCCTAAAGGAGAGAGACCAGGGTGTTAAAGAGGGACAGAGGGATTTGGGTCTCAAAGAGGGACATTTGGTTGGTATTGAGGCCTAAAATCTCCTATGGATGGCATGTGGACAGGAACATAATAATGCTACCAGGGTAGTTGCTAGGTTCTAGCTGTTGGTAAAAGCCCCAGGTCTTGTGCTTAACCCCTTAATGACCCTTGATGGTCATGGCACGTCATGGGAAGATTTGCGTTAAGGACCCATGATGTTCCAGGACCATCATGTAATTCAGGGCTCCCCGTGCTGCTGCATGCCGTTTGGGGAACCCTGAATTCGATTTGAAAAAAAAAAAAAAATGCTCAGTGTTACTTAAGTGCTGGCCAGGTATGCAATTGGATGGTCCTCAAGGGGTTAAAGCTCCATGTCTTGTCAGTGCGCACACTCTGCAGTGTATTAATGATTACAGGTGGGTGAAAAGTCCAATTTTTTTCCTATGGGAAAATTTGCAAGAAAACTATTTCTTGCTTTTTTTTTTTTGCAAAATTTTCCACACATTGAAAATCTATCAATTGTCTGCATTTTCACTAATCCTAATACATTTCGTGCAAGAACTTTATTATTTTTCCACCTATGCTCAGTGCAGTGGGACAATACTGGGATTCCTGAGGGGTCACAATATGTAGTTATTTGGCTACTGTGGGACAATGGTAGTACTGAGATGGTGGGCAACAGGAGACCCTACAACTGCTTCTAGACTACACTTCCCATCATTCACTTCCAACTGATGGCTGGTGGGAATTGATTGCAGTTATAGTCTAGCAGCAGCTGGAGGGACTGCTGTTGCCCATCACACTGCAGACTACTGTGATACAAGGCTGGGGTGTCGCTAAATGTGTTTCTATGGCTTCCAGAGCAGTGGGACATCCTGGGGGCATGGGGAGGTAGTTATATGACTACAAGGCTCGGGTGCAGTATGTGTGGTTATATGACTACCAGTGCAGTTTCAAAAGACTAGCGGTCAATATGTGTGGTTAAGTGGCTATATGCAGTGGGATAAGACTGGGGGGATCAGAATGTGTAGTTCTATGGTTATCAGTGCAATTGGGGGTCACGGAACAAAGCAAAAAAAAAAACTGCAGTTGTTCTTGTGGAATTTCCTGCTGAAAGTAAAAAAGTGCAGTGTTTTCACACTTTTATCTTTTGGAGTAAAAAAATTTCATCCACCCTTATTAACCCCGTTGAGTGCCAGAGGGATACGCAACGCATTGTGATGCAATGCGTTGCGTACCCCTCTGGCACTCAAAGGGTTAATAATCCGGTATGGGACACCAGAAACACCATTGCTTCTACAGTTCAGCTGACGTCTTACAGAGGCTTTGATAGGCCTCTGGATAAAATAGCTCAGTCTAGTTCACATCCCCATAATGAGGCATCTTAGCTCTGCAGGAAACCGACGGTTCCTAATCACTTCTTATACAGAAAGACTATTCCTTTCATCTAGATAGTGATCTCTTAAAACTGTACCCTGAGGCTAAAGAGGAAAGATCTGCAATGACTAAGTTAAAGTACAGCCCACAAGGGAGCAATAAGTCATTTCTATTCTATTAACATCATTAGGTGAAAGGAGGAAAATCCCTTAAAATTATACCCAGATAAAAGGAGAAAAAACCCTCACAATTACATCCTTTGGAATAGGATTTTATTTCATCAGGAGCAAAAGTTTTACTAAGCATTGATAACTATGTGTTATTCTATGGAGCCCATGAACTAAGATCTCCAGAGCTGAAGAAATCTCAGTGCATAGGCTCCATAGAATAACATAAGAATTGGAGAAGTGATAAATGTTACAAGTCATCTCCACTTTATCACCTCTTTTTTTTTTTTTTTAGTGAAAGTATTTTACCAGGCAGAATACATTGAGATTGTCACTCATTTTCAAGTATGTCCTGGACTCATTGTATCTACCTCAGATGGCTGAGCTTACCTTTCCAGGACTAGAACCTGCAACCTTGTGGCTTAAACACAGTCTACCGCTGATGTATTAACCAACTGAGCCATCTCCCCCAACTTCTCCAATGTTATCACATCGCCAATTCCTGTGTTATTCTATGGAGCTTATGTACTAAGATTTCTCCAGCTGCATAAAGCTTAGTGCATTAGTTTCATATATTAAACTAGTATAAAAGCCTGTATACGAGCCAAGGTCCGGGTAAAGTTAACCCTTTGACTGCCAGACAGGGGCGGACTGACAGGACCCAGGGCCCCTGGTCCAAAAAGAGGTCTGGGCCCCCTGTTCAATTACATAATTGGCCCCTCCCTGTGACATCATCGGCCCCTCCCCGTGACATCATCAGCCCCACCTCCCACTACATCCTCAGCCCCGCACACCTACCTACCCTCCCCCCACACACACTCTCCTCCCATGTAGAAGATTCACATTACACAAATTAAGGTACTCCACGCATTTTAGAAGTAAACCTGTTCTAATAAAATTAATCTTGCGTTTAAAATAAATAAATAAAACTAACCTTACACTGCTGGCTATCTTCTTGCCGGTTGATTGGAGGCTACTTGGCTACTGGCTGGATAGCTTGAGGGTGTGCAGGATGTCTGGCCTGGTGGCTGTGCCTGTAGCGAGTACAATATTCCATATATGATTTGCAAAAGTGTGGGTTGCCTGGGGTATTGTATGACCTGGGGGTACTGAATAGCCTGGGGGGTCTCCAGGCCATTCAGTACCCTCCTCCAGGCCATCCAGTACGCCCCCTCCAGGCCATCCAGTACACCCCCTCCAGGCCACTCAGAACACTCTCTTCAGGCCACCCAGTACCCTCCCTCCAGGCCATACAGTAACCCCCTAGGCCATACAATACCTGCCCCTTCCATAATGCCCCCATCTCCACATTGCCCCTCAATCTCCACATTGCCCCTCAGTCTCCACAATGTCCCTTCCACATTGCCCCTCAATCTCCACAATGTCCCTTCCACAATGCCCCTCAATCTCCCCATTGCCCCCATATTTTCACAGTGTCCCTTCCACAATGCCTCCCAATCTCCACAATGCAGCATTGTGGAGATTGGGAGGCATTGTGGAAGGGACACTGTGAAAATATGGGGGCGATGGGGACATTGAGGGGCATTGTCAATGCCCCTTAATCTCCAGTCCCCACATTGCCATATCTTTACAATGTCCCTTCCACAATGCCCTTCAATCTTCACATCGCCCCCATAAATTCACATTGCCCTTCAATCTCCACAAAGTCTCCTCCACAATCACACTCAAACATGCCCCTACCTCGAGTCCCACTCCCTGGTGGCCTAGCAGAGTGATCTGTGCCTCCTGAAGCTCCCGCGCGTTCTCAGTAATGCAGAGCGCTGGGAGATGATGTCATCTCCCAGCGCTCTGTATTACTAGAGCGCCGGTCGCGGCACCAATATATAGTAGCTGCAGGAGTATGGCGAGGGGGTCGCGGGGGCGGCCGGGCCCCTGGAGTGATGGGCCCGGTCGCAGGTGCGACCCCTATTACGCCATGGAGCAGTGCGCCTGCAGCGGGCCAGGAGACTGTTTCTGGTGGCGGCGGGCCCCTTTCGGTCGCGGGCCCTCGGTCCGTGACCGAATTGCCCGATGGTCAGTCCGCCCCTGCTGCCAGAGGGGTAAGCAATGCATTGCATACCCCTCTGAAACTCAAAGGGTTAAGAGGCCGCCACCTGATACATCCATCTAAGGACTTCGAATATTTCCAAGAATAAGGGAGAGACCTGAACAGAGACAGGTTACTATGTTTGACTGTCAGTTGACTTTGGTACCAGAGTCCTGACCACTCCTAAATGTGAGTTAAACTGATTATTGTTACAACTGTAATGAATGTAATTGAATGAATGTACTTCACTATTGGCGCCCCTTCTTCTGTTCATGTTCCTTTTTCGATATCAGAATATCACCCTTTTCAAAAGGGAGATATTCTGATGTTGCCTGCTTAATGGTTGCCCACGTGGAGGGCGACATGCTTTATTGCTGCCCATATTTCAATAGTGAACCCTGTACAGTCAGCCTGTTTCACTGTCTTCTGTTTTTAGCAGGAAAAATGTGCTGCCAATATATATGCGTGTGTGTGTGTGTGTGTGTGTGTGTGTAACCAAGGTCTGGGTAATGTTAACCCTTTGAGTGCCAGAGGGGTACACAACTCATTGCTTTGCAATGTGTTGCGTACCCCTCTGGCACTCAAAGGGTTATGAGGCCACTACCTTACTGCTCCACGCGATGCAGTCTTGCATCGCCTCACTCACGTGATGCAGTCATGTGCAGTAGAGACTGGCCGAACGAGGGCAATCTCTACTGCGCATGACTGCATCGTGACAAACATCCTAGCGAATTATTATATAAGATAGGATCTGGAGAAGTGATGTCACAGGAGAAGTTATCTCCACATTATCAACTCTTTATCACACCTTAGTACATCTCTCCCCCTGGAGTAATTCAGGATAAAACTAAATGCACCATACAAGACAAATGCAAATTTTACGAATTCTGACTGATTTAAATGAGGCTTTTAACCCTTTGAGTGCCAATGTGTTGTGTACCACTCTGGCGCTCAAACTGTTAACTACTCTAAGCAATGGTATAGAACATCTCTAGCATTCAAGGGGTAAAGAAATGGGAATGTTTATCATCTGTGGTGTAGTTGGTTTTCCCCAAAATTGCTCCTATTTCTTAGTATAGCAGATTCAGAACGTTTAATGAAAATATAGAGGAGATAAGTCTACTTGGTTCCTGTTCTTGTCTTCATTCTTTTAAATCGTGTTTCCAGTTTATTTTACAACGGAATGGAAAGTAAGACACTAGAGAGACTGTCTGACTTCAGTCTGTGATTTTCCCATCCTTGTTCAATAGAAGCCAGAGATGACTTGTACATTGGGAAACTCTATGAGATTGTTTCCCAGAACATGCAGACAAATGGCTTTTGGTTCAGATGAGATGGGCATTGCATCCATGTGGTCCAAATAGTTTGAATTACAGTTTCTGTCTAGCAATCATTTTGTTCCAAATGATTCCCAGAAAAGACATATTTTTCAATGAATCTCTAGTATCTGAGCCTAATAAGATACAGATAACCACAAGGATGACTTATTAACCCATGTGAAGCTCTTAAAGGGATAGTAAATCTTCATTTTATCTTTATTTTATTTTGTAGGCATTAAAAAAACATGAAGAACTATATAAGTCTTATCCCTCAAACCTTTATGGTATGAGAGATATTCACAAGCAAAGTTTCCCCTCCCGCCCCTTTTACCTAGTGTAAGCAATCTCTTCTCAGATGTGGAATGCAGTCCATAGACCAGACAGATAACAGAAGGGGACAATCTTCTTCCTATGAGAACAATGAAAGCCCTGACCCCCTTGACAAGTTTTTCAGGTTTTTCCCTTATCTTAATTGAAGATTGTCCCTCTGTGCAATCTACCTGGACACCTCCCTTCTGATCTGGCTGAACAGTGTTACATCAGTAAAATGGGTGTGAGGGGAATACTTTGTCATTGAATTACTCTTGAACTACAACCCTGACAGAATTGAAATAACACTCTCCAAAGTCCAAATACTATGATGATTAATTAGAGCTGTTTTTATTATGAAACATTACTATCCCTTTAAAGGAGCAGTAAGTTTTTATTATGACTATATGGGGGAGATTCACTAAGCGGTGATAAAGTGGTGATGAAGTGGAGATGACTTCTCCAGTTTATCACTTCTCCACTTCCTATGTTAATCTATGGAGTCTGTTCACTAAGATCTCCAAAGTTAAAGAAATCTTAGTGAATAGGTTCCATAGAATAACATAGGAACTGGAGAAGTGATATCACTGGAGAACTCATTTCTACGTTATCACCTCTTTATTACCGCTTAGTGAATCTCCCCCCATATGTGGTACCGAATAAAACACAGCTACTCGTACAGGTGGGAAATTTTTCATTCAAAAATTATTGCAGCTCAAACTATTTTTTTTAATAAAGTATCAACTAGTGTCCAAAAGACAGGTTTGCTTACAGTGTATGGGAGAGCTTGAGTCACTGGGCATTATGGCAAAAAAAAAACCAGGATCTATTCTGGAGCAGACCAACTGCACCATAGGGGATAAAATAAAAATTTTCCAAACTGCTTTTGAGTTTATGGGACATTTAACCACTTGAATTTTAGAGAGGTCTTCAACATATTAGGAAGTAATACCCTTCTAAATACCCTTCTTTAAAACAACTGAGATTTTTATTCATACCTTTTGGCGCAACTGGTTTGCTCCTGAATTGCACCAGTTTTTATGCATAAAGCCCATACACCACAGCTTCCTGTAGTAAGTGATAGGAACAGCACCATCTATTGACCAAAACAGAAAATTGTACTTTACCTCACAGGGAGCTCAAATACACCTACAAATTGTGAAGCTGATGTAATAGGAGAACTGGGGAGTTATGCAGTATGGTGTGATAAAGTGGAGATGACTTCTCCAGTGTTCTAAACTCTCAAAGTCCTATGTTATTCTATGGAGCTTATTCACTAAGATACATTTCTTTTCAAGAGGGAACATACAGGGTTAAAGGGATAGTAATGTTTTATCTTTATTTTATTTTGTAGGCATTAAAAAAACATGAAGAACGATATAAATCTTATCTCTCAAACTTTTATGGTTTGAGAGATATTCACAAGCAAAATATCCCCCTTTTACCTAGTGTAAGCCATCTCTTCTCAGATGTGGAATCCAGTCCATAGACCAGACAGATAACAGCAGGGGACAATCTTCTTCCTGTGAGAACAATGAAAGCCCTGCCCCCCTTGACAAGTTTTTCAGGTTTTTCCCTTATCTTAACTGAAGATTGTCCCTCTCTGCAATCTACCGGGGCACCTCCCTTCTGATCTGGCTGAGCAGTGTTACATCAGTAAAAGGGGGGGAGGGGGATACTTTGTCACTGAATTACTCTTGAACTACAACTCTGACAGAACTGAAATAACACTCTCCAAAGTCCAAATACTATGATGATTAATTAGAGATGCTTTTATTATGAACCATTACTATCCCTTTAAAAGAGGAAATTTTGTTAAAGACTAACTCATTTGGCAGCAGGAAAGCTTATATAATTCTCATGTCTCTGGGTTATGAGATAAATGTTGAACTTGATGGGCTTGTAACTTTTTTCAACCTAATTTACTATGTTACTAAGGACGGAATGCAAGAAACGTGCGCATGTGCTGAAGGCGTTTTTCATGCGCAGGTAGATATTGAGCATATTCTAATGCAGAAAGCCATTTACCAAATGCTTCTTGAATTTCGTATGAAAAATTAGCTTATACATCAAAACTACACAGACATGTAAAATTGTTTGCAAAATCATTTCCTGCATTAGGTGCATTTGCTATTGGTCTCAGATTCCTTATAGAGATAGTAATAATTTATTATTGCTATCCTCCATATTATAGATATTTTTAAAATAATTTAATAGCCTCCAGGTTCATCTCTAAAACCTTTATGGTTTGAGAGATAACCGCACGCAAAGTTCCCCCCTCCCTCCCCCTTCCCTGAAGTCAGCGTGGTGCTGACTGCAGGGATATCCGGTCTGACTTTCATCAGGCGGGTCTGCAGCAGAGCCGTGATCGCGTTAGTAAAAAAAAAATGATTTCACTGAAACGGTCTTCAACGTGCGATTGCAAACCAAGCACATGTAGAAGACCGTTTCAGTGAAATAATTCTTTTTCACTAACGGAATCTCGGCTCTGCTGCAGAGCCACCTGACTGTCGTACGACAGACTTCCCCTGCAGTCAGTACAACGCTGACTTCAGGAAAGGGGGAGGGAGGGGGGAACTTTGCCTTTGGTTATCTCTCAAACCATAAAGGTTTGAGAGATGAAGCTGGGGGCTATTAAATTATTTTGCACCAATATGGGTAGAGTTTGAATATGAAAAAATCAGAGACCACTCCATGCATAACCTGTGACAAATCGTCCATCAGATTTAGAAATCAGTAAAATAATGGAAGTGACCTGGAAAATATGGGGGCAATAAAAGGAACTTGTAATTTATCATTTTACCCCAATCCATTAGAGCCAATAGGGGAAAATTGAAATTATGGCATTTAAGGGATAGTAATGTCTCATAAAAACAGCAGCTCCAATTAATCTTCATAGCATCTGGGCCATGAGAGTTTCAATACTGTCTGAGTTGTAGTTCAAGAGTAATTGAATGATAAAGTATCCCCCTCCCACCCCATTTACCTAACGTAAGCCTCCTCCTCTCAGATGTGGAATCTTGTCCTGGGACCAAACAGATCACAGCAAGGGACAATCTTCTTACTGTGACCATAAGGAAAACCCTGCCCCCCTTGACAGGTTTTTCAGGTTTTTCCTTATGCCCACTGAAGATTGACCCTCTCTGCAATATACCTGGAAACTCCCTGCTGCTCTAAGCTGAGCAGTGTTACATCAGTAAAAGGGGTGGGAGGGGGATACTTTATCATTCAATTACTCTTGTACTACAACTCTGACAGAATTGAAATAACACTATCCATGGCCCAAATACTATGAAGATTAATTGGAGCTGCTTTTATGGTGAAACATTACTATCCCTTTAAAGGCCTCAATATGAAGGAAATGTTTGTGAAGCAATGCATTGAAGTCCCTAGCAATCAAGGCATAAAAAGTACCATTTAAATCAATGGAAATTGTTATTTGTCCCACATGGTGCTGTTGGTTTACTCGCAAATTACAAACACCTTTTATTTGTGCCTATGGCCATACAAGTTTATAAAACAGAATGCATATACCCTGCTTGTAATGCCACCTGAAGGAGTTAATAATAGCTGCTGAATTATATTAGATTTATGTTTACATGGTCTAAGATTTATAACTCCCCTCTCCTCCCATATACTGGATGTCATATTTCACATATTAACTGTTTGCCATTCCTCATGCTAGAAGGTCATATTTATTAACAGTAAAACTTACATTTACAAATGGTCCCCTGGTGAATTCTTAAGACACATAAATTATTATAAAAAAAAACTCTCTGTAACTTGACTTGAAATATAAATCACAGTGCATATAAGAAAACGATCTAGGTTTATGGATTTTGATACTGTAAAACACTTGCAGCAATGGAGGTCCAGAACCTCATTTTGATCTATTTTAGATTTTACGTCTGCCCACAGGTTTAATCACGCCATAAAGTTCAAGAATGATTTATTGAGGCTAATGTGTTATGAAGGACTGGAGCATTTCTCAGGCAAAACAACCGCACCATAAGGGACAAAATAAACGTCCCCATTTATTTAAATGGATCCTTTAAAGGGATAGTAATGCTTAATATGGAACAAAATATATATATATACTAGTGTAAAAGCCCTTGTACACTGGCCAAGGTCGGTGATGTTAACCCTTTGAGTGCCAGAGAAGTACGCAACGCATTGCTTTGCAATGTGTTGCATACCCCTCTGGCACTCAAAGGGTTACGAGGTTGGTCCTGCTCTGCATACTGCCGCCGCCTCACTGGAGGCTCATGCGATGCAGTCATGCGTTGTAGAGACTGCCCGAATGCACAGAATGCTCCCAGCATTCCTACACCTCCCAGCATTCTATGCTCCCAGCATTCCTACACCTCCCAGCATTCCGCGCTCCCAGCATTCTGTGCACCCAGCATTCCTACACCTCCCAGCATTCCGTGCTCCCAGCAATACTACACCTCCCAGCATTCTGTGCGTTCGGGCAGTCTCTACTGTGCATGACTGCATTGGACAAATATTCTAGCCTTTTATTATATAGGATTGCACAGTTTATCCTGCTGAATAAAACAAATGCAGTCCCACTGCTGAGAGGTGTTCTACACAAAATGTATTGCAGCTCAAACAGGATTTTTTTTTTTTTTTTTTAGCAGAGTACTTCCATGACCTGAAATTGTATGGTGGAGCAGTTGTTACATCACACTATGGACAGCTCTAATTAGTTGACCAGAAACCTTCACTGGATGCAGTAGCAACAGCACCACAGTAACATCTCTGGCAATGGAGGTATTGCACCCAAAAAATCCAAGTCTGACCTGCAATAAAACGCCTCTTGGCAGTAGGATAACTGTATTTTTACAAAGTTGATAAATCCTGCAACATATTTTTGTTTCCAGTATCATTATCCCTTTAACTTCCTGAATGTTAGAAATGTCTACAACACATTACAAAGACCTCTCTAGCATTCAAGGAGTTAAAGGAGATGTTTTGTTTCAAAGTTATTGGATCTCAGGCTGTTGCTTTTTATGTATAGTAACAGTGTCACCTAGTGTCCAGACAGTTTTCTATTGCATTCAATGGGAGAGGCAAGTCGTAGGCTACAGTTCTTCAGATAATGTGACAACAAGAGCTGCACCACTTCAGAACAGTTTTTAGCTATAATAACATTTGAATGAAGCCTATCTTAACAGGGAGGCTACCCTTCTTTTCTTAGCAGGAACATTTTTATAACCTTTTGAATGGGAAATGGATGTGCTGTTCCATTACTTTCAAGGAGAGCTAATCTAGAGGCCATCGTGCATTTTTACCTTGCAGTAGTTTGTCTCAGCACAAGTAATGGGATACCAAATTGTGACTTAAAATGAACAATGTCAATTTCATATCCCTAATGTCACTAATAGAATTAAGTCCCTGATGTTCTGAAAAAGCCAAGAAGAGTCTTATCTATCCATGAAGCTATTTTGAACATTATCAAGGAGCGGTGGATTCCTGAAAAAAAGCTTCAGATGATTAGAGGAACCAGGCAATTGTTCCTCCTTGACTTCAGCGACACAAGTAGTTGGGAGGCTTGTAAGGTTGACATGCCAGGTGCAAGATTAACCAGGAAAATTATCATCGTTTTAGAAGATATTTTCAGTTTCTCATTCGCTTGACAGGATGGCTTAAATAGCTGCTAAGAAAGCCATTGAGTCAACACCTTTGTTTTTAGGACAATATTGCGATTATAAGGCTAGATCCTTACTGGTCTAGCTAGCTCAGATAGAAGAAGACTTAATGGAAGACTTCAAAGCAAGAAATACTTAAGAATCTTGTAGTCACCAGACTGGCAGTAGATTATCTTTACATTGCAGCGCTAGAATCAGTTTACTTTAGTGCTAGGACCTCAACATTGACCTTAGCAGTCAGAAAAGCCATTAGGCTAAAGATCTGAGTAGTAGACACAGCATCTAAAATCATCACTGTTTTATATCATTTGAAGGTAATTTGGTAGTTGTACAAAATTTGAGACCTTGGCCAACACACAGACATTAAGAAGAAGCTGCCATCTGGATAAAACTTTCCAAAGTCTGCTCTTTTTGGTACTTTATTTTACATGGTAGAGACCAGAACAGCATGTATTCACAAAAACATCGAGCAGCTCTACTTAAGCCTTTATATGGAGATCATGATCAAAGTAAAAATCAGATGATACTGTCACAAACTCCATACGTGATATTTCCATATTCCACAGCAACCACATGTGCTAGTTTTAATCTCTCCAAAGATTTAAGCAATATATCACACTTCAAAACAAGTAAGCCAGCACCACAGGGGTTAATATTACCCCCTGTGGTGCTGGCTTACTTGCTTTGAAGTGAGAGACCAGAACAGCACCAAAGTTGCTAAGTGTTAGGGACCAGGAACCAGACAGGACACAAAAAGGTAAAATGCAATACACCTTTATTAGTGCAACAAAAACAGAAGCATGATCCAAGAGCAAAAACCAAAAGACACGCCAGGGTTAGGAATCAAGACAGGTATTCAGCCAAGCTGGAGTCAGGAAACCAGAAGTCTGCGATGTCAGGAACAAGCCAAGGGTCAGAAGCACAGAAGTAAGAGAAGTCTGGAAAAAACAGATGGTCTGGAGCACAGCAAACAGGAAAGCAGGAAAAGTCCACAGCAACCAGCAGCAACAGGTCGGCAAACAAACACAAGGACAATGAGGAAGTGAGCCAAGCCGATATACATACCTTGAGAGGTTTGGCTGATAACAGTCAGGTGAGTAATCAGAGAGAGATCAGCTGATACAGCCAGAGCCAGAAACTCAGAAGACAGCAGCAGTGGATAGCAGAGCACTAGATTAGCTCAGACAGCAGAATCAATAGGCAGAATGGGAGCAGCTCAGCAAAACCTTGTCAGTACCCCCCTTAATGACCCCCCCATGAGGCAGGACCAGGTTTATGGGGAAAGCATGCATGGAAAGCATGGAGGAGGGCGGGGGCATGCACATCTGCAGCTGGAACCCATGAGCACTCCTCAGGACCGTAACCCTTCCATTGAACCAAATATTGAAGACTCCCTCTGAATCTACGAGAGTCAACTATGGATCGGACCTTGTACTCCTCATGGCTGTCAACGGGTGACCATAGTGAAACGATTACATACCAGAGGATTCAGCAGCAAGACATGGAACACATTGTGTATCCACATATTGGGAGGAAGGTCTAGGGCATAAGCCACAGGGTTCACACGTCAGAGGATACGGAAAGGACCCACAAAATGGGGACCCAGCTTCTGAGAGGGCACTCAGAGGTGAAGCTCTCTGGAGGACAACCACAACCTCTCCCTGACCTGGTAGGAGGGTGTGGGTAGGCATTTACTATTAGCCTGGAACTTCTGGGATTGTTGTGGGCATCACAATGACTCTTGGACCTGCACCCACGTGGAACGGATTCGCTGGAGATGATCCTCCAATGTCAGGATCCCCTGGGGAGTGAATGAATCTGGAATCATGGAAGGTTGATACCCATAATTCACCATGAAAGGGGAGACCCGGGTAGAAGGTGAGACAGCACTGTTATGTGCAAACTCCGCCCAAGGTAGCAGGTCCGATCAATTGTTCTGATGGTCAGAGATGTAACACCGCAGGAATTGCTTCAAAGCCTGATTAGCCCTTTCCACTGCCCAATTCGATTGCGGGTGATAGGCCAAGGAGAAGGAGAGTTGGATACCTAGTTGCGCACAGAAGGCCCTCCAGAATCTCAAGACAAACTGGCTACCCCAGTCAGAAACTATGACTTTGGGAACTCTGTGTAGCCAATAGACCTCTTTGACAAAGACCGTAGCCAACTTTTTAGCGGATGGAAGTTTTTGAATGGTATGCAATGAATCCTATTAGAAAATCGATCAACGACCAGTATGAGCATTAGACAAAGGGAGCTTGATTATGAAGTCCATGGCAAGGTGTCACCATGGCTTCTCCCCATTGGGTATGGGTTGGAGAAGGCCCACTGGAAGGTGACGGGTGATTTGGTCTGCGCACAGAGTGGACAGGCAGCGACAAAGGCAGCAACATCTTTGCTGAGTTCTGACCACCAGAAGAGATGGGAAACCGACCAGAGAAGCTGGTTCTTTCCGGGATGACCTGCTGATTTAGTCTTATGGTAGGTTGCAAGCACCTTGGTACGGAGGTCAGTAGGTACAAAACAGCACCCAGAGGGAGTCTCAGCAGGTGCCTCTACTTGGGCGGTCCATATTTTCTCCCCAAGGGGAGATGTTATGCTGGAACGTATGGTGGCCAGTACTTTGTCCTGAGGAATAATGAAAAGAAAAGAAAAAAAGATGGGTGCTTCTTAGTGCAATATTAAAATTGAATGGACCTCCACCTTTTCACCATTGTACTCACAATCTTATAAACCACTAAAAGTGGTCAGCAATACAGATGGAGGAATCTGACTGCCTCCACTCAGTCAATCGGCAGATGCTGCTTCCCGAAATGAACCCAAGAGGACCTCCAGGACCCTTGGGAAGCAAAGAAATGAAGAAACAGACAGGAGCGCAAACCACCAATATATATCAAGGTTTTGATTGCACAAATCTTATAAAACCAAACACTCAGTGTAATACTCACACTTGTGTGAACATGTGCCGGTGAGTAAAACAACCGGCAGTATTCCAAAGGGGTTATAACACCGCCTCGATACAGTGAGCAGAATCTCTTAATATAAAGATCGAAAATCTTGAATCCAAATTCAATAAACAATATATTTACTTAGGTAAAAATGCCACTATTATACAACTTCAATACGGGCCTATGATGCGTTTCGAAGTACTCAGTGGCAAATATAATAACAAATATAGTATCGATAGTCACTCACCCACCCTCCGAGAGAACTGTTTATGTCTTCCTGCTTCACAGAACGCCAATGACAAGCCTCACATCCGGTACTAAGACCGGAAGTGATGCAAATTCGTCACTAACGTTCTGACGCAGGGATGTCCCATTGGCTAAACAGAAGGTCTGCTCCAATAATGGAACGCAAATCTATTGAATGATCTGTTATACTTCAAACTAAATATTACTATATATGAGATATGGCAGAGAGACAATGCCAAAATCAATAATATAAATAATGGATGGAAAGTATAGTCTCCCAGAGAGCCTGAAAGAACCACCACAACCTAATTAACATTTAATTCTAACATAAGGATTCAAGAAAAATAAGATAACCAGAAGTCTGTGATGTCAGGAACAAGCCGAGGGTCAGAGGCACAGAAGTTAGTGAAGTCTGGAACAAGCCGATGGTCTGAAACACAGCAAACAGGAGCGCAGGAAAATCCACAGCAGCCAGCAGCAACAGGTCAGCAAACAAACACAAAGACAATGAGGAAGTGAGCCAAGCTGCTATAAATACCCTGAAAGGGTTGACTGATAACAGTCAGGTGAGTAATCAGAGAGATCAGCTGATACAGCCAGAGCCAGAAACTCAGAAGACAGCAGCAGTGGATAGCAGAGCATTAGATTAACTCAGACAGCAGAATCACTTAGAAATGATACACAAATATTATATATAATCAATCGTGACCTTAATACAACTTAAGAGTTTAAGGCGCATCTAAACCTCCATCTAAGCAGTAGAGCAAGAAAATAGAAATATACAATAGGTGAGCGCTATAACACATGACCAGTGTACATAAGTAATTATATAATAAACACATAACATATATTGAAAATAATATATAGCAGCTGTGATACAATTGTTAAGCTTGTATAGACTTGCCAAGTCAAGGATTTAGAATTAGAATATTTATGCTTGTGGAGAATATCCGTGTTTCCTCAGTACAATTTTAGTGAATAAAAATGGCATGTAAAGAAAAAGAAATACAATATATTGTGCTATCTCATAGCACGATCTGTGCAAAATAAATGTGCTTGAACAGTTGTCCTGTTGTGGACCATAGGGGTATATATATCCAAAGTAGTAAAGGTTATCCAGAATCAAGAGTTAACCGGAATCAAGAGTTAATCCTTGGGTGCAGACCCAAATCCAGAGGATTAACTATTAATTCCATATAACCCTGCTGTGAGGACGCTCAGGATTCCCCACACACTTCCATCAGTTCTTGCATGTATATGTGAAATAAATGTTATTGTGTTTTATTTATTGTATTTTTATTTAAACAAAATAGTTCAGACCTCAAGGGAGGCATCGGGACCCGTCCTGATACATCCTTAGCACTGATCACCTATCCAGTAGGATAGGTGATCAATGCAGGCAACAATTGCCAGCATTTTCAATAAAGCCCATATAACATATGTGTAACATATGTTATATGGGCTTTCTTGTTATAATTATCGTTACAGGGTTCACTACAAGCATTCTGCTGGAGCCAGCTTATACAGCCGCTCCAGTAGTAAGATAGGAAGGCTGAAAATACCTTCCTTGTCACCTCATGGATCACCTATCCTACTGGATAGGTGATCCATGCAAGAGGGGATATCAGGAAGGATTCTGATGCACACCCTCGAGGTCTGAATTAAATGTGTATTACACATAGGTTATATGCTCTTTATTAAAAATGCCTGCAATTGTCGCCTGCATGGATCATCTATTCCTACTGGATAGGTGATCCATGCTAGGGTGTTGTCAGGAGAGGTCCTGATTTCCCACTCGATGTCTGAACAGTATATTTATAATAAATGTAACAATAATTATAATAACACATATGTTATATTGGCTTTATTGAAAATGCTGGCAATTGTCGCCAGCATTTATCACCTATCCTACTGGATAAGTGATCCATGCTAGAGGGGTGTCAGGAGGGGTCCTCATGCCCCCCTCAAAGTCTGAACTATATATTTATAATACATGTACCAATAAATATAATAAGAAAGCTCATCCTATATAATTCACTAGGATGTTTGTCACGATGCAGTCATGAGCAGTAGAGACTGCCCACATTCGGCAAATCTCTACTGCGCATGGTTGCATCGCGTGAGTGAGGCAACACAAGACTGCATCGCATAGAGCAGTGAGGTAGTGGCCTCTTAACCCTTTGAGCGCCAGTGGAGTATGCAACGCATTACCTGGACCTTGGCCCATGTACACGGGCTTTTACAATAGTATAACATATTTTGCACATATTTTATATGGGCTTTCCTGAAAATGCTGACAGTTGTTGCCTCATTAATCACCTATCCTACTGGATAGGTAATCAGTGCTATGGGGGTATCAGGAGGGGTCCCTATGTATCCCTTGAGGTCTGATCTATTTTTTTTTTTTTTTTATAAAACACAATAAACAAAATACAATAACATTTATTACACATATACAGGCATGATATGCAGCTTCATACCTTGCCTATTAACCATTTGAGTACCAGAGGGGTAGCAAATGCATTGCAATGCGTTAACTGTGCTGTCAAACTCACTGTTTCCAGTTTTTTAAAATAACGTGGGCAATAGAATCGAGTCCCAGATGTCTTCTGAATGCACAATGCTCTTGAGCACTAGTTGCTTTTGACAGAATGATGAGCCAGCTCATGACTGAGTTTGCTTTGCCTTTTAATTACCAATGTTCGATCACCAGCCTAATTTTTTGTTACTCATACATTTGAAGATCAGTATCCATTAAAACAGATCAAAACACCAGAGGGGTGTGCAGTGAATTGTAAAATCAATATGTTGCAAAATTCCTTAAAGGGATTGTAATGTTTCACAATAAAAGCAGCTCCAATTAACCCCTTAAGGACCGGGGCGCGCACGCGCTGCCAGCACTTGCGGACCACGGGGCTTTTTTTTTTATTAGTGCTTCCGGTTCAGGACTTCTGGAGCGGCGTGCAGCCACGACGGGAGCCCTGAACTCCATGCCGTGGCAGGACCGTCATTGGTCCTTAAGTGCCAGACTGCCGTGACGGTCCTGGCACGGCAGTGGTCCTTAAGGGGTTAATCTTCATAGTATTTGGGCGATGGAGAGTGTTATTTCAGTACTGTCAGAGTTGTAGTTCAAGAGTAATTGAATGATAAAGTTTTCCCCTCCTGCCCCTTTTTTTTGATGTAACACTGCTCACCTCAGAGCAGCAAGACTGTCCAGATGGATCTCAGAGAGGGACAATCTTCAGTGAGCATAAGGAAAAACCTGAAAAACCTGTGAAGGGGGTCAGGGTTTTCCTTATGCGCACGCTAAGAAGATTGTTCCTTGCTGTGACCTGTCTGGTCAAGAGACCAGATTCCACATCTAAGGGGAGGTGGCTTACACTAGGTAAAAGGGGCAGGAGGGGGATACTTTATCATTCAATTACTCTTGAACTACAACTCTGACAGTAATGAAATAACTCTGTCCACAGCCCAAATACTATGACGATTAACCGGAGCTGCTTTACTATCACTTTAAAGAATTAATATTATGCACATCTTCAGTGGCATGATAGACACCTGGCATTGCACTTAATTTATGCATGAGGCTGCCTTCAGGAGAGGAGGCACAGTGAAGATAAGGCAAGAGGACAGCACCTTCCCCTGCTGAAATGGAGAGCTGGATAAGCAGGTTTTTTTACTTAATTTATGAATGTGGACAGTAATTAAAATTATGGATTATATCTGTACTAGTTGAAGAGCCCATTTACATGGGCCACAGTGCCAGCCGGTCACGGGGCAGCCATGCACAGCAGAGACTGCCCGCGCCGTGGTTGATACTTCGGAGTGGCCCACTCCATATCAGCCGCGTCACGGGCAGTCCTTGACTGCGTCGTTACAAACTTTTTAGCGAATTATTATATAGGATGATGAAACCAAAAGACTGAAGGGGAGTTATATATGTGATAGTTCCAGGATATGGTACAACTATGTCATTTTTCTGGGAATGCTATGGGGCAGGTGTTAGGTGTTTGCTTGCATTAAAATCTTAACAATAGTAAAGTGTGTGTGTATGTACTAAATTGATACTTTCTAATGCATGCCCCTAAGGCACTGGCTGATTCATGAATTCCCCTCAATGTCTTTGAAATTAACGGTACAAAAAGCAGGAAACATTTTGTACATGGTAGCTACAGAAGGACATAATATCGATACCTGGAAATGGCAGATTAAAGGCCATATACATAAACAATGTTGGAGAAAAAGACTGCAATATAGCAATTGGCATACCTGGGAACTCTCTGGATTTGCCCCGGTGATTCCGGTTTTGAGATTGAATTAATGGGTATCCACAGTAGATTCAGATTCTCTGACTGTGGGGAGTTTGCTTTTAAACTCTGCCCACTTCTGCTCCTTCCCACCCAGTTCCTCCCACTTTTGTGATGCCACCAGAAAGCCCCACCCCATTCATGGGAAAACCATGTCCCCCTTTTGTCACTGTTCATGGCAATTATATCCAACAGCAGCAGGAGGGGTGTCCCCTCCAGGGACTCCAGAAATGGAAGTTCCCAGGTATTGCAATTTACTTCAATGGGCTTTTAACCCCTTAAATACTAAATATATTTACAAAACATTCAAGTGACTAAGAGCCCATTAAATAAGTGGGAATTCTGTGAATTTGGATTTGCCCCCATGGTGCAATTAACATAGAATTAATGTTGTTGAAAAAAGTCATGCATCCATTAATCACAGCATGAAAAAAACATGAAAAAGAAAGCGCCTAATAGTGCAACATTGTATATATTATTGTTACAGAAAAGAGTAAGAGCTATACTTACATTCGGTCTTGGTCATTGTGGTGCTTATGCACCATCCGACTAATAAGCCTCCGGAAAGAATCAGCCCGTCACAACTCGGGTTCAGTATGGTGTATCCAGTTCACCATGTTCTGTTGTTTTATGATGAGGATAATCTTGTCTCTCCTCCCAGTATATTGGATAAATAAGTTGGCTCTTATTCCAACAAGTATGTACCAGAACAAGCTTAACTGGCAAATCAGGATATAATTAAATGAAAAAAAAATAAAAATAAAATAATAATACAAAATTCTCCAAGAGAGGGGCTTATTTAAAAATATATATAAAACTTTTTTCCATATATAAAAAAGTTTATTCTAAAGTAGACTCTATTCTTACGCGTTTCACAGTTAACACCACCTTCTCAAAGCACAGAATCACACACAGAGAGCAAAATAAATCTAAAAAATGCTGTGGCTTGTAGAAACGCCCATTTAAAGAACCTCCCTATCGATCTCATCCATTAAGTTCATCCCATTGTACATCACCCTTGTTGATCCAGAGGATCAACCTTATCAAAGCGATTTTCAATTAAAGGTCAATTGGGTAAAAAAAATCCTTCTCGACTTCAAAAAGCAGTTGGATATTTCCCTGGAAACCAAATGGATTGTTTATCTCCCATAGGATAAACAAACTACATCTAACTGAGGTTTAACATCTTCTATTATATAATATCTCCACTACAATGTTCCTGTACTTTTAATCAAGTTATTTTAGTGCTTCTTCATGATATAGTCAAACATATACATTTACCAAGTAAATGCTGAAGACATATTGTATGCAATTCTTCTGTCAAAGAAAACAAATTGGGTCAAAGAAAACAAATTGCTCTTAGGTTGGTCACCCTAAGGGTAATGGGGAAAACAGACGTGGACCCTTTGCTCACAAATGCCTAAAGGGATCAGCTGCTCCTTGCTGATGAGGCCCAATAAGGCCAAAATATACATCTGGGGTTAGCTGTTTCCCTTTTTTCAGAGAAGAATTGTCTGACATTTTGTGGCTGGACTGTCATTTTGGCAGGACCTGTATGATATGCTTCAGAATATTTCTTCTCTGTGTATGGTGTTTGAGAGCTAAAAGAGATTGCACCCTGGGAGCGATGACACAGTCCCAGTGAGCTTTTTGCATACCCTTACAAGATCATGAGACGAGTTTAGCATCTCTGACTTCTTCTCTGTCAAAGAAAACAGTTTCCTACCTCATATCTCACTAGGATGTAGTAAGATATTTTTGTAAAAACTAATTTTAGATCAAATGAATTAATAGAGTACTATCCAAAACACAATAATAAAGACACTTTGATCAAGTCTGTAAAAGAGAGGTTGTAAAGTCCAAAATATTTTTATATGTTGACAGTGGACTGGAGCTGTGTTACAAGGACTTGTAAAAACGAAAACATCATTTTTCGGAAAAGGGATAAGTCCTCATTCTGTGTGTTTATACTACAGCAATGTTTTCCTAACATGTAAACATTATGAAATCTGAAATCATCCATTTTACAGTGAGTCTTCAGACATTTATCTGTTATTATGCTAGATTACAATATGTCCAAGTGGCTCATCAGGAGCCTTATTTGATGTCATTCACACACATACATCATCATGCATGCACACTCACTCAAATGTAAACCTAATGCATGTGATCCTTATTCATAAAATACACAAGGAGCAATTCTGTAGCAGACAGCATCACCAAACAAATCCTCACTGATTTAAATGGGGTATTTCAATGGTTGCACAATAGAGAGGTCTCCAATGCATTGTAAAGCAAGGTGGAAGCGTTAAAGGGATAGTAATACTTCATTTTATCTTTATTTTATTTTGTAGGCATTAAAAAAACATGAAGAACGATATGTCTTATCTCTCAAACCTTTATGGTTTAAGAGATATTTACAATCAAAGTTTCCCCTCCTGCCCCTTTTACCTAGTGTAAGCCATCTCTTCTCAGATGTGGAATCCAGTCCATAGACCAGACAGATAACAGCAGGAAACAATCTTCTTCCTATGAGAACAATGAAAACCCTACCCCCCTTGACAATCTTTTCAGGTTTTTCCCTTATCTTAATTGAAGATTGTCCCTCTCTACAATCTGCCTGGGTACCTCCCTTCTGATCTGGCTGAGCAGTGTTACATCAGTAAAAGGGGCGGGAGGGGGATACTTTATCATTGAATTACTCTTGAACTACAACTCTGACAGAATTGAAATAACACTCTCCAAAGTCCAAATACTATGATGATTAATTAGAGCTGCTTTTATTATGAAACATTACTATTCCTTTAAGAGTAGGGGTGGGCCAAAGGTCCCATCGCATTTCTGTGAAAAAATCTGTGAAAACCATGTTATTGTCCACTTTTTTGTTGGAAAATCTGCTTTAAATACGGCAATTAAAATCTTAGCCAATTTTGCCCATTGGCAAAAATTCTTCACAATTTTTTCAATGGCTAGAAAGTTTTCTCCCATTCATTTACGTGTTTTTTGCCTTTTCGCCATAAAACTGTGCCATTTTCCAGGAATCTGAACAAAATAGAAACAGCTACAGTGTGAGAAAGAGGTGCTGTGCTGTTCTGCTGTGATATTTATAGTAAACTTGAGGCAGGAGAGGCTCATAGTGACTGCTATAACTATAAGCAGGTTTAAGAATAATAAAAGGAGGAGCTGGAAGGACTTTAATGGAATGGTAAGGGAAGTAATACAGAGTGTCCAGACTAGTGGTCAAGGGAGCCCACACCATTCCCTTGACCCTGGGAGTCCCCTTCCCCTCTCTGCATTGTTCAGGTGGAACATTATCCTGAAGAAGGCAGAATTGTTGCCTAGCAGCAATAATACCACAACCATCAGGAGAACAGATCAGCTGCTTGTGCCTGCTGCTAGTGCTGCCAGTCTGCCCTCTTCAGGTCACCAAGAAATGGCAAGTGTGACATTAGAGCACCCTATGTGACATTTCTCATCACCTACTCCAACCAGTTAGATGTCTGTAACAGAGCAGCAACAGCACAGAGGGACTAGTGGTGGTGGTGATGATGGTGGTGGACAGGCTGGGGTGGAAGAGATATTGATGGACTTTTTAGCCCAAACTGAGAAGGAATGGGAGACAGGCATGAGGATGGGCATCACCACCACCACCAGCAAAAATCCCAGAAGTCTCTAGTATACTGCGAGGCTGTACACTAGTAATAGACATACACAGAGGTGATTGCACGAGAGTGAGAGAGAGTGAAAAATATTATTTGCGTACTGTTGTTTGATAGACAATTTGAGTAAGAGGAGTTGGCGGGATGCTAATGTGGAGAAGTACAGAAGCGGCAGTTGTTATTGAAGTAGTAGTGGGAGCCATCTTAGCCTAGCAGATACCACCTCACAACAACCCCAGACGCCTGGGGTAATTTTTTATCATGGGGAATGTTAAATGAATGGGATTCATTTGGGGTTATGCACTAAGGCATGATAAAGGGCTGAGAAAGAAGAGATTAATTCTTCAAAGATACCACTTCTCCAGCTCCTATGTTATTCTATGGAGCCTATGCACAAAGATCTAAATATTTTGAAAAATCTTAGTGCCTTGGCTCAAAAGAATAACATAGGAACTGGAGAAGCGATATCACAGGAGAAGTCATCTTTACATTATCACCTTTTTTAATTACACCTTAGTGCATCTCCCCTCTTGTTGTCTTTATTGTTGTTAAAATGTTTAGCATTATTATTGGTGGTGGAGCTTTTCATATGACTTTTACAAACAGCTTTCTCAGGAGAAGGGTGAGGATTATCATCATTTATTGCACAAGCTGCAGCAATCATGGCCACTTTCAGTTTTTGTGGTATGAATTTATTACCAAACATGTTCATGCATTCCACCTACTCCTTTCCTCTTACCATGTAGCATGTTTGGTGGATATAATGATATTAGTGTTGATTTTTACACAACAGAGGTTTTATCATATGGAGTGATTTTTTTGCTCATCTGTATAATGTATATCTCTGTCTCTAGTATCTGCCACTGTCTATCTTAGTCACAGCTCACATCAAGGATTCCTGCCTGTGTCTGTCACCTACAAGTCATTTTTTTTTGTATTCTGTCAGATGTCTATAAAGAAATCACACCCACACTCCCTGCAACTGCAAACAACTCTAGCTCCCCCTCTTTGCCTGTTTACCTCATGTAGCTGATGTCAACATTTTCGCAGCAGCTTTCTCTGCCTCTTCTAACTTTAGTGCAGTGTTGCATACCCCACCGGCACTCAAAGACTGTCAGAGGACTGTGACCTCAGCGCTCACACGGACTGATACATTGGAAGAACTTCATAGAAGGCACAGTTTCATGGCAGTAAGGGGCAGGGACCCTTGAGACGCACAAAGCCCAAGATGGGCATCTTGTAAGTGCAGGGGGAGAAGGGGGGCTTTAGTTCTGCTTGTTTTTAATATATGTTTATTAAAGATACTGCACTTAGAGCACTTTTTCTCTATTTCTCTTTATTTTTTTCTGTGATTGCACTCCCACCTTTGCAGATTTGGATTACACTTTGTAGACTATTTGAATGAAGTAGTTCTTCTTATATCTCTTGATCTCGGCTCTGCTGTGGAGCCACAGTCGGTCCACGGACCGGATTCCAAATCTGACAGTTAGATGGGGAAACTTTGCTTGTGAATATCTCTCAAACCATAAAGGTTTGAGAGATAAGACATGTATCGTTTTTCATGTTTTTTTAATGCCTACAAAATAAAATAAAGATAAAATGAAGTATTACTATCCCTTTAGGTAAAAATGTAATTCATTCCTCTGTAAGTTATGAACCCTTTGAGTGCCAGAGGGGTGCGGAACGCATTGCTTTGCAATGAGTTCCGTACCGCTCTGGCACTCAAAGGGTTAATCATTAAATCATTAGCGAAACTTCATGAACATAGATTGTAATGCATAAATAAATAAATTAAGGCAAAAGCAAAAATGGGAATTTGTATTTCATTTGCTTGTATGGTAGGTAATAAATCTATAGGTATTTGCATGAGTCTTATACACATATAACAAGTGTAATGTTGAAATTTTGACCTTTAAAAAAAAAAAAAAAACCTTTTAACATTGTGACTCATACTTATTTTTCATTGTTCAAGGAGATGGTGTCAGACACATAAGACATACTGGGCTAGATTCTTTTGCAGGTGCTAAATGTTAAAGGGATAGTAACCCCACCGAAAAACGTGAAGCCAAATGCTAGGAGTCATCCAAACATACTTAACTCCCATATTCCCATCTCTCAATGCGTTATGGTTTGAGAGATGTAAGAAAATAAAGACCTCCGCTCCCTCCCCTTTCTCAAGAGTCTGCTGTATAGCGGACGTCATGAGATCCTGCTTCCAGGACCAGACGGCGGCTCTTCAGGAGCGCTGTCATCTACATGTCTCGGTATAATTACTTCATCGGAATGGTCTAAAACGTGTGCCTGGCTTGCAGGCACATGTTGTAGACTATTCCGATGAGGTAATTATAGTGAGATGTGTAGATGACAGCGCTCCTGAAGAGCCGCCGTAAGTCGGTCGACCTGTAATCCAGCCCGCTGACGTGATATTTAAAATTTCTTTTAGTTTAGCTGTTCTGTTAGACAAGGAATGCATTACGATTACTCTACTAGCCTTCTGCAAACAAATCTCATTGTGTGCCAATTTTTAAGGATTAAAAAGATCAACATATTTACTGTAGCCATACCCGTTACCAACATTATAATATTGATATGTCACATGTCCCAAGTTGGATAAGCAAATTATACATGTATGCAGCTGTTAACTATAAAATAAAAATGCCATACATTTATGCAGCTTGTATACATCTATCCTTGTCACTGTTTCAGTAGTTTAAAACTAATATCAAGATCCTATTGTGATGAGATATATATATATATATATATATATATATATATATATATATCATGCTGATGAGTTGCATTAACAACGAAACAGCTGTACATGAGTGCTTCACTGGCTTTGCATCTCTTCCTGAGCTGTGTCTTAAAGCTGTTGCTCAGCATACACATACTCTAAGGAATCCATGTATAAAGTGGAATCTGAGGCAAAAGGTGATTCCTTGTTAACCCCTTAAGGACCAGCGGTCCCGGGGTGTGTGGTCCTTTAAGGACCAGATAGGTAAGTTCAACGTGCCACCCCACGTGACTGATCACGTGTGCAGGCACGTCGAACGAGGGACTGAAAGAGATTGCTCCAGTCTTGGAGCGATCAACTTCAGTCCCCGGTATTACTCACTGTGCTCCTGCAGGAGCGTGGTGATTAAAAGTACATGACGTACCAGGACCATCACTGGTCCTTAAGTGTCGGACCAGCGTGACGGTCCGGGTACGTCACCGGACGTGAAGGGGTTACACTTATTTGCATATGCCTACCCAGAATCCCTTGCAGTAGCAACAACACTGAAAATGTGAGATTTCTGTGGGAAAAGCAAGTCTTACGGTTTGACTGGTGAGTCACATTTTTGTTTAACATTGTATATATATATATATACTAGCAACATGGGACGGCGTTGCCCGTCATGTTATGACCATTGGGCGCACGTGTTTGAAATGCAGACACACTGATAAACACAGACATATGCAGCACACAGGCAGACACATACCATACATCCCAAGTGTCCCTCTTTAGGAGGGACAGCCCCTCTTTGAGGGCCAAATCCCTCTGTCCCTCTTTCCCACCCTGTTGTCCCTCTTTTTAGGAGGTCAGACTGTGTGCAGGGCCGGCTCCACCTATAGGCGAGGTAGGCGCCGGCCTAGGGCGCACACGTACTGGGGGCGCGGGCATGCAGCGGAGAAGCGCTGCGCCCACACACACCATGCCAGGAACCACAACACAGTCAGGTCTATGTCGCTACAGCGCTCCCTCATCTGGTCGGATCTTTAGTAATGCAGAGCGCGCTGGGAGTCATGATCTCCCGCCTCGCTCTGCATTACTGAAGAGAAGACTGCGTGGGAAATACAGGTATGTGATGGGGGGCAAGTTGGAGCTGAGGGGGCATAGTGGAGCTGAGGGGGCAAGTTGGAGCAGATGTGGGGCAAAGTGGAGATGATGGGGGCAAGTTGGAGCTGTTAGGGGAAAGCTGGAGCTGAGGGTGCATAGTGGAGCTGGTGGGGGCAAGTTGGAGCTGATGAGGGTCAAAGTGGAGCTGATGAGGGTCAAAGTGGAGCTGAGGGGGGGCAAGTTGGAGCTGAGGGGGGGTAAGTGGAGCTGAGGGGGGGCAAAGTGGAGCTGGTGGGGCAAGTTGGAGCGGATGGGGGCAAGTTGGAGCTGCTGGGGGCATAGTGGAGCTGATAGTGGAAAGTTGGAGCTGGTGGGGGCAAGTTGGAGCGGATGGGGGCAAGTTGGAGCGGATGGGGGGCAAAGTGGAGCTGATGGGGGTAAGTTAGAGAGGATGGGGGGCAAAGTGGAGCTGATGGGGGTAAGTTGGAGCTGAGGGGGTAAAGTGAAGCTGAGGGGGCAAAATGGAGCTGGTGGGGGCACGTTGGAGCTGATGGGGGCAAGTTGGAGTTGATAGGGGCAAAGTGGAGCTGGTGGGCCAAAGTGAAGCTGATAAGGAGCAAGTTGGAGCTGGTGGGGGGCATCTCTTACAGGCATCTCCAGAACAGGGGCAGAGTGGCTCAGGGGGCAGAGAGAGGACAATCATGAAAAGAGGTTGGGTATAAGTAGGCAGGGTATAAAGGGGTGGGTCACAAGGGGCGGAGCGAAATGGGCGGCAAAATTAGGTTTTGCCTAGGGTGGCAAAAATCCTTGCACCAGCCCTGACTGTGTGGTGTGTATTACTTTGCTCTACAGCAATAAACTTCAGTATATGTGTGTATACATTAGTCTGTGCAAATAAAATACTTTGGTCTTGAACTAAATCATTTATTCAGTTACATAAATAGCCAGTAATAGGTCATGAAATAACCTAAAAATTCTTACTAATGCCCCGCCCACCAGCCACACCCCCAATAATATTACCTAAAACTAACGTGTCCCTCTTTGGCCCTGTGAAATGTTGGGAGGTATGCACATACACACAGTGAGCGGCAGAAACATACAAAAGACACGCACACACACACAGACACCCTGGAGATGCACATATGGACACACATATGTAACAGAGATGTACACACACAGACACGCAACATATATGAGCAGAAACACATGTGCTCATGAGTTGTGTACCCCTCTGGCACTCAAAGGGTTAAGGTATAGAGAGGCATGTCAGAGTTAAATAGCAGTGGGAAGTGTGTTCATACCTGGGAACACTGACTTGTGAAGTCCCTAGAGGGGACTGATATAGTGCTGATGTGGAGAGACAAATGGGGCAATCTGGGTTAAAAGTGGGTGGGGCTTAATCGCGAGTAGGGGGCGGGGCTTAACATAAATGTGAAAAAGTGTTAGTAATAGGCTGGGGAAGGAGGAGAAGTGGGAGGGGAATGCAAGTTTACAGTGTGAGGGGTTTGAACACACTCCATGAGGGGTAAAACTTGATACAGAACCCTGTGGCAGTCAGTGGGTTAAGTGTGAATCTGATGGCTGTCTGTCCTGTGTCTTGCATGGCAAATGGTGACAGTGAAGAAGTAATTCAGCAATGAGGGCCTACCTTAACCCTTTGAGTGCCATTTTGTTCCCCTGCTGATGCAGCACCATTCAGTGGCTTTACTACAGGTCCTGCTGAGGCCACTGGGAGTCAAGGTGAGTGACTGTGTGTCAGCCATCTTTCTTTCTGGCTTTGTGTGTGTGTATGGGTGTTTGGTGCTGTGTGAGTGAGGCATGTATGTGTTATACCTGGGAATTTTTACTTGTGGAGTCCCTCATGTGGTGCTGATGTGGAGAGAGCAATGGGGCAATCTGGGTTAAAAGGGGGCGTGGCTTAATCGCGAGTAGGGGGCGGGGCTTAACATAAATATGGAAAAGTGTTAGTAATAGGCTGGGGAAGGAGGAGAAGTGTGAGAGAAATGCAAGTTTACAGTGTGAGGAGTTTGAACACACTCCCTGAGGGGTAAAACTTGATACACAACCCTGTGGCAGTCAGTGGGTTAAGTGTGAATCTGATGGCTGTCTGTCCTGTGTCTTGCATGGCAAATGATGACAGTGAAGAAATAATTGAGCAATGAGGACCTACCTTAACCCTTTGAGTGCAATTTTGTTCCTCTGGTGCTGCACTACAGGTCCTGCTGAGGCCTCTGGGAGTCAGGGTGAGTGACTGTGTGTGTGTGTCAGCCATATGTATTTCTGGCTTTATGTGTGTATGTGGTGCTGTGTGTGTGAGTGGGGGCATGTCTGCTTGGTGCTGTGTGAGTGGGGCATGTGTGTGTGTGTGTGGTGCTGTGTGAGTGGGGCATGTGTGTGTTTGTGTGGTGCTGTGTGAGTGGGGCATGTGTGTGTGTTTGTGTGGTGCTGTGTGAGTGGGGCATGTGTGTTTGTCTGTGGTGTAGGAGCAAGTGGCGGCCATATTGTTTTTTTCTGACTTTGATAGTGGTGGGCGGGCTGCATAGTGGGGGCGGGCCAACTCCCTGCATGATTGAATCACCCAATGGGAACAGTAACTCCTCCTTAATACCACCCCTGGGTGTGTTTTGGCAGGCACAAAGTCTTCTTTTATATAAATAGATATATATATATATATAGTTGGTGGTAGGTACAATGTTAAACAAAAATTTGACACAACAGTCAAACCGTAAGACTTGCTTTTCCCACAGAAATCTCACATTTTCAGTGTTGTTGCTGTAATAATTTTCCTGTAGAATAGAGGAAATGTACTCTTATTGCTAGGAATGGGAGTAAATACAGTTCTTTTCATTGTTATTAAACTACATTTTTTAGTGGTATCACAAGTTGGTGCAATTCAGGGGAGTTTTGTTCTAGAAGACCCGGGGTTGGAGCTAGACTTGTGCATCCATTTTGTAAATAATGTAAAATTAACAGAAAATCACATGTTTTGTGAGATTCGGATTAAAACATACTAATGAACAGATACATGAAGCCACAGAAAAATTAAAGACGTATTTTTTTTTTTTTTTTAAAAGCTTTATTGAAAGAATGAGAAGTACATCAACAAAATATTGCAGCGTAACACATATTCTGGTACATCGACTTGACAGAAATAAAGATCAATTCTCCTTTGAGAAGTTGCAATCCAGTAATGACACAGAAGTAGAAATCCTGTGCAGTTAACATGAAACAAAAGAAAAGTATAAAAATATTGGAGACTAATGAAGGTGTTCATTTAGACTAATATATGAGTGCGGAGAAGTAGGATGTGAGTGAAAACTCGATAAACTTCAAGTCTGTGTGCGCTGGAGTAATCTTTTTTTAGTAAATATGTTAGAAGCGGATGTGAGGAGGAATAAATAAGAATGAAACAGCAAGAAACAGAAAGTGAGAAAAGAAATAGAAGGGAATTTGTGAGGAAAAGGAAAGGAAAGAGGGAGGGGAAAGAAGAAGGAGAGAGGAGGAGAGTGAAAGAAGAAAAGGGAAGGAGGTGGCTCCCAGGGTCAACGTCCAAATCATCTGGAAAGTGAGCAATGTTAATTAGAGATCAGATCAGTCAATGTTAGAGGTGTGGCGCCCATGCACACCGTATAACAGGACAGACTCATGAGAGAGGGAATATCTGATATTAGTATGCACCTGTTAAGGCCAGTCAGACCAAATAGAGGTGAAATTAGACCAAGATGCTGTAGATATGGCATGGCATTTTTCCATATTACGGATGGATGCGACTGCAACTCGCCAGAGAGAGAGTGGAGGGGCAACTGAGGTCTTCCAAAATTTCGGGATTAGATATTTTGCTGCATTTAGAAGCATAGCAATAAGACTTCTATATTTAGAAGGGAAGGGCCTAGGGAGGTGTTGAGTATGAAAAAAGAGGCAAAGTAGTGGGTCTAATGGCAATCGTAAATGCAGAGTGGAGTTTATCTCGTGTAATACTTGTGTCCAATATGGGACAATGAGCGGACATGTCCACCAAATGTGGGAGGGAGAGCCCTCACTGGCGTCACATCTCCAGCAGTGTAAGGATGAGTTAGTGCATTGAAAGGAAAGATGGAGTGGAGTGCGATGCCATCTAGTGAGTATCTTGTAGTTTAATTCCCTTGTGGCTGTGTCTCTTGCATATCTAAAATTATTTTTGAACACTGTGCACCATTGTGAAGAATCCAGAAGACGTATTTTTTTGTGTGCAAATTGATTCATTCATTTTTTCATTTGTCTGCATGCTTTCAGCTGGGAAACTGTGAAGGGGTTATGCATTGAAGGGTAGAGAGAAGAACTGCGATCCTGGCATGAAGTGGGACAGTATCTTTAGCTATGGCTGTGAGTAATCATTTCAATAGCCTTTGAATCTTTTGTTTACCTGTGATGCGTTGTATATAGTGTTGAGCGAGCACCCCGATGCTCGGGTGCTCGGGTGCTCTGACCGAGCACCCCCTGAGGCTCGAGTGCTCGGCCGAGCACCCGAGCCCCATTGGAATGAATGGGGCGACACCAGGCACCCCCTGCTCTGATGAGGGGAGGGTGCCTGGTCAATGCCCCCTTCATCTCCGCTATGCCCCCTTCATCTCCGAATGCCCCCTTCAGCTACGCAATGTCCCCCTTCAGCTCCGCTATGCCCCTCTTCCACAATGTGCCCCTTCATCTCCGCTATGCCCCTCTTCCACAATGTGCCCCTTCATCTCCGCTATGCCCCTCTTCCACAATGTCCCCCTTCATCTCCTCTATGCCATAGAGGAGATGAAGGGGGACATTGTGGAAGAGGGGCATAGCGGAGATGAAGGGGCACATTGTGGAAGAGGGGCATAGCGGAGATGAAGGGGCACATTGTGGAAGACGGGCATAGCGGAGATGAAGGGGGACATTGTGGAAGAGGGGCATAGAGTCTATGCCCCTCTTCCACAATGTCCCCCTTCATCTCCGCAATGCCCCCTTCATCTCCGCAATGCCCCCGTACCTCCAGTCCCTGGTGGTCCAGCGGAGCGTCTTGTGATCTGTGCCTCTTCCGGCACAGATCCCCGCCACCCGAACATGGCGGGAGAGCACATGGCGGTACTCGACGAGTACCGCCATGTGCCGAGCAGAGCGATGCTCGAGCCGATCCGAGCATCGGCCGAGCACGCTCGCTCATCACTAGTTGTATACTCTGGCCAGTCCTGATTTCTATACGGATGGCGCCTAAAACTTATATAATCTGGATGCAGCACATTTTCCTTACTTACAATTTAGTAGCCGGAAGAGAAGCATAGTCACAGCCAGTGTGATCATCTCATCTCGCTGAATTTCTGTCTAGCACTGTATTAAAAATCATAACGCACAAAAAAAGTACAACCACAAGCATTTGTTTATTGCATATTGATGTCGCTAACATGAAATCCCCCTCCTTAGAATGACTACATTTGTGTGGGGGGCATGTCCTGGGGGAGGTCTACGGGCATGATGGGGGAGATACACTAAGCAGTGATTAAAAGGTAATAAAATGGATATGACTGCTTCAGTTTATCACTTTACCAGTTCCTATGTTATTCTATGGATCCCATTCACTAAGATCTCCATAGCTTAAGAAATCTTAGTGCATAGGCTCCATGGAATAACATAGGAATTGGAGAAATGATAAACTGGAGAAGTGATCTCCACCTTATCACCTCTTTATAACAACCTAGTGAATCTCCTCCGATGTGTTCAGAAACTTATCATGAGTTGGTGGTGAAAGGACAATGTTTTTAGAAGTAAATCTATCATGTTTGAAAATGTATCATAAAGAATTTAAAAAGGCAGTAAGATGAGTTTGATGAAATTGCCCATAGAAATTCTGATGTTAAAAATGACTATAATTTTGACTTTAAAATAGAGAAATAGAGACTTTTTTTTTACCAGTTAGGTTAATAACACCATACTACTGCTTCTCATTGTTATGTGCTAATGGTATTTTAATTTGTCTTCTCCAAATTTAGTATAAGTGAGCCAAGTTTTATATAATTACATTTATTTGAATTAATCGTGTTCAAAATCAGACCAGAGAAGTTGGCAGGGGCCTTCCCCACAGAAAATAATGCAGAAAAGAGAATTAGGAATGAAGGTTTCTTAGATAAATGTGGGTCTTTCAAACACGAACATGATAGGTGTCTAACTTGCAAGAGTATTAGTCATCATAATAGCAAATCCTTAGTCCTTGCTAATATTGGCTTTTTTGTATACTGATATTAAGGGTTTGATAAAGCAGCTATTGTTACGAAACGCGTACCCTTTCTAGCGTTTTTTATTAATAAAATTGTATTATTCATCCAGTTCCTGTAATTTGGAGATTGGTTCCGGTGGAGGACACGAACAGTGGACATCATATACCTTTACAGGGACGGGTAAAGTACCCTGCAGGCTTTTTAAGTTGTTGACAGGTATAAGCCTGATTACCAACATTTGTTAAATGTGAGTTGATCTATTGTGTATATACTCTCTGCCATCTTACCAACTCTGGTAATACACTATAGGCGCCTCTCCTGTTTTTTCTTTCTTTGCATTAGTCATCATAATAGTAAGTTCACTTCATATTTCACAGGTGAAGTGTTTGAAATCAAACAATGTATGACTTGTGAAAGTTCATACATTGTATATTTGATTGACTGTAAGTGTGGCCTACAATATATTGGTAGGATGACTCAAAAACTCCAAACAAGATTTGGACAATACATGAGATATGTAGAAAATGTTTATAATTTACATAATGTCTAATGACACTGTGCAATGTGCATTAATTCCTAACAAAAACCCTTCAGTCCTGCAAAT
The DNA here is from genome assembly GCA_037306005.1 of Rhinophrynus dorsalis. Taxonomy (NCBI): domain Eukaryota; kingdom Metazoa; phylum Chordata; class Amphibia; order Anura; family Rhinophrynidae; genus Rhinophrynus; species Rhinophrynus dorsalis. Next base: position 373,602,592 of record CM074724.1, on the reverse strand, counting down.
AACTTCAGTAGAATATGTAACATGTTCTTCTAATTATATTAGGATACCAATGTTAATAAACAGTGAATGCTATTGAATATTTAAAGGGATAGTAATGTTTCATAATAAAAGCAGCTCTAATTAATCATCATAGTATTTGGACTTTGGAGAGTGTTATTTCAATTCTGTCAGAGTTGTAGTTCAAGAGTAATTCAATGACAAAGTATCCCCCTCCCGCCCCTTTTACTGATGTAAGACTGCTCAGCCAGAGCAGAAGGGAGGTGCCCAGGTAGACTGCAGAGAGGGACAGTCTTCAGTTAAGATAAGGGAAAAAGCTGAAAAGCTTGTCAAGGGGGCAGGGCTTTCATTGTTCTCATAGGAAGAAGATTGTCCCTTTCTGTTAAACTGTCTGGTCTATGGACTGCATTCCACATCTGAGAAGAGATGGCTTACACTAGGTAAAAGGGGTGGGAGGGGGATACTTTGCTTGTGAATATCTCATAAACCATAAAGGTTTGAGAGATAAGACTTATATCGTACTTCATGTTTTTTTAATGCCTACAAAATAAAATAAAGTTAAAACGAAGTATTACTATCCCTTTATGATGGACACACAGGCACCATTGGGGTTAAATGAGTCCTTATAAAGTACCAGATAAGCCTGCGAATTCTTATAAATTGGGCTTTATTTAAAATAAACAGAATTAATATTATTATATATACTATTAATACATATCATCAGAGTCATTTAAATCCCTAGGAAGTATCAAGTGGGATCTAGCTCTGATATCAATAGGAGTTTAACTAGATTAAATAGAACATAGTAGACTAAAGATTACATTTAACCTTGCCCTAATTATTATACTCGATCTGGAGCTTTTATGGCCCTAAGGTTGAGTTGATAATTCATCCTAATTTAATTAATATGTTACCGTTTTCAATATTGATTGCAAATTTATCTATCTATCTATCTATCTATCTATCTATCTATCTATCTATCTATAACTCCTCATGGAAAAGCAGGATTCCTGTTGGTATAGTGTGCACCATAGTGTGTACAACACATTACATGGGTGTTTTCGTGCACCTGATAGTTGATATGCATGTTAAAATGTATTTTTCTCTTTTTGGGGGGCATAGTAGGCAACTTATGGTCATTTCTTGAAAGTCTTTAAAATAAGTTGTCCATTGTCGAATGGGTTTTTTTTTGTTCACTAATAGGTAAATCATCGGAGTGTGATACACTCTAGGTTAGATGGTAATATACTGGTGAACTGGAGGTCTATGGGTACACGATAGTCCTAATGTACCTGGGAGTGTGCATGTAGATATATGATTTCTTTCTATTAATTAAGACTACTATGGGGTTAATAATATTTGCCATTTTGATTTAGTATACTGGATGTTTACTGGCACATTATAAATCTGTTATGATTTGGAGGTGTGTGTGTGTGTTTTTTGTATGAATGGGTCACTTGTGTGGTTAATAATTGTGCCGTGGATGTTGGATTGTGGTGGAGTTTTGGATGGCACAGTTGGAAGTTGGTTGTGGAGTGACATTACAGAGCGTAATATATGCCTTTTCAAGTGTGTTTTGAACACTCTTCAAGCTACCATGGGGAAGGTATGACTTGTGGGGTTAATTATCCATCGGTGTGTCTGCCCAGTGCGAGTCCAATCTAGCATATAAAGTTTTGTATTGATATTAAAGTTTCTGTAAAGGTGAGAAAGTGGAGCACTTTCTCTCCACTAAAAATTGTTGCAAGATAAAAACCCGAGAGGTTAATATGAGCAGGGCCCTCTGATCCTCCTGTTCTCCACATCTGATTGTACTATTTAATACCTCTGTATGTCTATTCCCAATTGTACAGCGCTGCGGAATTAGTTGGCGCTATATAAATAAAGAATAATAATAATAATAATATGTTGCAAGAATGAAAGAGTAATTATAATGTTGCAGATTTGATTGTTAGTAGGAGCCCAGTAGGTGGCGGTACTTGGATAATCCAAAGGGTATTAAAGGGAGTATAATGGAAGCATGCTGTTTGTTTTACTGGTTTGTTAACTAAGCTCATTTGAGTGTGATAAAGTGGCTGGTAAATGCCACGAAACGTGTCACTAAATGAGCAATTTTTAAAAAATATGTTCTGGATGTTTATTTGTACATCTGAATAACATTTTTCTAATATAAAATATATTTTTCAAATAAATTGGAATACATTGATAGCACGCTAGAGATATCATCTCTCATTTTGTATCCTAGCTGGAATCACATATGGAGGAAAAGAAAGTTTTTGGTGCTTGAGCAGGGACAAGCTAACACTCCCTGCAAGCGATTATCCACACTGGTGCATTGTGGACACCTATGAGACCAGCTCCGTGAATACCATCACTTCATGTTATGGATATGTGTAAACAGAGCTCTAAGTTGTATTTCTACTTGCACTCTGTTTCTTTTAATTTTAGGTCCATCAGGGAGAACATTTTATGTGAAACCTCTTGGTCTATTGGGAGGAGATGATGGATGCTGGAGGAGCAAACCCAAGTGGGAATTGATATCTGCTACATGGGAGTTTTGTCTATCCTGCATATAAGTGTTTGATAGACTGATTTTACATGGGAGTACCCTGATAAAGGGACTGGATGTGGGGTGACTGGTGCATTACTATACTACTCCATGAGGTGCCCCTTTCTTCTCCCCTCCTCCTTTTTATCGCCAATGAAATGCTTCACAATTTGTTGGAAACCTCTTTAGCATTGAAGGGGTTAAACATCCTCATTTACATCATTGGGAACATGAGAATTTTTTTTTTTTACTATGAATTGGGCATTTTTCCCAAGAATTACTACAATTCTCTTAGTACATCAGATTCAATATAAAATGTCAAGTGTACTTGTAAATCAATAAAAAAAGCATACATTTCAATATGTTATTTAGAAAGTGTTTTACCAGTGTTTTAACTCTTTGCAGTGCATAGCATACCTCCCAACATTTCAAACTGCCAAAGAGGGACACTTGTGTTTTAGGGTGTGTGGCTGGGGGTGTAACTGGTGGGCGGGGCATTACCGGAGATTTTTAGGCTATTTCATGACCTATTAACACCTCTTTGTGTAACCTAATAAATGACTTAAATGACTTATAACAAGACCCAAGTATTTTATTTAAACAGACTAATTTATAAATACATATACTGACATTTAAACAAACAATAATGCAAGTTATTTTGCTGTGGAACAATATGATACACTTATCTACACACCACTCAGTCTGATCCTCTAAACACAGGGACACCAGGGTGATACACTTATATATACACACCACACAGTCTGATCTCCTAAACAAAGGGACACCAGGGTGATACACTTCTATACACACCACACAGTCTGATCTCCTAAACACAGGGACACCAGGGTGATACACTTCTATACACACCACACAGTCTGATCTCCTAAACACAGGGACACCAGAGTGATACACTTCTATACACACCACACAGTCTGATCTCCTAAACACAGGGACACCAGGGTGATACACTTCTATACACACCACACAGTCTGATCTCCTAAACACAGAGACACCAGGGTGATACACTTCTATACACACCACACAGTCTGATCTCCTAAACACAGGGACATCAGGGTGATACACTTATATACACACCACGTAGTCTGATCTCCTAAACACAGGGACACCAGGGTGATACACTTATATGCACATCACACAGTCTGATCTCCTAAACACAGGGACACCAGGGTGATACACTTATATACACACCACACAGTCTGATCTCCTAAACACAGGGACACCAGGGTGATACACTTATATACACACCATACAGTCTGATCTCCTAAACACAGGGATACCAGGGTGATACACTTATATACACACCACACAGTCTGATCTCCTAAACACAGGGACACCAGGGTGATAGACTTCTATACACACCACACAGTCTGATCTCCTAAACACAGGGACACCAGGGTGATACACTTCTATACACACCACACAGTCTGATCACCTAAACACAGGGACACCAGGGTGATACACTTATCTACACACCACTCAGTCTGATCTCCTATACACAGGGACACCGGGGTGATACACTTATCTACACACCACTCAGTCTGATCTCCTAAAAAGAAGGACATCAGAGTGAGAAAGAGGGACAGAGGGATCAGGGTCTAAAAGAGGGACTGTCCATCCTAAAGAGGGACACTTGGGAGGTATGGCATAGTACACCTCTCTGGTTATTAACCCTTTGACAAGCCAGAGGGGTACGCAATGCATTGAGTACCCCTCTGGCACTCAGAGGGTTAAAGGGTCAGTAAATTAAATGTTTATGTAACCTACCGTGCATTTGGTTTGCCTCAAAACTGCTTCATTTCATGTTAATAAATCAGCCTCTTTATTGTAAGTGACTCAAATGAGTGCTGCAGAGTCTGAATTTCCTGACGTGACCCCTTCTGTCGGCCTCCATTAGTATCTTTAGATGCAGGCGGAGGGAGGGCAGGAGCTACATTATAAACAGATCTCGATGTTTGGAGGTGCCTATTCTTTGTCTAACCTTTTCTGTTATGGTGAAAATGTCAGCAAGAGGGTGGGTAAAACCAATTTAAATTATAAGTTATAGACACTACTACTTGCACGGTTCCCAAGAGGTGGTTTGATTACGGTTTCCCAGAGGAAGCTGCCTGTTTTGAGATGGCGGAGTGACAGGGTTTATACAGAACAGCATAACGTGTCTAAGCAAAGCTGTCAGCCCCAGAGACAAATGAAGTGAACGAGAGGGCCCATTACTTCATTCACACCTCAACAGGCAAACAATAAAACATTTACACATAAGAGTGATTTAGTGTGGAAAAATGATTTCCCCCAAGATTTACATGTCAGCTTGTGGAAAAAAATGTAAAAATGGTCCTGAATGTATTTGTTTGCTCTTCAGTCACTGACTGAATAATCAGTTGAAAGGTGACTCTGGTAGCTGGGTGTTTTAAGGCAATGACAAATACGTCAATATAGTCTACGCTCTTTGTTTGGATACCTCTCTGGCACTGAAAGGGTTAAGTCTTTAAAGACCAGGGAGGTGTGCAATGCATTGATTTCAATGCGTTGGTCATCTCTCTGGTCCTTATGGACCTAAAGGAGAACTACCGTAAAACCTTGCTTATAATACGCAAAATTTTGCCCCTCTTCACCTTATGTGAAGTGGGGGGGGTGCGTATTTTTTGCCTCAGTTCATTCCCTGCCCTTCACCTGACGTCAGCACTGGGTTGACAGCAGGCGATCCCGGTCCTGGGACCAGCTGGCGGCTCTGCAGCAGAGCTGATATTTCGTTATTTAAAAATAATTACTTCACTGGAATGGTCTACAAAGTGTGCCTGGATTGCAAGCACACTTTGTAGACCGTTCCAGTGAAGTAGTTCTTTTTAAATAATGCAATTTCAGCTCCGCTGAAGGGCCGCCAGCTGGTCCCAGGACCGGGATCTCCTGCTGTCAACACAGTGCTGACGTCAGGTGAAGGGGAGGGAGGGGGAACTTTCAATGCGAATATCTCTCAAACCATAGATATTATGCAAATCATTTATTTTCCTTTGACACTACTATCACTTTAAGGATGCAAGGAGATGGGGAGAAATGTAAACCATTAATGTACAGAGTTGTCATATTGCTGTAGATATGTAGGGATACCCTCTCTTACACATCTCCAGCAGTACAGCAACCCTGACGTCTGACAGTGTTCTCTCTGATTCTCCACTTGCGAAGAGGATGCGCTCAGACTTCAGCAGCACAAACAGCATCACTCCTAACCCTTTCAGTGCCATGGGAATATGTATTGTACACCCTTGTGGCAGTAAAAGGGTAAAGAATACATTGCCCAAGAATAAAGGAAAGGGAAATTATAGACAACAAAAGAGCAGTGTTATCAACAGCAGACTAATGAATATTCACTATAATCATTCATTTAGTAATCTTGCATTAAAAGGGATGAGGAGCTGTCAATCATATTAACGAGGTCTATTACCATTCCTTTCATCCACAGATATTCTTTAAATCCTATGCAACTGGGAAACCTTCATAGGGTGCATGATCCAGCATTTCTCTTTAAAGGGATAGTAATGTTTCATAATAAAAGCAGCTCTAATTAATCATTATAGTATTTGGACTTTGGAGAGTGTTAATTCTGTCAGAGTTGTAGTTCAAGAGTAATTGAATGATAAAGTATCCCCCTCCCACCCCTTTTACTGATGTAACACTGTTCAGCCAGAGCAGAAGGGAGGTGCCCAGGTAGACTGCAGAGAGGGACAATCTTCAATTAAGATAAGGGAAAAACCTGAAAAACTTGTCAAGGGGGGCAGGGCTTTCATTGTTCTCATAGGAAGAAGATTGTTCCCTGCTGTTATCCGTCTGGTCTATGGACTGGATTTCACATCTGAGAAGAGATGGCTTACACTGGGTAAAAGGGACAGGAGGGGAATCTTTAGCATTCAATTGCTCATGGACTATAACTCTGACAGTATTGAAATAACACTGTCTATGGCTCAAATACTATGAAGATTAATTGGAGCTGCTGTTTTTATGAAACATTACTATTCCTTTAAAAAGAAGGCTGTCTTGATTGCTAGTCCTTTGGTGCTGTGGAGCTCAGGCAGCCTGTTAGTGTGTATCGGCTGGTAGCCACTCCACCGGTCTACACCTTGTGAAGGTGTGCTTTTCTCTCACTCGTTATCACCTTCCATACCTTTGTCAGGAAGTCAGTGGACTATAGGTTGCTTATCCCTTCTCTATATAATATTACAGGAATGGGAAAAATTTTACTCACCACGTATTGCATCTTCTGTTAAATTTATCAAGTGCTTTAAAATCTGCAGTCAAAAAGGCACCTTCAGTGCCTTCTTACCTATTTACTGAGCGTGAAAAGGTCATGCATCCATCAGCAGGAAAAGAAGAAAAAAGGGGCACCCAAGTGCAACATGTGTTGATTTCAAAAGCTCCACCACTCTCATGGTGAATTGGTACTCATAAAAGTATAGGCTGGACAGTCACATATGTGACTCCCAGAGAAACTGCCTCTGCGTAATGGTAACTGCTCTAGTAATAGTATTTCAAGTTTCACCTTATCATCAATAAGGATTGCACTTCAACAAACATGTGCCTGATTTTATTTTTTAATATTTTAATGAAAATTAATTTTACCATATTGTTGAGAGTGTCAATGCACCTGTGATTGTCCATTTATACCAAACGGAGACACTTTTCTTTCTGTACGCTTGTTTGTTAGTGTTATGAAAGTATTTCCCCAATAACCAACAATATATCTGTGTTGAATTGTGTTGGATATTGCACCACTGGTCACCTTCTTGTTTTTTACTTTATTTCTATATGCATCTATCAAGGTCAACCCTTAGCAGATCCAGTACATGTTTAATCAGGAGTCCACAACAAAATCCCCACTTAAAGCAGAACTACCACTTTGTTTCTAATAATTCCCTATCTGGCGACTAGCTGCTTAGTAGCGCTAATCGCCAGAATTATTACCTGGTTATGGAGAAATATGCAGTCATCCTCGGCTGACAGGCAGGACGAAGCGCGGACATCTTGCCCTAGTGACGTCCGCGTGTCTGCGCTGTCAGTCCCTTCCGGAGCCGAATGGCTCCTAGCAACGCCTCCTACAGCCATCTGGGACTGACAGAGCAGGCACGTGAACATCACTAGAGCAAGATGTCTGGGCTCCGTCCTGCCTGTCAGCCGAGGATGAATGCATATTTCTCCATAACCAGGTAATAATTCTTGCGACTAGCGCTACTAAGCAGCTAGTCGCCAGATAGGGAATTATTAGAAACAAAGTTGCTTAGCGGTGGTAGTTCCGCTTTAAGTTACCGTTAGATCTGTCTCAAAATGGAGGGAGGTGGGTTTTTCCAGTTTCAGCATGCAAACTGATTTTTCTCTGTATCAACATGCTATGATTTGTTTAGATGGGTGGCTGTGTCCACTACAACACCATTGTCATGCACAGCTGCCTAAAATAGGGTGCATTTTAGAAAGCTTATTCCTGCCACTCCCCAGCATCTAGTGATGGTAACTATATTATTATATCTGTCAAGGCCTGAATAGAGGAGTATGGGGCAACCATACTGTCCATTCATATTATTTAATCATTGCGATGCTCTTCACAATGATCCAGTTACAGGTTTACCCATGAGGGCATCAGCCAGTAAGATAATGGTGATTACAAAACAGATATGGTGGTGCTAAAGGTAAATGGAAATGGAATAATCCATATTCCCAGCAGCTCAGATCAAGGGCCTCAACTCACCAAAATCCCTAAAAAAAATTGAACAAATTGCAAACAAGATCTAGTGCGTAAGATGTGAAAAAAAATTTATTAAGACCTCACTCTCACTAGAGCACATCATGCACAAGGTATACAATATAACAGGAAGAATAGTATAAAATGATAAAATGTATCATTGAAGATGATGTGCAAAAAGACTGGCAAGAAAAGACATACTGTCAGGGGCATTGTGGCACATTGTCAGGCTGACACATTTGACAATATGACTTTTGTTGCCAGTGGTTTTGCACATCATCTTCACTGATTGACTGTATTCTTTTATACTATTCTTACTGTTAGATTGTATACCTTGTGCATGATTTGCTCTAGAGAGAGTGAGGTTTTAATAAATGTATTTTTATTCATCCAAAGCTAGTTTTTGTATTTTTTATGATACATCTCATCCTAAGCACTAGATCTCGTTTGCAAGATAATGATGATGTCTACCTTTTGCCAGGTGATTTGAATTGCAAGGCCCAGATGAGTTTAGCTCACAGGGGGAGCTCAGTACAAGGGGTAAGGTCAAATCCAGCTTTGTAGCAATTATGCCACACTGGTATCACCGGTGTGAACAAGGCCTATGAGTGTTTAATTTATTTCTCTTAATCTTATATATCTTCCTACCACAAAACCCTCAAGCCTTCCTTGAATATTTCTGTTGTATCTGTCAACACCACCTCTCAGTAATAAAGTCCATATATTTACTGTTCTCATAGTAAAGATACCTTTCCTTTCCAGAAAATGAGACATTATTTCCTCTGATCTCAGCAGATGACCTCTTATAATTTGCACAGTCTTGCTAAGGAAAATGTCCCTAAAATGTTCCGTGTATTGTCCCTGCATACATTTGTAAATAATGTAGGTGCCTTTTTTTCCAAAGTAAACAATTCCAATTTAGAATTATGTTCATCATAACTACATTCTTCACCTAAATTTATTAATTTTGCTTCCCATTTCTGAGCTATTTCCAGTTCCAGAATGTATTTTTTACTTTTAAGAACTAAGGTCTTATAAATGATTTAAAAAATACACAATGATATTCCATTTAGTCTATACCTCTTTTATACATGCTAATACCCTGATAACTTTTGCAGCTTCTTTCTGATATTGTGCACTATTACTCAGTTTATGGCTTCTTTTCATCCATATCCTTTACCATGAAGGATTTTCCTAGCTCAGTAACATTTCAGGTGCAATTCGCTAACCTAAAGAGTAAGAATCCTGGAGTAAACCCTCTGTACCATAGTAGACAGATAAAAATGCCCCATGAGAAAGAAAAGAGAGGGCGCTTCATAGGGTAACAATGTTCAAGTAAAAACTGTAAGCTCTATAAAAAAAGTACTCACATTTAGAATATGCCAATGTATGCAATCCACCAGCAGCATAAAAGGAGGATATTTCACTGCCTCCGCTCAGATACAAACTCCAAACACAGCTACTCCCTACTTAGCAGAACACTCTTTACCTCAAAGTACATGGAGAAGAGAAAAGCCAGCTAAAACAAAACCAATATACATGGTTGCTCTTAGAGGAAATAAACTCACTCTTAGATAGTACAAAGAGATAAATAGTACTCACATGTACATCATGTTAGCTTGTATGGTCCACAAACTGGCTAACATCAATACTGGAATGTTTCACCTGCCTCTGTATGGAATATCTGTACTAAGGAATATGTATGGAATATCTGTACAAAGGACTGTGGCTGGATGGATAAAATGTATATTAAGAGTCAGAGACGCTCAACTAGGAATGAGCCTGCAATACAAACTTGCAGGCTCTCTAGGAATGGTGTCCTACCCAGGGTTCAGTCTCTTTTAGCCCACTAGTGCCTTTCACAGAGAGGAAATATCCTAAAGCATAACATTCTGGTCCTGCCATTACAGCAGTCCAATCACGAAATGCCAGGTAATTATTCTCTGAACAAGAGATGCATCCAACGCCAGAAGTACGTTTCGTCCTTGTTGGACCTCATCAGTGAGGTGCAGCTGATCTCTCTAAGCAATGTGAGCAAGGGGTCCAATGTTGGATTCCCCCTATTACCCTTGGGGTGACTAATCCCATGGGTAATTAGCATAAAATGAACACACAATCTAAATATAAAAACAATAAGAAAAATCTCTGTATAATCTATAATAAAGCACTCAACGTGTTTCAAAATGTGTACAGCTCTTTTATTATGAATCAGTCAAAAATTCTCCATATTCCTTTTGTTTAAAATGATATTTTATACACCCTGGGGGGATTCACTAAGCATTGATAAAAAGGTGATAAAGCGGAGATGAATTCTCCAGTTTATCTCTTCTCCAGTTCCTATGTTATTCTACCCTATGCACTAAGATGTCCAATGTTGAAGAAATCTTAGTGCATAGGCTCCATAGAATAACATAGGAACTGGAGAAGTGATATCATTGGAGAAGTCATCACCTCATTATGAACCCTTTATCACCTGTTTATCATGGCTTAGTGTATCTTCCCACTTGAATGCTAGATGTGTTGGAGATTTCACTAACATTTTAGAGGTTTAAAACCACATTTAAGTCAATAGGAATGTTTATTTCCTCCCCAGAATTCAGGGGACGGCTGGCCTGGGGGGGCAGGGGGGCAATTGCCCCCTGGGCTGGTCATGTGTCTGGGCTGGTGGGCCAGTGCCTCACTCAATCTCCCACTTGCTGCTGTAAATGGAGCTAAACTAGTGATACCACAGAATGTATGAAATGAATCTATAAGCAAGTGATACCGCAGAGCTACAATCCAAACATAGCTGCACTAGTAGCATAATGCATTTCCCTTGCAAGCTCTATGGCATCATTATTCTATCTTAACCCTTTGAGTGCAAGAGGGGTACACAACACATTGAAAAAGCAATGTGTTGAGTACCCCTCTGGCACTCACAGGGTTAAATTGTAAGCACGGTAGTATCACTAATGTAGCCCCATTTCAACAGTAAGCTCTGTGGTATCACTTACTTTAATTCACAGCACTAAGGACAATTTTAAAATTAAGGAAGCAGGGGTGGGCTGGGACAACGGGCTTGGACGATAGTAGATATGGGCCACTTAATTGTATTTGCCCCCTGGGCCATATGTTGCCAGCCCTCCCCTGCAGAATTGCACATCTAGTGTATCATTTGCAGGCATGTTTTATTTCCCAAACATATCACCTTGCAATTATATATGTTGCTTTTGACATTTTCTCACCCAAATAAGCAGTTTATCCAAATTCCTCTTCAGAGTAGAAATATTATTTTCTGACATATATCACCTTACATACTTGTGTGTCATCAGCAGGTACACATACAAATTGCTTTAAATGTCCCATTAATATCATGAATAAACAAATTGATTGGGCCAAGGACAGAACCCCAGAGAACAGCACATTTGTATTTTCTCCAGCGTGAGAATGTTCCATTGATAATATCTCTCTTTGCATTCTTTCCAAATTATTTTCAATCCAAGTATGAGTTTTTTCCCTTTGGCCTATATCATTTAATTTGTAGACTAACCTTCTATATGGCATGGTATCAAAATATTATATAGTATCCAAGCAAACTGCATCCACTGCAATAGCTTTATCCAAGTTTCTGCTCACTTTTAATAGCAAGTGAGGTTTGTTTGACATGATCTATCTGTCATGAAACCATGTTGGCTCCACTAATAATCTTGATGTCTAACAGATATTACTGAATGTTATCCCTTAGTTACTTTTCAAGAAGCTTTCTCATTATGACTGTCAATCTTAGCAGTCTATATCTTATGGCAGTGATAGGCTTAACTGGGAACTCTAAGGGCTTGGCCCTAAGACTCAGAGTTTTAGCCTAAATCAGGTCTCGGTGAGGGGCCATATACTCAGGGTGAGTGAGCCCTGGGCTATGTACCATATGATCTGCACCAATTAACTACTTCTTTAGCACCTAAATAGGTGGCATTTTGCTAGAAAGACATCAGGAAAATCTTGCTTGCCTAGTGTATGTTCAAACAGTTATAAATCTAAGTTGTAGCATCTTAAAGGTTCATTGTAGATGAATGGGAACCTCTTGGTCAGAGCAACCAGGGACATATTCCTTATTATCTGTGAAACGGCTAACTTTACCAATTACTAGTTAAAAGAACTCAGGGTCAGTTCACTTTGAAAGTTCCTAGGTATGGTGATTTGCAACCAAATTTGCCTTTGCCCTTGACTCCCCCAAATAGCCACATATAATGGTTGAAAATTCTAAATAAGGACTGAAAGGAAATTAGATTAAAACTTTTAATTTTAGTGAGGTCTTCAATGTATTGCTTTGCAATGCACTGAAGATCTTTGTAGCGCCCAACAGATTAACCCATTAAGGACCAGTGGTCCCGGGGTGTGCGGTCCCTTAAAGGCTACATAGGAAACTTTGACGTGCCTTCCTACGTGACTGATCGCGTGGGGCGGTACTCCGAACGGGGGACTGAAAGAGATCGCTCCGGTCTACAGGAGCGCGGTGAGTAAACGTACATGACGTACCAGGTCACTGGTCTTTAAGTGCCGGACCAGCGTGACAGTCCTGCCACGTCAGTGGTCCTTAAGGGGTTAAAGGGAACATAACATGTGTATAGAGAAGGGAAGATGTTGAAAATAAGGTGTGAGTGTGTGTGTGTGTCAGTGTGCGTGTGTGTATATTTGTGTGTGAGTGTATGTGTGTGTGTATGTGATTGTGTGTTTGTGTGAATGTGTGTGTGTGTGAGTGTATGTGTGTGAGTGCGTGTGAGTGTGTGAGTGAGTGTGTATGTGAATGTGTGTGTGTGAATGTGTGAGTGAGTGTGTGTGTGTGTACGTGTGTGAGAGAGTGTGTGTGAGTGAGTGTGTATGTGTGTGTGTATGTGATGATGATGGAAAGAGGAATTTATATCATTTTCTCACTGACATACTGAGAGCTGCAGAGAGCGCCAAGTGATTACCACTGTCCTATGGTGCTAGTTATGGAACAGAGATGTTTTCTGGCACCTGATAATTACACTCATAAAGTATGATGGACTGTGAAGAAAATGAACACTTCTGCTGCAAATCAACTGCACTATGGCAAACATATAAACATTTTCAATATCCCCATTGATTTAACCCTTTGAGTTCCAGAGAGGTATCCAGTGCATTGTACTCTGGCACTCAAAGTGTTCATAATGAGGGCAGGCTTTTCCTTATGCTGATACAAGATTGTCCCTCATTGCAATCCGTCCTGACCGGCTTTCTGATCTGAAGACAGGATAGTGACGTTGGTAAAAGGGAGGAGAGGGAGAAACTTTAACATATAATTACCAAAAACTACACGGATAAGAACATTGCATAAGGTACAGAGCATTATTAAAAAAAAGTATAAGTATTGATCGACTCTTTATTTGTGGACAACCTAATCCTTTGCAGTCCGTCAGTGAAGGGGGTTACGCACTACCAAGGATGAGGCTTACCTGCACAGAAGTCCTCTGCCCCCGGTGGTACTCCCTTTGTGTGGGATTCCTGACCATAAATGACATCAATCACATGCATGATGATGTAATTTAGGACCTGGATCTCACTAGATGTTGGGTGAACTTTTTATTTACACTAGTGCAGGAGAAGACTCTTTAACCCCTTAATGACCAATGACGTCCCAGGACCATCACAGTGGTCCTTAAGTGCAGGGGGTAAGAACCTAGTTCTGAACTCTTATGTCTTCTCTCATAGGCATGACATGCAGGATTGATTAAAGATGCTATCTTTTGCACAAAGGAGCAAGGGAGAAATTCATAGGGGCCATTGGAATTTTTGTCCATAATAACTTAAAGGGATAGTAATGAGTAAAATATATATATATATATATATATATATATATATACATACATCTATATATATATTGTAGGGTTTATACTCCTGAGTAAAACATAGGCATTCCCACTGCTGAGAGGTGTTTTATTCAAAAGATATTGCATCTCAAACTTGATATGTGCAGTATCTCAGTGGCCTGAAATTATAAAGTGGTCTCCAACATATTGGGAAGTAATGCCTTAAATACCTCTCATGCATCCTAAAGGTTAAAGATGATAACATTTAGTATTTGGGTCATGGAGAGTGTTTTTTCAATACTGTCAGAGTTGTAGTTCAAAAGTAATTGCTTGATAAAGTATCCCACTCCTGCCCCTTTTACTAACACTGATGTAAGACTGTCCGGATGGTTAGCAGAGAGGGACAATCTTCGGTTAGCATAAGGAAAAACCTGTCAGGCAGGGTTTTCCTTATGTTCACAGTAAGAAGATTGTCCCTTTCTGTGAGCTGTCTGGTCAGGAGACCAGATTCCACATCTGAGGGGAGGTGACTTACACTAGGTAAAAGGGGCGGGAGGGGGATATTTTATCATTCAATTACTCTTGTACTACAACTCGGATAGTATCGAAATAACACTCTCCATGTCTCAGATTCTATGTTGTACTGCTATTCCCATTATCTTGATGAGATCTGTATTCTGACCACATGCGGAGAGGAACATTTCTCAGTAGCAACCTCCCATCTAAAGCTATTAACCCTTTGAGTGGCAGAAGGATACTGCTTTGCAACTGGAACTCACAGTGTTAACTGGGATGGAGTCATTAAAAACAATCCAAACACCATCTGACGTATGCACAAAGAAAGGTAGAGCAATTTTGTGGCAAATTAACTGTGCATTAAAGGGATAGTAATGTTTCACAAAAACAACAACTCCAATTAATCTTAATAGTGTTTGAGCCATGGAGAGTGTTATTTCAATATTGTCACAGTTGTAGTTCAAGGGTAATTAAATGATAAAGTATCCCCCCTCCCACTCCTTTTACCTGGTGTAAGACACCTCCCCTGAGATGTGGAATCTGGTCTCTTGACCAGACAGGTCACAGTAAGGGACAATCTTCTTACTGTGATCATAAGGAAAACCCTGCCCCTCTTGACAGGTTTTCCTTATAGTCACAGAAGATTGTCCCTCTCTGTGATCCATCCGGACAGTCTTGCTGCTCTGAGGTGAGCAGTGTTACATCAGTAATAGGGACAGGAGGGGGGATACTTTATCATTCAATTACTCTTGAACTACAACTCTGACAGTATTGAAATAACACTCTCCGTGGCCCAAACTATGAAGATTAATTGCAGCTGCTGTTTTTGTGAAACATTACTATCCCTTTAATAACGAATGAAAATGTCATTTGATGTAAATGGGCTCTAACTAGTGATGAGCGAGCACCCCAATGCTCGGGTGTTCGGGTGCTCTGACCGAGCACCCCCTGAGGCTCGAGTGCTCGGCCGAGCACCCGAGCCCCATTGAAGTCAATGGGAGGACTCGAGCATTACACCAGGCACCCCCTGCTCTGATGAGGGGAGGGTGCCTGGTCCATAGGAAAAGGGCAGAAAAGGATGGAAACACCACAGAAATGGTTCAGGGACAGCATAGGGAGGATGTCTGGATGCATCTTGGACTCCAACATCGCTGCTGGGAACGATCTTTCGCCCGTAGTACGCCATTTTTACAGACTGACCGTAAAACACACAAAAAGGAAAATAAAAACGACTTTAGGCGAAAAATTGTTACCAAACAATATTTGCTGTATATTTACTTGTATATCATCTGCAAATTCTCCCAAAAATTTCCTTGATTTTCTGAAGTGAGGCCATGATTAAGAGGGAAACGTGCGCAGAGGCAAATTCTCCCAAAAATTTCCTTGATTTTCTGAAGTGAGGCCATGATTAAGAGGGAAACGTGCGCAGAGGCAAATTATCCCAAAAATTTCCTTGATTTTCTGAACTGAGGCCATGATTAAGAGGGAAACGTGCGCAGAGGCAAATTCTCCCAAAAATTTCCTTGATTTTCTGAACTGAGGCCATGATTAAGAGGGAAACGTGCGCAGAGGCAAATTCTCCCAAAAATTTCCTTGATTTTATTGAACTGAGGCCATGATTAAGAGGGAAACGTGTGCTGAGCTGACCATCTAAAACATTATGGGTGAGGGTCTGCTGCAGAGCTGACCATCCTAAACATTATATGCGAAGGCCCGCTAGTGAGCTGACGCTATAAAACATTATATGCGAAGGCCCGCTAGTGAGCTGACGCTATAAAACATTATATGAGAGGGCCCGCTAGAGAGCTGACCCAATAAAACATTATATGAGAAGGCCCGCTGGTGAGCTGACCTATATAAAAATTGTCAAACAGGGCCCGCTGGTGAGCTGGCCCTATATAAAAATTATATCACAGGGCCCGCTGGTGAGCTGGCCCTATATAAAAATTATAGCACAGGGCATATGGAAGAGGAGGAGGAGGATGAGAAGATTAAGAGTCAACCATATATCCGTTTTTTGGGTGGAAGGGGTGAATGGGAATACAGAGTATTCACATCATTGTAAATAACATATATAAAGTGAGTTTATGTTCCCCCGGGGCTTTCCTCCAGTGGAGTGGAGAAGTCAGGGGAAATCCAGGCCTTGTTCATTTTTATAAGTGTCAACCTATCAGCATTGTCGGTGGAAAGGCGGATACGCTTATCTGTTATGATGCCACCAGCAGCACTAAATACCCGCTCAGACAGAACGCTGGCGGCAGGGCAGGCCAGCACCTCCAAGGCGTAGAGTGCCAGTTCATACCACGTGTCCAGCTTGGACACCCAGTAGTTGTAAGGCACAGAGGGATCATTGAGGACGCTGACACGGTCTGCTACGTACTCCTTCACCATCTTCCAAAACTTTTCCCTCCTTGTGACACTAGGCTGCGCATCAGGGTGAGGGTGCTGGCGGGGTGTCATGAAGGTGTCCCACGCCTTGGAGAGTGTTGCCCTGCCTTTCTCGGAACTGCTGTGTGCTCCCCTTTTCTCCCCTTCTCTGTTGGCCAAGGTAGCACGTACTCTGCCGCCAGCGTTGTCAGATGGAAAATTTTGGAGCAATTTTTCAACAAGAACCTTCTGGTATTGCACCATTTTGCTTGTCCTCTCCACCGGAGGAATGAGAGATGAGAAATTCTCTTTGTAGCGGGGGTCCAGAAGGGTGAACACCCAGTAATCCGTGTTGTCTAAAATGCGTACAACGCGTGGGTCACGGGAAAGGCAGCCTAACATAAAGTCAGCCATGTGTGCCAGAGTACCAACAGTCAAAATTTCGCTGTCCTCACCAGGAGGATGACTCTCAATATCCTCATCCTCTTCCTCCTCTTCTGCCCACCCACACTGAAGAGATGGAACTAAAGTTCCATGGCTACCCTCTGTAGCGGAGGCAACCGTGTCTTCCTCCTCCTCCTCCTCCTCCGCCTCCTCCAATTGTCGCTGAGAAGACGAAGTGAGGGTGCTCTGGCTATCACGTTGTGTAAGCTCTTCCTCCCCCATTTCCACCTCTTCCACATGCAAAGCGTCGGTTTTAATTGTGAGCAGCGAGCGTTTCAGTAGACACAGAAGTGGGATGGTTACACTGATAATAGCGTTATCGCCGCTCACCATCTGTGTCGATTCCTCAAAATTGCGTAAAACCTCGCAGAGGTCTGACATCCATTCCCACTCCTCACTTCTGATTACAGGAAGTTGAACGGAGAGGCGACGACCGTGTAACAGCTGGTACTCCACTACTGCCCTCTGCTGCTCACAAAGCCGGGCCAACATGTGGAAGGTTGAGTTCCAGCGCGTGCTCACGTCACACAGCAGCCGGTGAGCTGGCAATTGTAAGCGCTGCTGCAGCTTCAACAGGCCGGCCGAAGCTGTAGATGACTTACGGAAATGTGCACACACGCGGCGCACCTTGGTCAAGAGATCATGCACATTGGGGTAGGTTTTTAGAAATCGCTGAACCACTAAATTAAATACATGCGCTAGGCATGGTACGTGTGTGAGCTTGCCGAGCTCCAAAGCCGCCACCAAGTTACGCCCATTATCACACACAACCATGCCTGGTTGCAGGTTGAGTGGCGAGAGCCACTGCTCGGTCTGGTGACTAATCCCCTGCAACAGCTCTGAGGCCGTGTGCTGTTTGTCCCCAAGGCAGATCAGCTTCAGCACGGCCTGTTGACGCTTCCCCACTGCAGTGCTACACTGCTTCCAGCTACTGGCTGATGGGGGAGTGGCGCTGCGTGTAGAGAATTCGGAGGTGGAAACGGAGGAGGAGGAGCCAATAACGTAGGTGCTGGCGGAAACCCTGATGGAGGTAGGGCCCGCAATCCTCGGCGTGGGTAGCACCCGTGCCATCTCAGGGTCCGAGTCGCTCCCAGCCTCCACGACATTCACCCAGTGTGCCGTCAGGGAAATGTAGCGTCCCTGGCCACAAGCACTTGTCCATGTGTCAGTCGTTAAGTGGACCTTCCCAGTAACTGCGTTGGTCAGGGCACGGGTGATGTTACGGGACACATGGTGGTGTAATGCGGGGATGGCACACCGGGAAAAGTAGTGGCGGCTGGGGACCGCGTACCGAGGGACAGCTGCTGCCATCAGGCTGCGGAAGGACTCAGTGTCCACAAGCCTAAATGGCAGCATTTCGATGGCCAGTAATTTGGAAAGGTGTGAGGTTAGTGCTATGGCCTGTGGGTGGGTGGCTGGGTATTTTCTCTTGCGCTCAAATGCCTGGGGTAACGACATTTGGACGCTGTGCTGGGACAGGGAAGTGGATGTGGTCGCTGATGGTGCTTCAGATGGTACAGGTGCAGGGCGGGAGGTATGCGGGCCTGCGCCTTCGACAGGCGATTGGCCGGCACCGAAAACAGGGGAAGAGGAGGCAGTGGTGTGGCCTGCAGACACAGATGGGCGATCCAGGCGTTCCTCCCACTTATTACGGTGCTTGGATGCCATGTGTCGGATCATGCTGGTGGTGGTGAGGTTTCTAGTGTTCATGCCTCGGCTCATTCTGGTGTGGCACAGGTTGCAAACTACAATTCTTTTGTCGTCCGCACTTTCCTTAAAAAAACGCCATACCGCGGAACACCTACCCTTTGGCAAGGTAGATTTACGCAAGGGGGTGCTCAGTGGAACATTTGCGGGCCGGTTTGGTGCGGTCCGCCTTCTTTCTGTAGCCACACCACTGCCTCTTCCAGCCTGTTGCGGTGCTGCAGATGGCTCACCCTCAGGACTGCTGTCATCGCTCGGCTCTACACCTTCCCAGGTGGGGTCAGTCACCTCATCGTCCACCAAGTCCTCCTCCACTTCCTCACTCTGATCATCCTCCTCATGTCTTGATCCCACCACATACTCAGTCATTGACAACTGTATAACATTCTCCTCAACAAGGTCTTGAGACGGAAATAGTGGTTGATTTAATGGCAACTGTGTCTCATCATCATCATCATCATCCACTACTTCCTTTGACCTTAAATGCCGTTCACATCTGTCATCTTCTTGTGATTGGGTACCCTCTAGAGGTTGTGAATCAGGGCACAAGATGTCATGTTCCTCTGCAAGCGTGCTTGGAGAGAGGGTCAAATGAAGGATTGGTGATGAGACGAGCTCCTCACTATATCCCAGTGTGGGATCACTTCTTTGACCAGACCGTGTATGGTGGGAGGAAGGATGATCAGAGTGAGGATTATATTGACCAGACTCTTGGCTACTGAGAGTGGACTTGGTGGAAGACAGGGTGGTGCTTAACCGACTGGAAGCAGTATCAGCTGAAATCCAACCGACCACCTGTTCGCAGTGGTCGGACCTCGAGAGTGATGTCCTGCGACGCCCTGTGAAATGAGACATGAAGCTAGGTATGGTGGATGTCTTTCTTTCTTGTGCTCTGGCACCAGGCACAGTTTCTCCGCGTCCTGACCCACGCCCTGAACTATCAGGATCACGTCCACTTCCCCGTCCCTTTTTACCCGCCTTCTTCATCTTACACGGAATATGTGACTTTAATATTTGAGTTTGAAAACTTAACAGTATTTCTTCCTATTCTGCAACTGTGCAGAGTACACAGAATAGGCTGCTAAACTGCGGTGACACACACTGAATGGAATATGTGACTTTAATATTTGAGTTTGAAAACTTAACAGTATTTCTTCCTATTCTGCAACTGTGCAGAGTACACAGAATAGGCTGCTAAACTGCGGTGACACACACTGAATGGAATATGTGACTTTAATATTTGAGTTTGAAAACTTAACAGTATTTCTTCCTATTCTGCAACTGTGCAGAGTACACAGAATAGGCTGCTAAACTGCGGTGACACACACTGAATGGAATATGTGACTTTAATATTTGAGTTTGAAAACTTAACAGTATTTCTTCCTATTCTGCAACTGTGCAGAGTACACAGAATAGGCTGCTAAACTGCGGTGACACACACTGAATGGAATATGTGACTTTAATATTTGAGTTTGAAAACTTAACAGTATTTCTTCCTATTCTGCAACTGTGCAGAGTACACAGAATAGGCTGCTAAACTGCGGTGACACACACTGAATGGAATATGTGACTTTAATATTTGAGTTTGAAAACTTAACAGTATTTCTTCCTATTCTGCAACTGTGCAGAGTACACAGAATAGGCTGCTAAACTGCGGTGACGAACACAGAATGGAATATGTGACTTTAATATTTGAGTTTGAAAACTTAACAGTATTTCTTCCTATTCTGCAACTGTGCAGAGTACACAGAATAGGCTGCTAAACTGCGGTGACACACACTGAATGGAATATGTGACTTTAATATTTGAGTTTGAAAACTTAACAGTATTTCTTCCTATTCTGCAACTGTGCAGAGTACACAGAATAGGCTGCTAAACTGCGGTGACACACACTGAATGGAATATGTGACTTTAATATTTGAGTTTGAAAACTTAACAGTATTTCTTCCTATTCTGCAACTGTGCAGAGTACACAGAATAGGCTGCTAAACTGCGGTGACACACACTGAATGGAATATGTGACTTTAATATTTGAGTTTGAAAACTTAACAGTAATTCTTCCTATTCTGCAACTGTGCAGAGTACACAGAATAGGCTGCTAAACTGCGGTGACACACACAGAATGGAATATGTGACTTTAATATTTGAGTTTGAAAACTTAACAGTATTTCTTCCTATTCTGCAACTGTGCAGAGTACACAGAATAGGCTGCTAAACTGCGGTGACGAACACAGAATGGAATATGTGACTTTAATATTTGAGTTTGAAAACTTAACAGTATTTCTTCCTATTCTGCAACTGTGCAGAGTACACAGAATAGGCTGCTAAACTGCGGTGACACACACTGAATGGAATATGTGACTTTAATATTTGAGTTTGAAAACTTAACAGTATTTCTTCCTATTCTGCAACTGTGCAGAGTACACAGAATAGGCTGCTAAACTGCGGTGACACACACTGAATGGAATATGTGACTTTAATATTTGAGTTTGAAAACTTAACAGTAATTCTTCCTATTCTGCAACTGTGCAGAGTACACAGAATAGGCTGCTAAACTGCGGTGACACACACAGAATGGAATATGTGACTTTAATATTTGAGTTTGAAAACTTAACAGTATTTCTTCCTATTCTGCAACTGTGCAGAGTACACAGAATAGGCTGCTAAACTGCGGTGACGAACACAGAATGGAATATGTGACTTTAATATTTGAGTTTGAAAACTTAACAGTATTTCTTCCTATTCTGCAACTGTGCAGAGTACACAGAATAGGCTGCTAAACTGCGGTGACACACACTGAATGGAATATGTGACTTTAATATTTGAGTTTGAAAACTTAACAGTATTTCTTCCTATTCTGCAACTGTGCAGAGTACACAGAATAGGCTGCTAAACTGCGGTGACACACACTGAATGGAATATGTGACTTTAATATTTGAGTTTGAAAACTTAACAGTATTTCTTCCTATTCTGCAACTCTGCACAGTACACAGAATGTGCTGCTACACTGCGGCGAAGCACACTGAATGGAATATGTGACTTTGATATTTTAGTTTGAAGACTTAACAGTATTTCTTCCTATTCTGCAACTCTGCACAGTACACAGAATGTGCTGCTACACTGCGGCGAAGCACACTGAATGGAATATGTGACTTTGATATTTTAGTTTGAAGACTTAACAGTATTTCTTCCTATTCTGCAACTCTGCACAGTACACAGAATGTGCTGCTAAACTGCGGCGAAGCACACTGAATGGAATATGTGACTTTGATATTTTAGTTTGAAGACTTAACAGTATTTCTTCCTATTCTGCAACTCTGCACAGTACACAGAATGTGCTGCTAAACTGCGGCGACGCACACTGAATGGAATATGTGACTTTGATATTTTAGTTTGAAGACTTAACAGAATGTGCTCTAATCTGCAACTTTGCACACTAAACAGAATGTGCTCTAATCTGCAACTTTGCACACTAAACAGAATGTGCTCTAATCTGCAACTTTGCACACTAAACAGAATGTGCTCTAATCTGCAACTGTGCACACTAAACAGAATGTGCTCTAATCTGCAACTTTGCACACTAAACAGAATATATATATATTTTTTTTTTTTTTTTTTTCCCCCCACATAAAATAACCTGCTGCCCCCACACACAGTAGTCCTAAAAAGGACTTTTGGTTCTTTTTTTTCACAATTTTGCTTTTTTTCCTCCGTACACTGACTTTCCCTTCCTATCCTCAGCTCTCCCTGGCTAAGACTGAGCCGAACTCGCTGGTCAGGTGCTATACAGCACCCGACCACGGGTTCTGGCCAGCCAATCAGTGTAATGCCAGCAGCCAACATGGCTGCTGGCATTACACCAATGTCAGAGCCTCCCTGCACGTTTATTGGCTGCGCAGCAGCCGCAAAACGTGCGGGGAGGAGACCCGAACATGGCGGGCGAGCACATGCGGTACTCGTACGAGTACTGCCATGTGCCGAGCAGAGCGATGCTCGAGCCGATCCGAGCATCGGCCGAGCATGCTCGCTCAACACTAGCTCTAACACTTTGAATGCTAGAGGATTGCGCAAAGCATGGCTATTCATTACCCACGCCTCTGGCATTCAAAGATTTAGACCCCTTGGGCACTAGAAAGGTTTCCAACTTATTGTGAAGCAATGCGTTGGAGATCTCCCATTTAAATAATTTTGGAGTTTTATTTGTCCCCTATGGCGAAGTTGGTTTGCCCCAGAATTGCTCCCCTCCCTTTATGCATATGGCCTTTATCTAGTCTTCCACTTCATTGCAGCCAGGTACTGCTGGGAGCCAAACTGTATTTCTGAGAACTGGTATTAAAATTATAGACGTTTAACTCTTCTCCTACCTTTTTTCCTTCAAAAAAATGTTTTGTTTATTCTTGACCTATAAATCATCAAAAAATAACAGTTAGAGTGAGAAGAAATAGCATCTCTGTTGGAGAGAAATGGAGAGATAAATATTAAGACTGGAGAAGCATATCCAAAGATTCACAAGTCAGAGTTGAACTGAAGGACATGCTTGGTGAGACACATTTATGAAATAATGTGAGCTTTTCATTGCACCGCAAAAGGGCCTTATACACAATGAAAAAGAGGAGTAATTACAGAGCAAACCAACTACACCACCGGGGGAAATAAAAGTTCCCAAAGTGCCCATTTCTGAATGTTTGCTAAGGGCAAATAAAATGTTTGAGCCCCTTTTAGGGTAAGCAAGTCCAAAAACCACAAAAAGGTGAGTACATTGTCCAAATGTATATGCACAATTGACATTGTGGCTTCATGTAAACTGGAAGAGCACTATAATCAGGAGCACATTTCTTGTGTGTGTGTGTGGGGGGGATTGAGATCCATCTGGTCATTCACACACCTCTGCACAGGGGCTGCGGCCAGCAGAGCTGAAGCACCCTCAAGTGATGATGCTCTAGGAAATTGCATTCTCTGCCTAACTGGAAGTACAGCTGGTTGGGTTGATGAAAAGGATGGGAGAGGACCAAGGGAAGAGAAGGAAAAGGGAATGGGCCAAGGACATATGAGGCAGGGTAGTGGGCTGGAGGCGTGAAAGGTCTTGCAAAAGGTCTTCAAGGTAAGGTATGCCTTTTTGCAGATGATACAAAGATCTGCAATAGGGTAGACATTCCAGGGGGAATAAGCCAAATGACAAATGATCTAAGTAAATTAGAAGAAAGGTCAAGAGTGTGGCAGATGCACTTTAACATTGATAAGTGTAAAATAATGCACTTGGGACATAAAAATCCAAAGGAAAAATATAGTATTAAAGGTACTGTGCTGTCAGAGACAACAGAGGAAAGGGATTTGCGAGTAATTATCTCTAATGACTTAAAGGTAGGCAGGCAATGTAATAAAGCGGTGGGGAATGCAAGCAGAGTGCTGGGTTGTGTAACTAGGGGCATTAGTAGCAGAAAAAGGGAAGTGGTCATGCCACTCTACCGATCTCTAGTTAGACATCACCTAGAGTATTGTGTTCAGTACTGTAGACCCCATCTCCAGAAGGATATTGATACTCTAGAGAAAATTCAAAGAAGGGCTACTAAAATGGTGACTGGTCTACAGGAAAATAAATATCAGGATAGACTAAATGATCTGAATATGTATAACTTGGAGGAGAGAAGAGAGAGAGGGGATATGATATAAACATTCAAATACATGAAGGGATTCAACAAAGTACAGGATGGAAGTATATTTCAAAGGAGTAAAAACGTTAGGACAAAAGGCCATAGTCTAAAACTAGAGGGACACAGGTTTAGATGTAATGTAAGAAAGTTTTACTTCACTGAGAGGGTAGTAGACAAGTGGAATAGCCTACCAGCAGAAGTGGTAGATGTTAATACAGTGACAGAATTTAAGCATGCATGGGATAGGCATAAGGTGGTCCTTAACATAAGAAAAGACCAAGGACCAAAAAAGGTTTGAGGTTGTGGTTTTTTTTTTACAGTAGGAAAATGGGCAGACTAGATGGGCCAAATGGTTCTTATCTGCCGTCACATTCTATGTTTCTAAGCAGATTAGGGGACAAGAGCAGGAGTGGAGTGGGCCAAGACCATAGAATGGAGGGTAGTAGGCTGTGAGCATGGAAGGGATAAAGGCCCAAGAACATGGAAGATTGGGGAGTGGACCAGAGGAGAAGAAGGCTGGTGGAGGTGGAAGGGAGCGGAACAGGCAGAGAAAATAGAATCAAGGAAAGTTGGGCAAGAAGAATGAAGGGGAAAGGGCCTGGAATTAGAGGGTACACTAGGCTGGGAAAGCAGGGGTGGAAGAGCAGTTCTCTACATTGCTTAGATGACTGACCTGGGCCTAAACATGCTGCAAATTATGGCTAAAGATAAGCGAACCTCCTTTTTCCGTGAAACATAGACATGTTATATGTTTTAGAGAAGCATCCCGTTTCAGATGAAAAACAAATTTACAGAAATTATATGCTCATCTCTAGGCAAAACTACGTGCAGACGTCCATCTATTCCAGAGAAAGACAGCTGAACCACAGCTAATGTTTGATATAACATTTTCTATTGCCTGCCATAGTGTGCTCTGTGTTATAAAGTATTCTTATGTATTTTCTCTTGATGCAGTGCCCAAATGCTTTTTGGGGATCTAGGCTACACAAGGTATCTGCCAGTAAGCAGGGGGTGGTTTCATTGAGTTCATTGAGATTGTGAGCCATATGTACAAAGAAAGGGTGGAACAATATTCAGGCAAGCCAACTGCACCATAGAGAGCAAATCAAACGTCTTATTGATTTAAGTTAAAAATGTAACCCTTTGAATGCTAGAGAGGTCTCCAACGCATTGTGTTTGTGTTTCCTACTGAGCAGTTGGAACCTCCACTTTTGCATTTGTACACATGGCCTGTGTCTCTGCCGGTTTTCCTTAGCAAAATAGGTAGAACCTTGGCAGAAGGTTCCAGGTTCCCTCTTTGAGGCATCAGCCCAGACAGATATACCCTCTATATAAGGGTCATCTCCAGATGTTTTCCAGAGACTCCAGTTTTCCATTTTTAATCTGAGCCTCTTTGTCCAACTCATTGAAAGTTCCTACATAGTCAGACTCCTGTCCACTTACCCATCCTTTTCTACCTACTTCCCACCCCATTCTGACCACTTTGCTTCCAAACCCTGCCTTTGTCCACTCGCTTATCCCTCCACTCCACTTAAGAGCCTCCCCTTTAATAATGCTAATTTTCCATCTTTGTTCTGGGTACCCATTTTGAGGAATTAGCCCAGACAGATAGGCCTTCTACATACATAGGAACTCTTTAGATCTGCCCAGAAGACAGTCCTATTTTCAGTGTTCGTTACCAGGTCTCCAGTTACTGAATGAATATGTTTATTTATATAGCGCCACAAGTGTACACAGCGCTTTACAATTTAAGGGTTTAAACAATACAGGGTTACAGGTGCTTTGTAGAGTGAAACATTGGGTGCGAGGTCCCTGCCCGAAAGCTTACAATCTAAAGGTGGTAATGTGGGACATACGGACTACAAAAGGGTCAAGTGCTGTATACAGTGTTAGTTCTGATGATGATAGAGGACATCAGTAAAGTAAATAATTTATAAGAACGTTCATTGTACAACATCAGTGCCTTCTAGAATGTTGAGATTTTATCCATGAGGTGAGTTTTCAAGTGAGATTTGAAGGTTATCAGAGAGGTGCAGTAGCGCAGGTTGGATGGTAGAACATTCCATTGATATGGAGCAATGAGAGAAAAAGGTTTGGTACGTGACACGGCTGTAAACACAAAAGGAGCTGAGAAAAGACACTCATTGGCCGAACGTAAGTGGTGGGATGGGGTATAACAGGAGATCAGAGTGGAAATGTAAGAAGGAGTAGAGGAGAGAAGTGTATTGAAAGAGAGAAGTAAGATTTTGTAAGATATCTGGAGTTTGATAGGCAGCCATTGGATAGTTTTGAGCGGGGCAGGAACAAACCTAGGTGACAGAAGAGTAATTCGTGCTGCAACATTCTGTAGAGATTGAAGTGGATGGAGATGGGAGGCAGGAATGCCAGACAGAAGAATGTTGCAATAGTCCATGCGGGAGAGGATGATTGCGTGTATAAGAATTTTAGCTGTGGAGGAGCAGAGGAAGGGACGGATTTTAATAATGTTTCGCAAAAGAAAGAGACAGGATTTAGCAATGGCATTAATATGAAGGGAGAATGAGAGAGACTTGTCAATTATCACCCCTAGACACTGCGCTTCTGATACTGGATTTATGGTAGTGCCATTTACAGTCACCTGGAAGGGCGCAACAGGGCCAGGTCTAGGTGGGATGAGGCGTAGTTCAGTTTTAGACATAATGAGTTTGAGGTGCCTATGAGCCAATCAGTCTGAGATAGCCGAGAGGCAATCTGTGACTTTATCCTGGATATCAGAAGTCAGTCGAGGTGGAGATAAGTAAATCTGGGTGTCATCTTCATAGAGGTAATATCTGAGACCAAATGAGTTAATAAGATCACCGAGTGTTATTGTGGTACTGCACCTGTTTCTCCAGCTCGGAGATTTTCTGCGTAGCCTTGCCACTTACCCATCCCATTCTGTCTACTTTAGTGCCAAACCAAGGCCAATCCAACTCACCTATTCCATCTGGTTCATTTAAGCCCCACCCCTTAATGAATAAAATTACATAAGAGGTTATGCAATAATGCATGATAAAGAGGTGATAAAATGGAGATAACATCTCCAGTGATATCACTTCTCCAATTCCTGTGTTTTTCTATGGAGCCTATTCACTAAGATAACCAAAACTGGGGAAATATTTTCATTGGCTCTGTAGTAAAACATAGGAACTGGAGAAGTGATATCACTGGAGAAGTTATCTCCGCTTTATCACCTCTTTATCACTCCCCCTTCATTTGGGCACTCCTGCCTCAGCACTTCTTACTGCTCTGGAGTCAAAGGAAGCTGATGGGTCCTGGGTAACTGTAACCTCAGCAGAACTGAACACCAGAGAGGGAAATCAGACTATTCAATTGACAGGAAGGCTGATTAATTACAACACATTTTGACTGGCATCAACAGTAAAGTAAAACTTACATTTTTGTATGAATTCAGTTAATTACTTGTATGTCAGAGAAGTCTCCAGTGCATTGTTTTGTATTGTGTTTGAGACCTCTGTAACATCCAAGGGGATAGCATGTTACTAACAATAATGATTACAGCTCCGCATGTTCCGCACTGATTATTACGATCCACAGATGCAGTGAAGGGCCAGCTTATATGATAAATATAGCAAAGTGGGAATAGGCCACAACTTCAGCAGAGACGAGGGAGAGTGCAGTCATCTTTCCACCATTACAGCTTTCTTCCCATCATTTGTCTTCACCTTTTTCTCCAGTAGTGTGTCTAAACAGCTGCTGCAGGCAGCGGCGACATAAATGAGCAAGCTGGGCAATGAACACATAGTAATTAGCAACATATATAAGTGCAGGATGTTGCTTTTTCCTGAGTATTCATTGCCCGGCTTGCTCCTTCATGTTGCTGCTGCTTGCAGGCAGCTGTTTAAACACACTACTAAAGGAAAAGGGGGAAGGTGATGGGAGGCATATAATGCCACAGGGGGACTGCTGGTGCCGTAGGCAAGCTGAATAGTGGATTTATTTTTCTAAAAAGCAGAGCAAATTTTAAGAAAAATTACATGACTTTTTAACATTTTTTTTTGTTTCCACTTTCATATGGGAGCATGAAGTACAAAGGTCATAGTTCCCCTTTAACACCTAAAAATTAAATTGGATTATATAATTTTAAATATAATTTACTTCCAGCAAAAATCTGTAAAATGTGCTTATTCCATGTTAAATCCCTGAAATGTAATCCTAAATGTTGATTATTAATGCATGTGTAGACTGTCCTATATGCATCTATGTTTGTATTTTGGTTAATTTGTTTGTACAGATATAATATTACTAATGAACTGGGATTAACAGGGCCAGATTTCCCAACAGGCAGAGTAGGCAATTGCCTAGAGTGCGACCTTTTGAAGGGCGGTGCATTAGCTTTTCTGGCCACACCCACATTCTGAGAGCAATCTCAATGCCCCTACACCAGCTTTAGATCCCCTTTACAGGCTATTATTTAACATAGTAACATAGTAAATTAGGCTAAAGAAAGACACAAGTCAATGAAGTTCAACCTTTGCCTCATACCCTAGTGACATGAGAACTGTATAGCTATCCTACTTCCAAATAATTTAGTCTTTATCAGACCATACTGATTTTCCTACTAATAAACAGTATAACCCTGTATGCTCCCTTTTGAAAGAAATGTATCTAATCTTCTCTTAAATGTATCCATTGTATCTGCCATAACCACCTCCTTGGGCAAGGATGTCTTCTTGGATGCTCGAGAGATCATGAATGCATTGTAGAGGAAAGCATTCAAGAGCTCTGTAGCAACCAAGGGGTATGGGCCAATGGTATTTTCTGTGCCAGGAAACAGTGGATGGGACTGGGGGTGTGTGGTCATGTGAATAGTAGGGGTGTGACCATGTGTGGAGCTAAGGAGTGCCTAGAGTGCCTTGCCTAGGAGAGCCTGGGATATTAAGCTAGCTCTGGAGATTAAAGGGATAGTAATACTTCGTTTTATTTTTATTTTATTTTGTAGGCATTAAAAAAAACATGAAGAACAATGTAAGTCTTATCTCTCAAACCTTTATGGTTTAAGAGATATTCACAAACAAAGTATCCCCCCCGTTCAGCCAGATCAGAAGGGAGGTGCCCAGGTAGATTGCAGAGAGGGACAATCTTCAATTAAAATAAGGGAAAAAGCTGAAAAACTTGTCAAGGGGGGAAGGGCTTTCATTGTTTTCATAACAAAGAAGATTGTCCCCTTCTGTTATCTGTCTGGTCATACAACCAGATTCGCATCTGAGAAGAGATGGCTTACACTGGTAAAAGGGGCGGGAGGAGGAAACTTTGCTTGTGAATATCTCTTAAACCATAAAGGTTTGAGAGATAAGACTTATATCGTTCTTCATGTTTTTTTAATGCCAATAAAATAAAGATAAAATGAAGTATTACTATCCCTTTAACACTGACTTATCTTCAATTCAGAAAGATTGTTACCTTATTTCAGTCCATATAAAGACAATACAGCACAATCACTTTTTAGACATCCTGTCAAGATGGCTGTGGTAATGGGACACCTGCATAAAAGCAGAATACGAGCCCCTACAGAACTTAGATAACAGTAGATTTTAACCCTCTGGCACTCAAAGGGTTAAGGCTACATTCTGGAGCAAACCATTTGCACTATAGGGCAGCACTAAAAATTCCAAAAATTCCCATTGATTTAAATGGTTATTTGAACCACTTGAATGCTAGAGTGGAGACCTCTCTAACGTTCAAGGGGTTAAAATTCCCATTTAACTCAATGGGATTTTTGTAGTTCTACCCTACAGTGCAAATGGTTCACCCCAGAAAAAAACAAATGTACCTTGCCTTTCAGTCCCGAATGATGACCGGATGGCCCGAATTCAGACAAATTCCGAATTCAGACGAACTGAATCTCACAAGTCTAGTTTTTGAGAATTTAGGCTTTATGTATTGGTGTCACAGAGTGGCACTATATGCTAATTCCTTACTCTCATGCTAATTATGTCTGCTCAAGGTCAAACTTATCAGTCTCTGTGTGCGATCTGCCTAGGTTCATACACAGCATGGTTTGTCCCAACACAGAAATAATCAGGATATAGTGTCTCCCTTTTCTACAACAAAATAAAAGGTACTTTTCCAAAAAAATTATTTATATTACAAAAATGGCTAGTTCAACACATAGGCAATTTTTAATTAGATTTAAAATTAGACAGACATATATTATGGTGACAGGTCTGACTCCACTTTAATGTTTCACAGAGTTTCCAAATTGCAAATATTCTGAAAATGGTTAAATGTATTTCCTAATTTCCCTTGCTTACAATAGCAAACAGGCAGGTCTTATTCAAACCTATTGCACTGATATATTCTTGGTTAGCTAAGACCGTAGTGGAAAATGACAGTCCCTTGTGGGACAAATGGGAAAAGGATCTGGGACAACTGGAGGACTGGGAATGGTCAATGGCCAAGCGGAGTCCAAGGGCGGTCTCCTGATGGCCAAACATCAGCTCCTCCAACTTAAGGTACTCCACAGAACGTACTATACTTCTATCCACCTTTTTGCGATGGGGCGAAGCCAAATGGACGTATCTATGAGATGTGGGGAGAGAAGAGCGCCCCTCTTTCACCTTAAATGGAATTGCCCTTCTATACTGAGTTTTTGGACAAAATTAGTGGAGGGGTAACCCAGGTTGTCCATTGGAGGGTACACTTGGACCCTAAAATCTGTATTCTGTCCATCTTACCTGATCAGCTACACACCTCTGCAAATAATGTGCTAATTGGAGAATTGCTGGTTATGGCGCTGAAGGTGGTGGCTATGACGTGGTTGACAGAATGATCCCCCAGTTATACTGACTGGGTTAAACTGGTTAATCAAAACCTCCCCCATTATAAGGGCCTATATATACACAGAGGCTCACAACATAAGTTTGACTCAGTCTGGCCTGGCTGGTTATCCTTCACTGATTCAGGTCCAAACTAAATACAGGGTTTTACTCCTGAGTGATGAGCTGTAGATGGGATGGTGCTGGGAACACGTATGACTATGCTTGATGATAGGCACAGTGTGTCGGGAGTGAAGTGGTGGATGAGGGATGCTAGTGGTCACAGATGACACTGACATGATGTTTGAAGGTGGCTACACCGCTGCCCTTGTGGGATGTGCAGCTGTGGCCAGAGATTCCTGAGGGAAGTTTGTCATGGACGACCACTTGGTCGGACTCTGGGAGTGAGGTTGGAGGTGCGCTCTTCTGCCTGCCGGGAAATTTTTGGGGGTAGGGATTAATTGTTAGGAAGAGGAAGGTCGGGGGACCACAATAGTCCTCTTTTGGTTTTGATTTGTTTTGTTTAGTAGGTGCAATGGTTGGTTTAGTTGCCAACTATTGATGTTATAAATAAGAAAACTGCTAGGCAGGCAATGCTGTGGATATTATCATGCTGCATGGATCTTGTGTAGTTCCTGGCAAACTACTATGTACCAATGTACTGTGTTCAGTGCCTTTGTATGTTCTGAATGCCTGCCTTCAATAAAAATACAATTTAAAAAAAATGTGTTTCCTAATATATATCTTTTTACAAGGGGTCTTGAGTTCTGTTTAACCCACTGAGAACCAGCGGGGTATACAATGCATTGCTTCACATGCACAGTGAACAGCCCTGTGGCACTCAAAAGGTTAATAGATTTGTACTATCACTTTTCACTATGCACTCCTGCTTCACTAATAATGTAACCACAACACTTTAGCCTGATGCTCTTAACCCTGTCCTGTATTTTTGTACTATTACTATTTCTGTAAAGCTTTGTGTACATGTATGGTGCTATATGAATAAAGATATATATACATACAAGTAGCAATACAGTTTATATGACACCATGTACAAACAATTTTCTTAAAAGGGTCCTTTGAGTGGCAGACATACCTGGGAAGTTTCTTCTTGTGGACTCCCCAGAGGGGAGTCCTGTGGTACCGCTGGGAGAAATAAATAATGCGACTCATTTCAAAAAAGGGTCGGGCTTAATTTGAGTGGGGGTGGGGCTTAACACATGTGTAAAAAGTTGGAGGAGCAGGGTGTGGAATGAGGAGAATTGGACAGGGAGTGGGAGGACCAGGAAGGGAAGGAGGAGAAGTGGGCGGGGAGGGGGAAGAACAGGGTGGGAAGGAGAAGAAGTGGGTAGGGAGTGGGAGGAACAGTGTGGGAAGGAGGAGAAGTGGGCAGGGAGTAGGAGGAATAGGGTGGGAAGGAGAAGTGGGCGGGGAGGGGGAGGAACAGGCTGGGAAGGAGGAGAAGTGGGCAGGGAGTGGGAGGAACAGAGTGGGATGGAGGAGAAGTGGGCAGGGAGTGGGAGGAACGGGCTGGGTAGGAGGAGAAGTGGGCGTGGAGTAGGAGGAACAGGCTGGGTAGGAGGAGAAGTGGGCGGGGAGTGGGAGGAACAGGCTAGGAAGGAGAAGAAGTGGGCAGGGAGTGGGAGGAACAGGATGGGAAGGAGGAGAAGTGGGCAGGGAGGGTGAGGAACAGGCTTGGAAGGAAGAGAAGTGGGCAGGAAGGGGGAGGAACAGGAGGGGAAGGAGGAGAAGTGGACAGGGAGTAGGAGGAAGAGGGTGGGAAGGAGGAGAAGTGGGCAGGGAGTATGAGGAACAGGCTGGGTAGGAGGAGAAGTGGGCGGGGAGTAGGAGGAACAGGCTGGTAGAAGGAGGAGTGGGCGGGGAGTAGGAGGAACAGGCTGGGTAGGAGGAGAAGTGGGCGGGGAGTAGGAGGAACAGGCTGGGTAGAAGGAGAAGTGGGCGGGGAGTAGGAGGAACAGGCTGGGTAGAAGGAGAAGTGGGCGGGGAGTGGGAGGAACAGGCTGGGAAGGAGCAAAATTGAGCAGAGTTTCATTAGAAACACCCCTCTTCCGGAGAATCAGCCTGGGTCCCTGAAGACTCGGTAATCAACAGCAAAAACTGGATGCTCCAGGGCAAATCCTGGAGAGTTCCCAGTTATGGTGCCAGAGGGGTGCTCGTACTCCTCTGGCATTCAAAAAGTTAAACCTTGAAATGTCAGGAGATTGCATAACACTTTGCTTTCCACTTAAATTATTACGTTTTTTAAGAACACATTTTCCTTTTTCAGAGTAAGTGTAAATTCAGTGTAACGTTTGCTTCCAACTTAATATTTATTCTTCTTTTAAAAATGCCAATTAGAAAAATATACAAAAATCTATTTTAAATGCTTTACTTTTCATGGTTTACAATATGTCAGTTATGTGCAGGAAAGTTGATTTGAATTGTTTTTCTGCTAACACCGAATGCAATCACAGGTAGTTACGAGATTTATTTTTTCAGCTGTGCGGCTGTGGGTTCTATCAATCAATGCTGCTGTCCGCTCAGGCAGCTGAAAAGATTCATAACTAAGAAAGTGAATCAAACATGACAGGGAATATGGCAGCCTGACAGATTACGGCATAAATATTGCTACAGTAAATTGACAGCAAATTGACCACCAATTACAAAACTTGTGTTCCATTTGTCAAAAGGTGGTACTGGTACTTAACAGAGACATGGTTTGAAATTGAACTGGTGGGTGACCAGTCAATCACTTAATGGGAGGCCCATTGACCTGGAAAAGTTGTTCTTTTTAGACATCCTATATAATAATTTGCTAGGATGTTTCTCAGAAGCCGTCATGCGCAGTAGAGACTGACGGAACCCACAGAATGCTGGGAGCACAGAATGGAGCGAGCACAGAATGCTGGGAGCACAGAATGCTGAGAGCAAGAATGTTGGGAGCACAGAATGCTGAGAGCATGGAATGCTGGGAGCATTATGTGCTTTCGGGCAGTCTCTACAGTGCAAGACTGCATCGGTGGCAAGACACAGAGCAGGACCGGCCTCTTAACCCTTTGAGTGCCAGAGGGGTACGCAACACATTGCAAAGCAATGAGTTGCGTACCCCTCTGGCACTCAAAGGGTTTACAGTACCCTGACCCTGGCCCGTGTACACGGGCTTTTACACTAGTTTTAAATAAAAAGGGGTTTGTTTTAATCGCGATTATCTATTTGCATCTGTGTTTTTTTTTTTTCTTTCCATGTGATAAAACACTTGTCTTATACATTATTCTGCAGTCTAATCCACTGACATTTTATTCATTATGGTTTAGAGTTCTGTTTAACCTTTGGAGTGCCAGAGGGGTATGCGACACATTGCTTTACAATGCTTTGAGCAGTTAGCATCCCTCTGCCACTCAGAGGACTAACAGATTTGCGTTATCACAGCACAGAGCAACCAGTTATGTTTTATTTACAATTTACATTTTTATTGAAGGTTTTGTATTGAAGAACAAAAGAAAATACAGGAATAGCATTTGAAGCATGAAATAGACATTACAAAAAAAATATGTTGCATAGTACAATGAAACATACAGACTGATCATATAAGTCTCAATTCCTCCGTTACAAAATACAGCCTCCTACATATTCAGCAGTTGTACGATTAGAAGGGAGATAAGAAAGGAGGTGTCATGTTGAGATGAAAGAGAAAGAAATGGATAAAGGAGAAGAAGATAGGGAGGAGAAGGGAAGAAAGAAGATACCTGGATGTGTGTAAGAGTGTATGTAGAAAAGAGAGAGAGAGAAAAACGAAGAGATGGAAAAGATGAAAAATAAGAGAGAGTGGAAGATTGAGGGAGGTGAGAGAGTGTGAGGGTCTTGAGTGGATGTCCATGACAAGGTGGACGAAACCTCAACGTAAGACAAATAAAGAATAATATACAGTGCTCTAATTCTCCCAAACACAGTCTGCAATAGTTCAAATTATTAAAATTTTTTCTCCTTATAGATCTTAGTCCCGTCCTCGTTGCTCCATCCAAAATGCAAGTCGTGCCCCCTTGCGAATAGTCCCAAAAGACTGCAGAATATAAAAGAAAGAAGGAGAGCAAGAGACAAAAGGAACCAATCTAAGTGCAGTAAGTTTAATATCAAACAATCACGGTATACAACAAATTCACACCCCTTCAGGGTATCTACTCACTAGCAGTAGTCCAAATATAAGCACATTAATCACAGTATTCACACTGCTATCCTGGAGCTTTTCCACCTCACTCGTCTTGGACGTGTTGGTCGCTTCCACACAGTCGACTCCTTCTGGTGACGTCACTCCTTGGATTCACTGGTTTTGCGTCCTTAGCCTTAGTATACTGAGTATATACTGAGGCTAAGGATGCAAAACCAGTGAATCCAAGGAGTGACGTCACCAGAAGGAGTCGACTGTGTGGAAGCAACCAACACGTCCAAGACGAGTGAGGTGGAAAAGCTCCAGGATAGCAATGTGAATACCGTGATTAATGGGCTTATATTTGGACTACTGCTAGTGAGTAGAGACCCTGAAGGGGTGCGAATTTATGTATACCGTGATTGTTTGATATTAAACTTACTGCACTTAGATCGGTTCCTTTTGTCTCTTGCTCGCCTTCTTTCTTGCATATTCAACTTAAGACAAGGCAGTATTTTGGTGTTCCAGTCTTCTAAGAAGAGAGAGAGATGTCTGAAGCATCACGTCCCTGTCTGATAGAAGTCAGTCTGGAAAGCAGTAGTTGGTCTCCAACCCGACCGTACCATTCTGATATCAAAGGTGGACTAACAGATTTCCAATGTATAGGAATTAGGGATTTAGTTGAATTTAGCATAGCTAATAGTATAAGCCTATAAGAAGGTGGTAAGGTGGGGAGATTAAGATATAAGAGAACCTGGGTAGGGTCTTTCATAAGGGTAATTTGTAAGGAGGGTTCTATCTGTGATACTGATAAGCAATGATTCCAAAAAGTTTGAATTAAGGGACAGGACCACCAAATATGTAACAAAGTGACTCTGTTTTGTGAACACATCCAACATTTCACATTGGAAGAGGGAAACATATTATGTAGTCTAGTGGGTGTGAAGTACCATCTGTATAATAGCTAAAAATTTGTTTCAAGCATTGACGTAGAAATAGACAATGTGGAGGTGTTTTCCAAATGGAGGACCAATCCTCTTCAGAAAGTGTTACATTTAATTAGCATTCCCAAGCATTAGTGTATGACGGTAAAGGGGTCAAAATAGTGTCAAGTAAAATTTTATATATTGTTCTTAAGTGACGGCGAGGGGCATGTGATAAAACGCATAAAGATTTGAAAGGAGTTAATGGTCTAGTCGCTCCTTGACGAATATGAGGTTGAGATAAAAAGTGCTTAATTTGTAGGTAAAGCCAAATGTCGCAAGAAGGCAGTGCTAATTTTTCCTGAATAGTGAGGTAGGAAGTAATCATTGTTGATGCAAATAGATCACAGAGACATAGAGGTGGGTCTGAAACCCAAGAGGGAAATTCATTAATAGGTAAGGAGAAAGGTGTGTGTGTCTATTATGAAATGACCTTGTCAAAGGTGAAGGGAAGGATAGAAGTTGTTTCTGTTCAGTACCCCAGTTCCAGGAGAGGACAACAGATCCGATAATAGGGTGAGATAGCAATGAAGGATGGCAGGCTTTTTTCAGTAAAAAAAATTCTGATAAGGAGTCATTAGTCGAGACCACTGATCTTTCCAGAGGAACCCAAGCTTTGGATTCGTAGTGATGACACCAGTCAGGAATGGAAGAGAGGAGAGGAAAGTGATAATATAAGAGAATGCCTGGGATTCCTAATCCACCTCTGTTTGGTTTCCAAATTAAAGGGATAGTAATACTTCGTTTTATCTTTATTTTATTTTGTAGGCATTAAAAAAACATGAAGAACGATATGTCTTATCTCTCAAACCTTTATGGTTTAAGAGATATTCACAAGCAAAGTATCCCCCTGTTCAGCCAGATCAGAAGGGAAGTGCCCAGGTAGACTGCAGAGAGGGACAATCTTCAATTAAGATAAGGGAAAAAGCTGAAAAACCTGTCAATGGGGGCAGGGATTTCATTGTTCTCATAGGAAGAAGATTGTCCCCTGCTGTTATCTGTCTGGCCTTACAACCAGATTCACATCTGAGAAGAGATGGCTTACACTAGGTAAAAGGGACGGGAGGGGGAGACTTTGCTTGTGAATATCTCTTAAACCATAAAGGTTTGAGAGATAAGACTTATATCGTTCTTCATATTTTTTTACTGCCTACAAAATAAAATAAAGATAAAACGAAGTATTACTATCCCTTTAAAGTAGGTTTACCAATCCTCGGTAGTTTCGCCTGCCAAATAAAGTCATATAGAATTTGGTTTGAGGAACTGAAGAAAGCAGGGGGAATGTGTATTGGGATGGTTTGAAAGAGATATAAAAGTTTGGGGAGAATATTCATTTTAATGACATTAATACATCCTATCAAGAGAAACAGAGGCATTTCCATTTGGAGATGAGCTATGATTCATTTAATGAAAGCCAGTAGTGCCAGCCCTTTTACCCTCTTCCATGCATACATTTTACACAGGGGAGGGCTGGCAACTTGTGGCCTTGAGGGCAACTACAATCAAGTGGCCCAATTCTACTATTGTTCCAGCCCACACCCTTTTGTTAATTTTAAAATTGCCAATAACGTTTTGAGTGCCAAAGGGGTATGCCACGCATTGCTTCACAATGCATTGCATACCCCTCTGGCACTCAAAGGGTTAGTGCTGTGAAGTAAGGCAAGCAATATTGCGAAGCTTATAATTGAAATGGGGTTACACTAGAGCAACTACAGTGATTACAATTTAAGTAAAACTGCACTAGTGATACCATATAACTTACAAGACAAATGGGTTATGTTACTAATGTAGCTCCACTTCGATTGTAGCTCCATTTCAATTGTAAGCTCTGTGGTATCCATAGTGTAGCTGCATTTGCAACAACAAGCGGGAGTGGCCCACCAGCCCAGACATATGACTGGCCCAGGGGACAATTGCCCCCCTGCCCCCCAGGACAGCCCTCCCCTGATTTTACAGATATTTGAGTTGAGAACACAGCGTGACTGCTTTTCACTCCTGAATCCAAACCCCATTTTTTCACTCACAAACCTCCCAATATTTCAAATGGCCAGAAAGTGACAGATTTGTTTTAGGTGGTGTTGTTGTGGGCATGACTGATGAGAGGGTCGTTACAGAGAGTTTTTAGATTACATTATGACCTATTGACATCTCTATATGTAACTGAATAAATGATTTAGAGCCAGATCAAGTCATTTTATTATTGCAAGCTAATTTATAAAGACATAGACTAACATTTAATCCGTTGAGTTCCAAAGGAGTGCTCAAAACATTGCTTTGTAATACGGTGTGTACTTCTGTGGGACACAAGGGGTTAAATAAACATAATGTGAACATTATTGTTGTGGAACAATTTAATAGTTTTTTTTATACAAAATGCACAGATTCCTGAAGAGGGTCCCCAGAATAAGAAACAGGGACAGAGATATTTGAGTCTCAAGATGGATAGTCATTTCTAAAGTAGGACACTTGGGATGTATGGACTCAGGGCCAGCAGTGTTCCCTCTATGGTGAGTACACTTGAGTGACCCAGCACTAAAAGAGTTCAATAGGAGTGCTTATACAGGACTGCTCACTCCCCATTGATCACCTTAGAAGGGACACACTCAGGATCTGGTGAAACAATGGGATGTTTGACTGAAGATGCTGAAAGCAGCCACTACACAGGTCTCACAGTTAGAAGATTCATTATCAAATTGAACATCTGCAAAGTGTGTATATGGAAGAGGGTAAAAGCTGTAGTGCTACTGGCTTTTATTAAATAAAGACCAGTAGTGTTTTGGTTCTCTGACTGGGTTCCATGTACCCCCAGGGTTTCGATGGAACAAAATTAAAGGGATAGTAATACTTCGTTTTAACTTTATTTTATTTTGTAGGCATTAAAAAAACATGAAGAATGATATAAGTCTTATCTCTCAAACCTTTATGGTTTATGAGATATTCACAAGCAAAGTTCCCCTCCCTCCCCTTTTACCTAGTGTAAGCCATCTCTTCTCAGATGTGAGTCTGGTTGTATGACAGTACAGATAACAGAAGGGGACAATTTTCTTTGTATGAAAACAATGAAAGCCCTTCCCCCCTTGACAAGTTTTTCAGCTTTTTCCATTATCTTAATTGAAGATTGTCCCTCTCTGCAGTCTACCTGGGCATCTCCCTTCTGATCTGGTTGAACAGGGGGGGGATACTTTGTTTGTGAATATCTCTTAAACCATAAAGGTTTCAGAGATAAGACTTATATCATTCTTCATGTTTTTTTAATGCCTACAAAATAAAATAAAGTTAAAATGAAGTATTACTATCCCTTTAAGTAATGACAAACAGGTGAACAAGGCTGCAGAGGCAAAGTCATTGTCATAACTGAGAACATCTTCTTGAGCCCCCGGAGAAGGCTCATTTGCTGCAACTGGGGGGTTTGATCTGGTGGGCAGTGCATATTGGAATTGTACATGTGAAGTGGGAGGAACACAATGGGAAGGAGAAGTGGGTGGGAAGTTGAAGGAACAGGTTGGGAAGGAGGAGAAATAGGCCGAGTTTCCCACCACCACCAGAGAAACAGCCTCTGTCCCTGGAGTCCTGGTACTTAGTTCTAAAAACTGGAGTCTCTGGGGCAGATCAGGAGAGTATGTGTGGTCCTGTTACTGCAAAAGAGCTAAACATGTTCAACAGTGAAACTTATTTTCTGTTCATTTTAGTTTGTAATAAGCATTGCAGCTTAACATCATGTAAGAAAATAATATTAGTTAATTATTCCCTGAAGAAGTATTGAATCAAAAGGAAATGCGTTGGAGATTTGGTATCAGCATTTGATACATGATATTACAAGACTGTATTAGAATTATACTTCAATTTTAAGAAAAATACATTATTTTATCCATGAGGAGATGGAGCCAGCGAGTGTTTATTACTGGTGCCAGATCTCTAGAAGGGAGGTGAAGACCACAAATGGTGTTAAGTCCTGCCTGTTAGCACCATTATTAGAGCAGCACCATGAGATACATTGTATCATGTCTCATTGTATGGAACCTAATTCTTTATGGTTTAAAGTGGAGAACTGATATTCCAAAGAAGGTTGGGGACCGTGCACACCTCAGATACGACCCTGGTTTGCTGTGTATATAATGACTAGGGGTGGGCAAAAAGTGAGAGCATTTCCCACATGATTTTTTGTGAAAAATGGCTGATTTTTCGCTTTTTTTGCCAAAGTTTTCTCTTTTTCTCCAGTGTAAAATGTCCCTCCTTTTCGCCTATTCCAGGAAATTTTGTATTCTCCTGTTCTAACTCATTTTTCTCCTATTCAACACATTTTTCTCCTACTCTAACACATTCTAACACATTTTTCTCCTATTCCAACAAATTATCCCCTATTCCAACATATTTTCCTATTCCAGTACATCTCTGGCCTATGTTTAATATGGTGCAACATTTCCCAGCACAATATTACTTCTTCTGAGGGCTGTAGTGGAGAAATAAGTAGCTGGAAGTCAA
Organism: Rhinophrynus dorsalis; assembly: GCA_037306005.1. Lineage (NCBI taxonomy): Eukaryota > Metazoa > Chordata > Amphibia > Anura > Rhinophrynidae > Rhinophrynus > Rhinophrynus dorsalis. Next base: position 373,561,409 of record CM074724.1, on the reverse strand, counting down.
AGTTGTGAGTCTACAGCAACATATACCATGTGTTAGCATGTAGAGTGCATTTGTCCTTTGTCTACAACACTTTCTTCCTGCTTACGTGACACTGGCACATATTCATGATGATGTCAAGTGATTAAAAAATTAAAGTACAACCTACAATGTGGCAGATGTGTACGGTAGTGGTGGACTGGCTTGATGTGATTGGTGGGACCTTGACAAACTGCATCCACCGTAGGAGGAGAGGGATCATTATCATTTATCAATGATTGCTGCAGTCAGTTTTTGTACTACTACTTTACTCCCACGTACCTGCACTGCTCCACCTTTCCCCCTTACACTTGTGCATTTGCTAGACGTTACTCAACTACTGTGTGTGTTTTTACTCTGTACAGTACACAACTGATGGAATGTGATTTCTTGCCTAGGCCCTCAACAAAATTCTCAATTTATTATTTTTTTAAGTAGTCCACCATATCTTATCACAGTTATTCCACAAAAAAATATATGTAACTAAAAAGCAACTTATTTCCCAAGACTTCCCCAGCACAGAGACAATAAAAGTAAAATTAGCAAGCAATTTGGACCTCAGCTGCCTATGTCTTGCTAGTTCGTCACACCAAATTTTGGGGTATTTTGGGTCAACCTCCGTCCTCCCTTCTTCTCCCCATGGTGCCCCCAGATTCCCCTACTACAGAGAACAAATGTCTTACCTAAATGACTCCCTAAACTAAGCTTCAATTCCCCTTTATTTGTCTATCTTCTCTAATTCAAACAACGTGCTGATCTCTCCTCTCACAAACACAGAATGGCATGATGTGAGAGCCTGACACCCTTTTATATGGCTGTAGAAAAGTTTTGTGTGGTGGAGAAAAACATTTTATTTCTCCATACAGTAAAATCTCTGGTATAATATGCACATGTGTATAATACGCAGGTGTAAATTAAAGCAGAGCTACCACCCCACCATGATCTTATCTGTGTGTGTACCATTAATGTAGTTATAAAGCGCTGTGTAATTTTAACTTTCAGCCACATCTTGCCCATAACTGAGCCAGTGGTGCAAACGGTATGCTTTGCGTTTGCACCACTGGCTCAGTTATGGGCAAAATGCGGCTGAAAGTTAATTCCAGTCTAGTACAGGCTGATGCGAACCAGGTGATGTGTGACATAAGGGCAGGACAAGGAGGACGCGGGCGGGATAACAGAGAACTATGGGAATGACTAAGTAACCACACGGTAACCAGATTGACATGCGCAGTAGAGCTCACAATGCTCTACACGTCACAAGGTTAAACTTTAATCTTCTTTTGTGCCTTATCGATCAGTTTTCTGATTTTTAAAATGACACAGAGCTTTATAACTACATTACTGCTACACACACAGATAAGATCATGGTGGGGTCGTAGTTCCGCTTTAATTTACACCTGCTTATTATACACATGTGTGTATTATACCGGAGATTTTACTGTATGTAAATGTCATGTTTAAATCTCAAAATATAAAGAGAGATTTTGATGAAATCCTCTTAAATTATAAAAATGTAGTGCTTTCAACTATTAGTGCCTATATAATTAAATACAGTTGATGTGTTTAGGAAACATTTTGAAATATAAAATAAATAATGTCAGTTATCTAATGTAGTTTTGGAGAGGGAGTGGTAAAGTCAGGATATCTTCTGCTTTTAAAAACAACTTCACTGGGTGTGTTTATAAAAAGTATTTGAATAATTGGCAAGATTTTCTCCAGTCACAATGCCAGTGCATCTTAAGGAAAATGTAAGATTTATCAGGAATCAAGTCTGGACTTCATTCTGATGTTCCTAAAACAAGTTTATGTACGGGATGGGCAACCTGAAAGTTGTTATTTGACTGGAAGCTGTAGTCCAACAGTTACTTTTAAAGGGATAGTAACACTTCGTTTTAACTTTATTTTATTTTGTAGGCATTAAAAAAACATGAAGAATGATATAAGTCTTATCTCTCAAACCTTTATGGTTTATGAGATATTCACAAGCAAAGTTCCCCTCCCCGCCCCTTTTACCTAGTGTAAGCCATCTCTTCTCAGATGTGAGTCTGGTTGTATGACCAGACAGATAACAGAAGGGGACAATCTTCTTCCTATGAGAACAATGAAAGCCCTTCCCCCCTTGACAAGTTTTTCAGCTTTTTCCATTATCTTAATTGAAGATTGTCCCTCTCTGCAGTCTACCTGGGCACCTCCCTTCTGATCTGGTTGAACGGGGGGGGGGGGATACTTTGTTTGTGAATATCTCTTAAACCATAAAGGTTTGAGAGATAAGACTTATATCATTCTTCATGTTTTTTTAATGCCTACAAAATAAAATAAAGTTAAAATGAAGTATTACTATCCCTTTAAGACTCTGATTCCCTCACTCCCTTGATATATCAATCTTACTCATTTTACAACTAGGTCTGTTTTGGTTTCCTCAAAAAGGTTTTTGGATTGGTGGCAGACATACCCCAGAGCGTGACAAGTGTGACTGGTCACTCAGTCTAATGGATGTGGGCGGAGTTTATTGTATTTGCCTCATGTGCTCTCAGAAGTAACACTGTTGACTTTCTCATTTGCCTCCTCCCCTCTCACTGAGCAGAATTGGATTCTCCCCCCTGTATGCCTAACACACACACGCATGCGCACACACACACTTTCAATGTCACATGCTTGCACAAATTTGCCTCAAGCCCCTTGCCTCCTCAACTAGTTTTATTATATATCATTCATCAATGATCCTAACACTGCTCCCAACTTTCATAGATGGTGGCAACTGTGCAAATCTGTCCTCCTGCTCCTCAGTGATGTTATCACCATTACATGTGCTGCATGCTCATCTCTCTTGTGAGTATTTCCACATCTGCCACATACTCATATAGCATTAACGCTGGTTGTTTTTTTTAACATAATCCAACCAACACTGCTGCTGAATCAATGTGTTCTCTGGTCATTCAATACATAACAAGCAGTATTGAAAACTGTAATGGATCCTACCCGTTACTTGAGCTCTTGTCTGGGCTAGAGACTGGGTACCCAAACCATCCTACAAACTAGGGACATTTTTCCCTATTGGGACCCTATTCTGAGACTTATTGTATAACTCTTCAAACCAGAGTCATACACTAAAATAGACAGGCAGCTTGATACATAGAGCTGTCCTGGGTTACATTCATGTACAAGTGTATTAAGTTTGGTTCTATTGTCAAATATTGTATGTGTTTAATTGTACTTGTCCAATTCAAAGGTTTGTGCAATCACCAACTACAAGGTATGCAAATATCTTCCATAGCCTAACATGGGGAATGGTAGGCAGCTCAGGGATTGGTCAAGGTTGGAGCAGGGCATTCAAAGTAGTCAAACAAAGGCATCATCCTTGACCCACTGTCCCTAAGATGTGTATTGCAGCCACTCCAGCCATATGACTATGTGTACTGTAGCTGGACCCCCTGCTGGGTGTTAATTAAGCATTGTGAACTGCAGTCAGACCCTCTGTCGTGTGGTAATTAGTTCAAGCCCTCAAGTCTTTGTTCAATCAAACCCTATTGTATCTGAAATGTAATCCTGTCTGAGTTATTGTATTTGTTAGGTCATCTGCTGTTGGCCTTTTGTCTCCTGTAACATGATTGGATTAAGCCCTTTTGTATCTGGTTTCCCCATAAGAGTCAATGCAAGATTTGTGTATAAATATCTGTGGTCTTTGCCAATAAAGTGTGTTACAGTTTGAACTTGAACTGGCTCCTGTCTCTCTGTTGCTGGATGGTATCAAAGGACTTCTGTTGACCCCCATTCTAGGAAGGAATGCTGCTTGAGTAACCGGTGGAGCTACCTACTTGTAGCTGACCTCTGGAGGAAGAAACCTGGAACGACGGCCTGATTCCAACCCAAAGACTTGGGTATCTGTTACAAAAACCCACTCTGACTACGCACTTGCTGGGCTAGGTGATACAATAGACAAAAGGTGGGAAGAGAGGGTGCAAACACCTACTCTATGTGATATGCCTATATTGCCCTTGCATCTTGTAGCTGCATTTACTTGCATGTTATGAGCAATGAAATAGTTTTAGCATTGCGCTAGGGATGTTTGTGCTTATTCGTTCCCTTCTATTTTTTTTCTCTCTTCCAGATATCATCTGTGGTAGAGATACTAAAGATTCATTACAGATGTGAGGTATGAGACCCCACTTCACAGTAACATTTAATCTATGATGTATTTTTAGGCATCTCTCAATGAGATTTTAAATATGTATATTGCTTCTTTTCAGTGGTATAAGATAAAGCTTATTTATCCATATTATCATAATTGGAGTGGTGGAGTGACATTTTAAATCATCATTATCAGTAATTAGGTAATCAGCATCTGCAGCATCATTCAGTAGTGCCAAATTCTCTTCTTCCCCACTACTTTGATATTTATTTAAAGTCTGAAAAAATTAATACACTTTAATGCCTTATGAAGATGTCTGGAACATTGACCACTAGTTTGTGTATTTTTCCTTATACTGTCCCTGTCACTGTCAAAGTCATTGTCTGCAAATTTTACCTGCACAGAAAACTGGCTGCCACCAGTACTCCTGTATGAGGTTAACTCCAGCTCTCTCTCTTTACCAGCCCTCCTCTACACTAGCATCAAATTCAGCTGCTTTCAGCTGCAGACTCACAAAATGCGGTAAACTGTCATCACCTTTTATATTGGAGAGTTAGCATGATGGAATAGATAGGGAGAAATCCTCATATGGAAGAATTACAATATTATTATTGATTTGCATGGAATGGAAAAAATTAAAAAATATGAAAACCTGAAAAGAGGAAAATCTTTCTCCTGAATTTTTGCTGAAGGCTGAAAATGCTGTTTTTCACATGTCTTATGAGGCAAACATTTTCAACCATCCCAACACGAAAGCTAATATGAACATCTATATTTAATATACTAGATGCACAGACTGAAACATGGCAGTTGCATCTAGATGAGGCCAGAAACTGCCTAACTATTTTTAACTCATCTTTTGGGAGACGGTGCATTACCAAAGTCCTTTTTTTCATAGCATCAGCTCAAGAAATCATTCACACAAAAATCACATAAATTGATTGCAAGCCTGCTAGAAGTGAAAGTCAGAATTGAGGACCTATAGGCGTGTGGCAAAGACCATGCGTAGCATGACAGGAATCTAATAGCATTACTTAAGCATTCCTGTTAGAAAAATCTGAAACTTAAAGGAGCAGTAAACTTTTTTTATGAAAACACATATTTTACAGTGCATTTCCTGCTGAATAAAACAAGGTCACTCCCATCGCTGTTAGATGTTTTATTCAAAAATTAATGCAGTTTAAATAATCAGGAATTGAATTTACTGTGTTTACTTCCTGATACTTCTAACTGACAGGAAGTGACAGGCAGTTTCTATAACATTCTATGGAGAACTGTATGTCTCTGACTTTTCTGACTTTCCTCTCCATTAGAGTCTACCAGGAAATCTAATTAGAATTTGACCACTAGAGGGCAGTGCTAATGTAAGAAAACATGGGTTTAAACTGTAATAACTGGAAATATAAATCTCTTGGTAGTGGAAGTACCATTATTTTACTCAGTAGGAAAATCCCTACAATATATATTTTTTCATAAAAAAAGTTTACTGCTCCTTTAACACAAATAATCTGCAAATTGGTGTTGAGGAAATAACTTACTTCGGTCACTTGCTATAGAGAGCATGACAGCAGTTACCAACATGTAAATTCACACCTCCATAAAAGGAGATAGAAACAACTTTAAATATTTTTAATGACCTGCCAAATTTCATACAGGACTTTACTCAACAAACAGCCTTGACAAATAATACATTTTTTTCTATGTGAAATGTAACTCGTCCTTCAAGTAGATGCATCCCAGTCTGGTTTAGGAACCACACTGACACTACAAGGTCGCTCAGTGACTTATGCTTCAAGGACACTAATAGCAGCTCAGTTATGCATAAACAGAAATGGAGATGCTAGCCGGTGTACATCAGTGCAACACTATTACAAACACCACTGTGGGCATCAAGTGGTAGTGGAAACTGACCACAAGCCTTTAGAACACATATTGCTCAAACCCCTCGCCTCAGTACCTCAGTGCTTGCAATGGAAGATAATGAAGCTACAGCAATATGATCTCAATGTAAAGTACAAGCCACAAAAGGGCATGCAAACCAAGCACACTTTGCAGACCGTTCGAATGAAGTATTTGTTCTTTGATCTCGCAATCTCGGCTCTGCTGAAGAGCCCCCGCCGGTCCCGGGACCAGGATCTCTTGCGATACAGCCCAGATGTCAGGGAAAGGAGATGGAGGGGGAACTTTGTAATCCAACATCTCTCAAACCATAAAGGTTTGAGAGATAAAACTGGCCTCAATTACTTTATTTTTTGAAAAGATCCAATATTAAATTACGTTTTAAAGCTCCATTACTATCCCTTTCAGGGGCACCCCTATAACATGTAATGTAATTTATCAAGGGCATGATGAAGGGTACAATACAAAAATATACAGTTATTATTTGATCTCACATTTATACTACCACAAATATTGCTCCCCAGCCCACCTGAGGGTTCGATACCCCTTTGATCCGTCCTGGGGTACCCAGGTTCTATAAATCATATATTCTTGAATACTTATTCTGGTTACGATGTATCACAAATTTTCCATGCCATTGCCCACTGTTTCTAATAATCTAATCTGTAACTTGTCTTTTCTCTCAATCAATTTGTGAAGAAAACCCCCCAAAAAATTCCTTAAAAAACATTCCAAACCTCAATATTAACACTTTTGTCAAAGTCTTCATAAAAACATGGGGTACCCTAACTTTATGTCCATGACACACCAAAGTGCCACGGCACCCTGGTTGAGAAACAGTGTTCTTAAGTAGTGATGATCGAGCACCCCGATGCTCGGGTGTTCGGGTGCTCTGGCCGAGCGCCCCCGGAGGCTCGAGTGCTCGGCCGAGCACCCGAGCCCCATTGAAGTCAATGGGAGGACTCGAGCATTACACCAGGCACCCCCTGCTCTGATGAGGGGAGGGTGCCTGGTTCATAGGAAAAGGGCAGAAAATGATGGAAACACCACAGAAATGGTTCAGGGACAGCATAGGGAGGATGTCTGGATGCATCTTGGACTCCAACATCGCTGCTGGGAACGATCTTTCGCCCGTAGTACGCCATTTTTACAGACTGACCGTAAAACACACAAAAAGGAAGATAAAAACGACTTTAGGCGAAAAATTGTTACCAAACAGTATTTGCTGTATATTTACTTGTATATCATCTGCAAATTCTGCAAAAAATTTCATCGATTTTTCGGAACTGGGGCCATGATTAAGAGGGAAACGTGCGCAGAGGCAAATTCTCCCAAAAATTTCCTTGATTTTTCTGAACTGAGGCCATGATTAAGAGGGAAACGTGCGCAGAGACAAATTCTCCCAAAAATTTCCTCGATTTTTCTGAACTGAGGCCATGATTAAGAGGGAAACGTGCGCAGAGGCAAATTCTCCCAAAAATGTCCTCGATTTTTCTGAACTGGGGCCATGATTAAGAGGGAAACGTGCGCTGAGCCAACCATCTAAAACATTATGGGTGAGGGTCTGCTGCGGAGCTGACCATCCTAAACATTATATGCGAAGGCCCGCTAGTAAGCTGACGCTATAAAACATTATATGAGAGGGCCCGCTAGAGAGCTGACCCAATAAAACATTATATGAGAAGGCCCGCTGGTGAGCTGACCTATACAAAAATTGTCAAACAGGGCCCGCTGGTGAGCTGGCCCTATATAAAAATTATATCACAGGGCCCGCTGGTGAGCTGGCCCTATATAAAAATTATATCACAGGGCATATGGAAGAGGAGGAGGAGGATGAGAAGATTAAGAGTCAACCATATACCCGTTTTTTGGGTGGAAGGGGTGAATGGGAATACAGAGTATTCCCATCATTGTAAATAACATATATAAAGTGACTTTATGTTCCCCCGGGGCTTTCCTCCAGTGGAGTGGAGAAGTCAGGGGAAATCCAGGCCTTGTTCATTTTTATAAGTGTCAACCTATCAGCATTTTCGGTGGAAAGGCGGATACGCTTATCTGTTATGATGCCACCAGCAGCACTAAATACCCGCTCAGACAGAACACTGGCGGCAGGGCAGGCCAGCACCTCCAAGGCGTAGAGTGCCAGTTCATACCACGTGTCCAGCTTGGACACCCAGTAGTTGTAAGGCACAGAGGGATCATTGAGGACGCTGACACGGTCTGCTACGTACTCCTTCACCATCTTCCAAAACTTTTCCCTCCTTGTGACACTAGGCTGCGCATCAGGGTGAGGGTGCTGGCGGGGTGTCATGAAGGTGTCCCACGCCTTGGAGAGTGTTGCCCTGCCTTTGTCGGAACTGCTGTGTGCTCCCCTTTTCTCCCCTTCTCGGTTGGCCAAGGTAGCACGTACTCTGCAGCCAGCGTTGTCAGATGGAAAATTTTGGAGCAATTTTTCGACAAGAACCTTCTGGTATTGCACCATTTTGCTTGTCCTCTCCACCGGAGGAATGAGAGATGAGAAATTCTCTTTGTAGCGGGGGTCCAGAAGGGTGAACACCCAGTAATCCGTGTTGTCTAAAATGCGTATAACGCGTGGGTCACGGGAAAGGCAGCCTAACATAAAGTCAGCTATGTGTGCCAGAGTACCAACAGGCAAGATTTCGCTGTCCTCACCAGGAGGATGACTCTCAATCTCCTCATCCTCTTCCTCCTCTTCTGCCCACCCACGCTGAAGAGATGGAACTAAAGTTCCATGGCTACCCTCTGTAGCGGAGGCAACCGTGTCTTCCTCCTCCTCCTCCTCCTCCTCCTCCTCCGCCTCCTCCAATTGTCGCTGAGAAGACGAAGTGAGGGTGCTCTGGCTATCACCTTGTGTAAGCTCTTCCTCCCGCATTTCCACCTCTTCCACATACAAAGCGTCGGTTTTAATTGTGAGCAGCGAACGTTTCAGTAGACACAGAAGTGGGATGGTTACACTGATAATAGCGTTATCGCCGCTCACCATCTGTGTCGATTCCTCAAAATTGCGTAAAACCTCACAGAGGTCTGATATCCATTCCCACTCCTCACTTCTGATTACAGGAAGTTGAACGGAGAGGCGACGACCGTGTAACAGCTGGTACTCCACTACTGCCCTCTGCTGCTCACAAAGCCGGGCCAACATGTGGAAGGTGGAGTTCCAGCGCGTGCTCACGTCACACAGCAGCCGGTGAGCTGGCAATTGTAAGCGCTGCTGCAGCTTCAACAGGCCGGCTGAAGCTGTAGATGACTTACGGAAATGTGCACACACGCGGCGCACCTTGGTCAAGAGATCATGCAAATTGGGGTAGGTTTTTAGAAATCGCTGAACCACTAAATTAAATACATGTGCTAGGCATGGTACGTGTGTGAGCTTGCCGAGCTCCAAAGCCGCCACCAAGTTACGCCCATTATCACACACAACCATGCCTGGTTGCAGGTTGAGTGGCGAGAGCCACTGCTCGGTCTGGTGACTAATCCCCTGCAACAGCTCTGAGGCCGTGTGCTGTTTGTCCCCAAGGCAGATCAGCTTCAGCACGGCCTGTTGACGCTTCCCCACTGCAGTGCTACACTGCTTCCAGCTACCGGCTGATGGGTGAGTGGCGCTGCGCGCAGAGAATTCGGAGGTGGAAACGGAGGAGGAGGAGCCAATAACGTAGGTGCTGGCGGAAACCCTGATGGAGGTAGGGCCCGCAATCCTCGCCGTGGGTAGCACCTGTGCCATCCCAGGGTCCGAGTCGCTCCCAGCCTCCACGACATTCACCCAGTGTGCCGTCAGGGAAATGTAGCGTCCCTGGCCACAAGCACTTGTCCATGTGTCAGTCGTTAAGTGGACCTTCCCAGTAACTGCGTTGGTCAGGGCACGGGTGATGTTACGGGACACATGGTGGTGTAAGGCGGGGACGGCACACCGGGAAAAGTAGTGGCGGCTGGGGACTGCGTACCGAGGGACAGCTGCTGCCATCAGGCTGTGGAAGGACTCAGTCTCCACAAGCCTAAATGGCAGCATTTCGATGGCCAGTAATTTGGAAAGGTGTGAGGTTAGTGCTATGGCCTGTGGGTGGGTGGCTGGGTATTTTCGCTTGCGCTCAAATGCCTGGGGTAACGACATTTGGACGCTGTGCTGGGACAGGGAAGTGGATGTGGTCGCTGATGGTGCTTCAGATGGTACAGGTGCAGGGCGGGAGGTATGCGGGCCTGCGCCTTCGACAGGCAATTGGCCGGCACCGAAAACAGGGGAAGAGGAGGCAGTGGTGTGGCCTGCAGACACAGATTGGCGATCAGGGCGTTCCTCCCACTTATTACGGTGCTTGGATGCCATGTGTCGGATCATGCTGGTGGTGGTGAGGTTTCTAGTGTTCATGCCTCGGCTCATTCTGGTGTGGCACAGGTTGCAAACTACAACTCTTTTGTCGTCCGCACTTTCCTTAAAAAAACGCCATACCGCGGAACACCTACCCCTTGGCAAGGGAGATTTACGCAAGGGGGTGCTCCGTGGAACATTTGCGGGCCGGTTTGGTGCGGTCCGCCTTCTTTCTGTAGCCACACCACTGCCTCTTCCAGCCTGTTGCGGTGCTGCAGATGGCTCACCCTCAGGACTGCTGTCATCGCTCGGCTCTACACCTTCCCAGGTGGGGTCAGTCACCTCATCGTCCACCAAGTCCTCCTCCACTTCCTCACTCTGATCATCCTCCTCATGTCTTGATCCCACCACATACTCAGTCATTGACAACTGTATATCATCCTCCTCATCAAGGTCTTGAGACAGTAATAGTGGTTGATTTAATGGCAACTGTGTCTCATCATCATCATCATCCACTTCCTTTGACCTTAAATGCCGTTCCCCTCTGTCATCTTCTTGTGATTGGGTACCCTCTAGAGGTTGTGAATCAGGGCACAAGATGTCATGTTCCTCTGCAAGCGTGCTTGGAGAGAGGTTGAAATTAAGGATTGGTGATGAGACGAGCTCCTCACTATATCCCAGTGTGGGATCACTTCTTTGACCAGATCCTCTATGGTGGGAGGAAGGATGATCAGGGTGAGGATTATGTTGACCAGACTCTTGGCTACTGAGAGTGGACTTGGTGGAAGACAGGGTGGTGCTTAACCGACTGGAAGCAGTATCAGCTGAAATCCAACCGACCACCTGTTCGCAGTGGTCTGACCTCGAGAGTGATGTCCTGCGATGCCCTGTAAACTGAGACATGAAGCTAGGTATGGTGGATGTCTTTCTGTCTTGTGCTCTGGCACCAGGCACAGTTTCTACGCGTCCTGACCCGCGCCCTGAACTATCAGGATCACGTCCACTTCCCCGTCCCTTTTTACCCGCCTTCTTCATATTACACGGAATATGTGCTGCAAATCTGCAACTTTGCACAGTAAACAGAATGTTCTCCTAATACGCAACTTTGCACACTAAACAGAATGTGCTTCTTAACTGCGGCTCGGCACAGTGAATGGAATATGTGACTTTGATATTTTACAGTTTGCACAGATAACAGAATGTTCTCCTAATATGCAACTTTGCACACTAAACAGAATGTGCTTCTTAGCTGCGGCTACGCACAGTGAATGGAATATGTGACTTTGATATTTTACAGTATGCACAGTTAACAGAATGTTCTCCTAATATGCAACTTTGCACACTAAACAGAATGTGCTTCTTAACTGCGGCTACGCACAGTGAATGGAATATGTGACTATGATATTTTACAGTTTGCACAGTTAACAGAATGTTCTCCTAATATGCAACTTTGCACACTAAACAGAATGTGCTTCTTAACTGCGGCTACGCACAGTGAATGGAATATGTGACTTTGATATTTTACAGTATGCACAGTTAACAGAATGTTCTCCAAATATGCAACTTTGCACACTAAACAGAATGTGCTTCTTAACTGCGGCTACGCACAGTGAATGGAATATGTGACTTTGATATTTTACAGTTTGCACAGTTAACAGAATGTTCTCCTAATATGCAACTTTGCACACTAAACAGAATGTGCTTCTTAACTGCGGCTCGGCACAGTGAATGGAATATGTGACTTTGATATTTTACAGTTTGCACAGTTAACAGAATGTTCTCCTAATACGCAACTTTGCACACTAAACAGAATGTGCTTCTTAACTGCGGCTCGGCACAGTGAATGGAATATGTGACTTTGATATTTTACAGTTTGCACAGTTAACAGAATGTTCTCCTAATATGCAACTTTGCACACTAAACAGAATGTGCTTCTTAACTGCGGCTCGGCACAGTGAATGGAATATGTGACTTTGATATTTTACAGTTTGCACAGTTAACAGAATGTTCTCCTAATATGCAACTTTGCACACTAAACAGAATGTGCTTCTTAACTGCGGCTCGACACAGTGAATGGAATATGTGACTTTGATATTTTACAGTTTGCACAGTTAACAGAATGTTCTCCTAATATGCAACTTTGCACACTAAACAGAATGTGCTTCTTAACTGCGGCTCGGCACAGTGAATGGAATATGTGACTTTGATATTTTACAGTATGCACAGTTAACAGAATGTTCTCCTAATATGCAACTTTGCACACTAAACAGAATGTGCTTCTTAACTGCGGCTACACACAGTGAATGGAATATGTGACTTTGATATTTTACAGTATGCACAGTTAACAGAATGTTCTCGTAATATGCAACTTTGCACACTAAACAGAATGTGCTTCTTAACTGCGGCTACGCACAGTGAATGGAATATGTGACTTTGATATTTTACAGTTTGCACAGTTAACAGAATGTTCTCCTAATATGCAACTTTGCACACTAAACAGAATGTGCTTCTTAACTGCGGCTCGGCACAGTGAATGGAATATGTGACTTTGATATTTTACAGTTTGCACAGTTAACAGAATGTTCTCCTAATACGCAACTTTGCACACTAAACAGAATGTGCTTCTTAACTGCGGCTCGGCACAGTGAATGGAATATGTGACTTTGATATTTTACAGTTTGCACAGTTAACAGAATGTTCTCCTAATATGCAACTTTGCACACTAAACAGAATGTGCTTCTTAACTGCGGCTACGCACAGTGAATGGAATATGTGACTTTGATATTTTACAGTTTGCACAGTTAACAGAATGTTCTCCTAATATGCAACTTTGCACACTAAACAGAATGTGCTTCTTAACTGTGGCTCGGCACAGTGAATGGAATATGTGACTTTGATATTTTACAGTTTGCACAGTTAACAGAATGTTCTCCTAATATGCAACTTTGCACACTAAACAGAATGTGCTTCTTAACTGCGGCTACGCACAGTGAATGGAATATGTGACTTTGATATTTTACAGTTTGCACAGTTAACAGAATGTTCTCCTAATACGCAACTGTGCACACTAAACAGAATGTGCTTCTTAACTGCGGCTCGGCACAGTGAATGGAATATGTGACTTTGATATTTTACAGTTTGTACAGTTAACAGAATGTTCTCCTAATACGCAACTTTGCACACTAAACAGAATGTGCTTCTTAACTGCGGCTCGGCACAGTGAATGGAATATGTGACTTTGATATTTTACAATTTGCACAGTTAACAGAATGTTCTCCTAATATGCAACTTTGCACACTAAACAGAATGTGCTTCTTAACTGCGGCTCGGCACAGTGAATGGAATATGTGACTTTGATATTTTACAGTTTGCACAGTTAACAGAATGTTCTCCTAATATGCAACTTTGCACACTAAACAGAATGTGCTTCTTAACTGCGGCTACGCACAGTGAATGGAATATGTGACTTTGATATTTTACAGTTTGCACAGTTAACAGAATGTTCTCCTAATACGCAACTTTGCACACTAAACAGAATGTGCTTCTTAACTGCGGCTCGGCACAGTGAATGGAATATGTGACTTTGATATTTTACAGTTTGCACAGTTAACAGAATGTTCTCCTAATTTGCAACTTTGCACACTAAACAGAATGTGCTTCTTAACTGCGGCTCGGCACAGTGAATGGAATATGTGACTTTGATATTTTACACTTTGCACACTAAACAGAATGTTCTGCTAATCTGAAACTTTGCACACTAAACAGAATGTGCTTCTTAACTGCGGCTCGGCACAGTGAATGGAATATGTGACTTTGATATTTTACACTTTGCACACTAAACAGAATGTTCTGCTAATCTGAAACTTTGCACACTAAACAGAATGTGCTGCTAATCTGAAACTTTGCACACTAAAAAGATTGTGCTGCTAATCTGCAACTTTGCACACTGAACAGAATGTGCTCTAATCTGCAACTTTGCACACTACAAAGAATGTGCTGCTAATCTGCAACTTTGCACACTGAACAGAATGTGCTCTAATCTGCAACTTTGCACACTAAACAGAATGTGCTGCTAATCTGCGGCTAGGCACAGTGAACAGAATATGTGAAGTTTTTTTTTTTATATCTCTGCCCCCCCAAACAAAATAAACTGGTGCCCCCACACACAGTAGTCCTAAAAAGGACTTTTGGGTCTTTTTTTTTTACAAATTCGCTTTTCTTCTCCCTACACTGACTTTCCCTTCCTATCCTCATCTCTCCCTGGCTAAGACTGAGCCGAACTCGCTGGTCAGGTGCTATACAGCACCCGATCACGGGTTCTGGCCAGCCAATCAGTGTAATGCCAGCAGCCAACATGGCTGCTGGCATTACACTGATGTCAGAGCCTCCCTGCACGTTTATTGGCTGCGCAGCAGCCGCGAAACGTGCGGGGAGGAGACCCGAACATGGCGGGCGAGCACATGCGGTACTCGTACGAGTACCGCCATGTGCCGAGCAGAGCGATGCTCGAGCCGAACCGAGCTTCGGCCGAGCATGCTCGCTCATCACTATTCTTAAGTAATCATATGCAGTTGTACATAGAGGCACAATATTTTTATAACAACTAAGGGAAGAACATGGCATAGTTGTACATTGCCTCCGCTAAATTATTAGTACAACATTCTGAATATATTTTTATATAATATCAAAATGACTGGAAACTTTGGCTATTGAACCTTGGGTTAATATTACAAACACCATCCTACTGGGGTTAAAATCATGGGTATACAGTATTACTGATTGAAAAAAAAAAATGGTACCATTGCTACCATAGAATCTCGAGTATAAAACGTACAATTTTACCTCTCTTCAACTTATGTGAAGTGAGGGGTGCATATTATACACAAATGATTTTGGACAAAAAAAAATAGTGCTGGAGATACCTTCCCTCCCTCCCCCAGCCCAATCCGCTCTCAAAATAAGCTTTATTTCCTTCCACTGAAATCTCCATCTTCTCTTTCCCCCCAGCACAATCTGATCTCAAAATAAGGCTTACCTCTTACCACTGAGGTCCCCTTCCCTGCGTGCTGCATGCTTGCATTTGCCGTCCACTTCCTTCAATGGGCTGTCAGGACCTTCCGCCTATGGTATTGCTCTGTGAGGACCTTGAGATCCTCACAGGGCATTACCATTGGCTGGAGGCAGAAGGCATGCTGCCTGTAGGGAAGATGGGGACCTCAGTCGAAAGAACTAAGGCTTATTTTGAGATCGGATTGTTCTGAGGGGAAGAGGGAAGATGGGAACTTCAGCGGAGGGAAATAAGGCTTATTTTGAGAGTGGAATTGTGCTGGGGTGAGGGAGGGAAGGTATCTGCAAGCACTAAAAAAAATTTACCAAGGGGGAAAACAAGGGTACGTATTATACATATGCCCTCTTGTTTTCCCCTAAAATCTTAGGTATAATATACACCTGCGTATTATACACAGGTGCGTATTATACCTGAGATATTACGGTAATTACAGAAGACATGAAACATAATAGAAAGGGCTTTTTTTTCTACTTAGTCTGGATTGATATAAACAGAGTCATCATAACATTGAAATTTAAAGGGATAGTAATGTTTCATAATAAAAGCAGCTCTAATTAATCATCATAGTATTTGGACTTTGGAGACTGTTATTTCAATTCTGTAAGAGTTGTAGTTCAAGAGTAATTGAATGATAAAGTATCCCCCTCCCGCCCCTTTTACTGATGTTACACTGTTCATCCAGATCAGAAGAGAGTGTCCAGGTAGATTGCAGAGAGGGACAATCTTCAATTAAGGTAAGGGAAAAACCTGGAGGCAGGACATTCATTGTTCTCGTTGGAAGAAGATTGTCCCCTGCTGTTATCTGTCTAGTCTATGGACTGGATTCCACATCTGAGAAGAGATGGCTTACACTAGGTAAAAGGGGCGGGAGGGGGAAACTTTGCTTGTGAATATCTCTCAAACCATAAAGGTTTGTGAGATAAGACTTATATCGTTCTTCATGTTTTTTTTAATGTCTACAAAATAAAATAAAGATAAAACCAAGCATTACTATCCCTTTAAATGATTTTATAGTGAACTAAATAGACAGATTACGGATCAGCCTTACGACAATAAGTGCACTAACTAATTGTTGTTTTACATCACACACCTATCGTATTCTTGTATACATTATTTCTCATCACTTAAGTTGCCTGATTTATTCACTCGTGACTCTATTTGCAATTTGCTAATGTCATGGTTGCTGACTGAGTTATGAAATAAATATGTATTTATAGATACTGATTGAGTGCTTCTGAGTTAATCACTTATCGTCTGGCTCAATTTACACGTTGTTTTGTCTTACAGTCTGTACAGAAGATGCTTAGTGCTCTGACTTGCCAAATCATGTCTGTAAATTAAATAGATGTTTTCATACAAGATGAGATATGACGCTTGGGAAATAACTTGTGGTAATACATGTAATTACAAGAAACAGTCTATTTGACATATTGAAGCTGATGTACTAAGAAGAACTTGGGGAGATGCAGTAAGGTGAGATAAAGGTGAGATAAACTCTCCAGTTAGTGTGTTATTCTATGAAACTTCCTTTCCATAGGCTACATAGAATAAAAGGGATTAGAGGGTTTAGCTTACTGGAGAGTTAGCTCATATTTATCACACCTTGGGAGAAATGCACTAAAGCTTGATATAAAGGTGATAAAGTAGAGATGACAGGGGAGATTCTCTAAAATATGATAAAGAGGTGATAAAGTGGAGATGACTTCTCCAGTTTATCACTTCTCCAGTGTTATCCTATGAAGCCAATGCACTAAGATTTCTTCAACTGTGGAGATCTTCGTGAATAGGTTCTATAGAATAACATAGGAACTGGAGAAGTGATATCACTGGAGAAGATCTCTCCCACTTGAGAAATCTGAATTCTTGGCTCCATAGAATAACACAGGAATTGGAAAAGTGAAATTACTGGAGACCTGGGGGGTTATTCACTAAGCGGTGATAAAGAGGTGATAAAGTGGAGATGACTTCTCCAGTGATATCACTTCTCCAATTCTTATGTTATTCTATAGAGTCTATGCACTAAGATTTCTTCAACTGTGGAGATCTTAGTGAATTGGTTCTATAGAATAACATAGGAATCGGAGAAGTGTTATTACTGGAGAAGATCTCTCCCACTTGAGAAATCTGAATTCATCAGCTCCATAGAATAACATAGGAATTGGAAAAGTGATAAACTGGACAAGGGGTTATTTACTAAGCGGTGATAAAGTGGAAATGACTTCTCCAGTGATATCACTTCTACAGTTCCTGTGTTATTCTATGGAGCTGATGAATTCAGGTTTCTAAAGTGGGAGAGATCTTCTCCAGTGATATCACTTCTCCAGTTCCTATGTTATTCTATGGAGCCTATGCACTAAGATTTCTTCCACTGTGGAGTTCTTAGTACATTGGCTCCATATAATAACATAGGAACTGGAGAAGTGATATCACTGGAGAAGTCATCTCTGCTTTATCACCTCTTTATCATGCCTTAGCACATACCCCCCCTTGAGTAATACTGGTGCAAACCAACTGCATCATGGGAGGGGGGAGCAAATAAAATGTTGTGCGTACCCCTCTGGCACTCAAAGGGTTAACTTCTTGATTGCTAGAGGTCTCCAATGCATTGCGAAGAAATGCTGTAGCCATCTCTCCAGCATTCAAGGGGCTAAAAGCCCCATTTAACCCTTTGAGTCCCAGTCCAACACATTGCATTGGATACATCCCTGGCACTCGAAAGGTTATATCAGTGGGAACTTGCATGTGTTCCTTAACCTTTACAGTGCCAGAGGGGTAAGCAACGCATTGCGTCTGGCACTCAAAGGGTTAAAGTACTGTTGATTTCCTCATTTCTCCAGTTCTTCATAGTACATCTGCCTTGCTGTTTTTATTCAGAACATATAAAAATATATCTGATATGGATTACATAGCTTGGGATGGAATAGCTTACAAAGCAGTTCTAGAGTAGATAAAACAACGCACGCAATGCTAAATGAACTCTTTATATATGGGGTATGTACAGATCCAAGAGTGAAGCTCATTTCTGAGCTAACACGTTGGCACAGAGGCGTACCTAGCAGTCACTAGGCCCAGGTGCAAAAATTGCCATGGGCCCCCGACAACATTGCCCCTCCCGACCACATTGCTCCCATTGGTTATCTCCACATTGCCCCCAATGTCCACCTCTCCACATTGCCCCCATTGACCCCAGTGTCCATCTCCTACCTCCCTGGTGGTCTAGCAGCGTGGCAGGAGAGGTCTGTGCCACCTACTTCACAGACCTCTATTAGCAGCTCGGAGCTCCCATGCAGTCCTCTCTCCAGTAATCTCCCAGCACTCTGCAATATTAGAGTGCCAGAGGCAGAGGAAGCTCAGCTGCTAATAGAGGTCTGTGCCAAAGAAGGAACGGATATCAGCATGTTGCGGGCCGGGCGGGGGGCGGCTGGGGCCCTGGAATGACGGGCCCAGTTTCAGTTGCTACCCCTGCGACCACTATTGTTACGCCACTGCTTTGGCATAAAACGTGTGCCTGCACTCCTAGGGGTGTATAAGAGCGTATGAACGCTTCAGTGCACATATACTTCAATATTGTGAAGACTTCAATTTGAGCAAGTTCTTAGAGAAAGGTGCAGGACACAGCCTCTATTACAATACCACTGGGG
Source organism: Rhinophrynus dorsalis (assembly GCA_037306005.1). Classification (NCBI taxonomy): domain Eukaryota; kingdom Metazoa; phylum Chordata; class Amphibia; order Anura; family Rhinophrynidae; genus Rhinophrynus; species Rhinophrynus dorsalis. The sequence goes on along the minus strand of CM074724.1, from coordinate 373,542,336 downwards.
CTCACTGTGGCCCAGTTAACTTTAGAGGCCCATTTAACCCTCCTAGCTCCGGAGAGTTAGCCAAAGCATAGAGTTGCAATGCATTGGGTACCTTGTTGGCCCTCTAAGGGATAATAATTAAAAAAAATGTTTAGGGGTTTTTCAGCAATTTGCTGTGAATTTGGGACCCACAAAATATATTTCAACAGGGCTCTCATTCACTAGGTCTGCCACTGGCAAATGTAGTAATGTTATGCCACTTTCTTCTTTTCCTTGTTAGTGCATAACAAGAAACAAGTCACAGGGGTAGACATGCCCCCACAGTGATCACACATTTTGGAAGGCCCCCAACTTATGGGCAAGCAATGTAAAAAGGACAATTTTTGATGGCAATAGCTTAATACATACAGTTGGTGTTACTTAGTTGTAGTAAACAAGAATTGATCCAAGGACGTATAATACATCCTCTTTGCATTGCGTCTCTGCAGATAGATGTTAGGGCACATCTGTATATTCTTACACTGTTCCATATGCACAAAGAACTATGGAGCACATCCGGGGCAAACCAGATCATTTAAAAAATTCTTCTTAAAAAAAAAAAGAGAGAAAATAACTGAAAAATAACAACTCATCTGAGCCATTTCTATCATTTAAGGGGTTAAACGGCCCATTTAAATCAGTGCCAAGTGGGGGAATTTGTATTTATTCTACCTGATGTTAGCTGATTTGTGCATAGAACATTTTGTACCATTCAGCACCAGTCAAACTAATTTTTGCAAATCTTGGCAGCGTGAAAACTGTGCCCACTGTATCCCCCAAGCAATGTATCCTATTATTATGATCTTGTGAAAATTTAGAACTGCCTTTTTGAGTCACCAACAGTGCAGGTTTTCAGGATCTGCTTGTATGGCACTGGTGAACGTGATTAGCACAGGTAGAACTGTTAGGTTAAGTTCATGTGATGGACTTTATAATACAGTACAGATATCATTGTTTTCTCTGGGGATATTCAAAAGGGAGTCTTGCACAGCTTTATTCATATGCTGCAATATCCTGCAACAAATTGCTTCAAAAATTGTCCCTGTAATTAGGCCTTGCCTTGCAGTAAGTTTGTTACATAAGTTGTTCACAGAATAGATAGCTGTTTGCTAGTGTTGAGCGAGCATGCTCGGCCGATGCTCGGATCGGCTCGAGCATCGCTCTGCTCGGCACATGGCGGTACTCGTACGAGTACCGCATGTGCTCGCCCGCCATGTTCGGGTCTCCTCCCCGCACGTTTTGCGGCTGCTGCGCAGCCAATAAACGTGCAGGGAGGCTCTGACATCGGTGTAATGCCAGCAGCCATGTTGGCTGCTGGCATTACACTGATTGGCTGGCCAGAACCCGTGGTCAGGTGCTGTATAGCACCTGACCATCGAGTTCGGCTCAGTCTGAGCCAGGGAGAGCTGAGGATAGGAAGGGAAAGGCAGTGTAGGGAGGAAAAAAACAAAAATTGTGAAAAAAAAAGAACCAAAAGTCCTTTTTAGGACTACTGTGTGTGGGGGCAGCAGGTTATTTGGTGTGGGGGGAAAAAAACAACAAAAAAAAAAAATATATATATATATTCTGTTTAGTGTGCAAAGTTGCAGATTAGAGCACATTCTGTTTAGTGTGCACAGTTGCAGATTAGAGCACATTCTGTTTAGTGTGCAAAGTTGCAGATTAGAGCACATTCTGTTTAGTGTGCAAAGTTGCAGATTAGAGCACATTCTGTTTAGTGTGCAAAGTTGCAGATTAGAGCACATTCTGTTAAGTCTTCAAACTAAAATATCAAAGTCACGTATTCCATTCAGTGTGCGTCGCCGCAGTTTAGCAGCACATTCTGAGTACTGTGCAGAGTTGCAGAATAGGAAGAAATACTGTTAAGTCTTCAAACTAAAATATCAAAGTCACATATTCCATTCAGTGTGCTTCGCCGCAGTTTAGCAGCACATTCTGTGTACTGTGCAGAGTTGCAGAATAGGAAGAAATACTGTTAAGTCTTCAAACTCAAATATCAAAGTCACATATTCCATTCAGTGTGCTTCGCCGCAGTTTAGCAGCACATTCTGTGTACTGTGCAGAGTTGCAGAATAGGAAGAAATACTGTTAAGTCTTCAAACTAAAATATCAAAGTCACATATTCCATTCAGTGTGCTTCGCCGCAGTGTAGCAGCACATTCTGTGTACTGTGCAGAGTTGCAGAATAGGAAGAAATACTGTTAAGTCTTCAAACTAAAATATCAAAGTCACATATTCCATTCAGTGTCTTTCACCGCCGTTTAACAGCCTATTCTGTGTACTCTGCAGAGTTGCAGAATTATAAGAAATACTGTTAAGTTTTCAAACTCAAATATTAAAGTCACATATTCCATTCAGTGTCTTTCACCGCCGTTTAACAGCCTATTCTGTGTACTCTGTACAGTTGCAGAATTATAAGAAATACTGTTAAGTTTTCAAACTCAAATATTAAAGTCACATATTCCATTCAGTGTCTTTCACCGCCGTTTAACAGCCTATTCTGTGTACTCTGTACAGTTCCAGAATTATAAGAAATACTGTTAAGTTTTCAAACTCAAATATTAAAGTCACATATTCCATTCAGTGTCTTTCACCGCCGTTTAACAGCCTATTCTGTGTACTCTGTACAGTTCCAGAATTATAAGAAATACTGTTAAGTTTTCAAACTCAAATATTAAAGTCACATATTCCATTCAGTGTGTTTCAACGCCGTTTAACAGCCTATTCTGTGTACTCTGCAGAGTTGCAGAATAGTAAGAAATACTGTTAAGTTTTCAAACTCAAATATTAAAGTCACATATTCCATTCAGTGTCTTTCACCGCCGTTTAACAGCCTATTCTGTGTACTCTGCAGAGTTGCAGAATTATAAGAAATAAAGAAATACTGTTAAGTTTTCAAACTCAAATATTAAAGTCACATATTCCATTCAGTGTCTTTCACCGCCGTTTAACAGCCTATTCTGTGTACTCTGCAGAGTTGCAGAATTATAAGAAATACTGTTAAGTTTTCAAACTCAAATATTAAAGTCACATATTCCATTCAGTGTCTTTCACCGCCGTTTAACAGCCTATTCTGTGTACTCTGTACAGTTGCAGAATTATAAGAAATACTGTTAAGTTTTCAAACTCAAATATTAAAGTCACATATTCCATTCAGTGTCTTTCACCGCCGTTTAACAGCCTATTCTGTGTACTCTGTACAGTTCCAGAATTATAAGAAATACTGTTAAGTTTTCAAACTCAAATATTAAAGTCACATATTCCATTCAGTGTGTTTCAACGCCGTTTAACAGCCTATTCTGTGTACTCTGCAGAGTTGCAGAATAGTAAGAAATACTGTTAAGTTTTCAAACTCAAATATTAAAGTCACATATTCCATTCAGTGTCTTTCACCGCCGTTTAACAGCCTATTCTGTGTACTCTGTACAGTTCCAGAATTATAAGAAATACTGTTAAGTTTTCAAACTCAAATATTAAAGTCACATATTCCATTCAGTGTGTTTCAACGCCGTTTAACAGCCTATTCTGTGTACTCTGCAGAGTTGCAGAATAGTAAGAAATACTGTTAATTTTTCAAACTCAAATATTAAAGTCACTTATTCCATTCAGTGTGTGTCACCGCAGTTTAGCAGCCTATTCTGTGTACTCTGCAGAGTTGCAGAATAGTAAGAAATACTGTTAATTTTTCAAACTCAAATATTAAAGTCACTTATTCCATTCAGTGTGTGTCACCGCAGTTTAGCAGCCTATTCTGTGTACTCTGCAGAGTTGCAGAATAGTAAGAAATACTGTTAAGTTTTCAAACTCATATATATTAAAGTCATATATATCGTGTAAGATGAAGAAGGCGGGTAAAAAGGGACGGGGAAGTGGACGTGATCCTGAAAGTTCAGGGCGCGGGTCAGGACGCGGAGAAACTGTGCCTGGTGCCAGAGCACAAGAAAGAAAGACATCCACCATACCTAGCTTCATGTCTGATTTCACAGGGCGTCGCAGGACATCACTCTCGAGGTCCGACCAGTGCGAACAGGTGGTCGGTTGGATGACAGCTGATACTGCTTCCAGTCGGTTAAGCACCACCCTGTCTTCCACCAAGTCCACTCTCAGTAGCCAAGAGTCTGGTCAACATAATCCTCACTCTGATCATCCTTCCTCCCACCATACACGGTCTGGTCAAAGAAGTGATCCCACACTGGGATATAGTGATGAGCTCGTCTCATCACCAATCCTTCATTTGACCCTCTCTCCAAGCACGCTTGCAGAGGAACATGACATCTTGTGCCCTGATTCACAACCTCTAGAGGCTACCCAATCACAAGAAGATGACAGATGTGAACGGCATTTAAGGTCAAAGGAAGTAGTGGATGATGATGATGATGATGAGACACAGTTGCCATTAAATCAACCACTATTTCCTTCTCAAGACCTTGTTGAGGAGAATGTTATACAGTTGTCAATGACCGAGTATGTGGTGGGATCAAGACTTGAGGAGGATGATCAGAGTGAGGAAGTGGAGGAGGACTTGGTGGACGATGAGGTGACTGACCCCACCTGGGAAGGTGTAGAGCCGAGCGATGACAGCAGTCCTGAGGGTGAGCCATCTGCAGCACCGCAACAGGCTGGAAGAGGCAGTGGTGTGGCTACAGAAAGAAGGCGGACCGCACCAAACCGGCCCGCAAATGTTCCACGGAGCACCCCCTTGCGTAAATCTACCTTGCCAAGGGGTAGGTGTTCCGCGGTATGGCGTTTTTTTAAGGAAAGTGCGGACGACAAAAGATTTGTAGTTTGCAACCTGTGCCACACCAGAATGAGCCGAGGCATGAACACTAGAAACCTCACCACCACCAGCATGATCCGACACATGGCATCCAAGCACCGTAGTAAGTGGGAGGAACGCCTGGATCGCCCATCTGTGTCTGCAGGCCACACCACTGCCTCCTCTTCCCCTGTTTTCGGTGCCGGCCAATCGCCTGTCGAAGGCGCAGGCCCGCATACCTCCCGCCCTGCACCTGTACCATCTGAAGCACCATCAGCGACCACATCCACTTCCCTGTCCCAGCACAGCGTCCAAATGTCGTTACCCCAGGCATTTGAGCGCAAGAGAAAGTACCCAGCCACCCACCCACAGGCCATAGCACTAACCTCACACCTTTCAAAATTACTGGCCATCGAAATGCTGCCATTTAGGCTTGTGGACACTGAGTCCTTCCGCAGCCTGATGGCAGCAGCTGTCCCTCGGTACGCCGTCCCCAGCCGCCACTACTTTTCCCGGTGTGCCATCCCCGCATTACACCACCATGTGTCCCGTAACATCACCCGTGCCCTGACCAACGCAGTTACTGGGAAGGTCCACTTAACGACTGACACATGGACAAGTGCTTGTGGCCAGGGACGCTACATTTCCCTGACGGCACACTGGGTGAATGTCGTGGAGGCTGGGAGCGACTCGGACCCTGGGATGGCACGGGTGCTACCCACGCCGAGGATTGCGGGCCCTACCTCCATCAGGGTTTCCACCAGCACCTACGTTATTGGCTCCTCCTCCTCCGTTTCCACCTCCGAATTCTCTACACACACCGCCACTCCCCCATCAGCCAGTAGCTGGAAGCAGTGTAGCACTGCAGTGGGGAAGCGTCAACAGGCCGTGCTGAAGCTGATCTGCCTTGGGGACAAACAGCACACGGCCTCAGAGCTGTTGCAGGGGATTAGTCACCAGACCGAGCAGTGGCTCTCGCCACTCAACCTGCAACCAGGCATGGTTGTGTGTGATAATGGGCGTAACTTGGTGGCGGCTTTGGAGCTCGGCAAGCTCACACACGTACCATGCCTAGCGCATGTATTTAATTTAGTGGTGCAGCGATTTCTAAAAACCTACCCCAATGTGCATGATCTCTTGACCAAGGTGCGCCGCGTGTGTGCACATTTCCGTAAGTCATCTACAGCTTCGGCCGGCCTGTTGAAGCTGCAGCAGCGCTTACAATTGCCAGCTCACCGGCTGCTGTGTGACGTGAGCACGCGCTGGAACTCCACCTTCCACATGTTGGCCCGGCTTTGTGAGCAGCAGAGGGCAGTAGTGGAGTACCAGCTGTTACACGGTCGTCGCCTCTCCGTTCAACTTCCTGTAATCAGAAGTGAGGAGTGGGAATGGATGTCAGACCTCTGCGAGGTTTTACGCAATTTTGAGGAATCGACACAGATGGTGAGCGGCGATAACGCTATTATCAGTGTAACCATCCCACTTCTGTGTCTACTGAAACGCTCGCTGCTCACAATTAAAACCGACGCTTTGCATGTGGAAGAGGTGGAAATGGGGGAGGAAGAGCTTACACAAGGTGATAGCCAGAGCACCCTCACTTCGTCTTCTCAGCGACAATTGGAGGAGGCGGAGGAGGAGGAGGAGGAGGAGGAGGAGGAAGACACGGTTGCCTCCGCTACAGAGGGTAGCCATGGAACTTTAGTTCCATCTCTTCAGCGTGGGTGGGCAGAAGAGGAGGAAGAGGATGAGGAGATTGAGAGTCATCCTCCTGGTGAGGACAGCGAAATCTTGACTGTTGGTACTCTGGCACACATGGCTGACTTTATGTTAGGCTGCCTTTCCCGTGACCCACGCGTTATACGCATTTTAAACAACACGGATTACTGGGTGTTCACCCTTCTGGACCCCCGCTACAAAGAGAATTTCTCATCTCTCATTCCTCCGGTGGAGAGGACAAGCAAAATGTTGCAATACCAGAAGGTTCTTGTCGAAAAATTGCTCCAAAATTTTCCATCTGACAACGCTGGCGGCAGAGTACGTGCTACCTTGGCCAACCGAGAAGGGGAGAAAAGGGGAGCACACAGCAGTTCCGACAAAGGCAGGGCAACACTCTCCAAGGCGTGGGACACCTTCATGACACCCCGCCAGCACCCTCACCCTGATGCGCAGCCTAGTGTCACAAGGAGGGAAAAGTTTTGGAAGATGGTGAAGGAGTACGTAGCAGACCGTGTCAGCGTCCTCAATGATCCCTCTGTGCCTTACAACTACTGGGTGTCCAAGCTGGACACGTGGTATGAACTGGCACTCTACGCCTTGGAGGTGCTGGCCTGCCCTGCCGCCAGCGTTCTGTCTGAGCGGGTATTTAGTGCTGCTGGTGGCATCATAACAGATAAGCGTATCCGCCTTTCCACCGACAATGCTGATAGGTTGACACTTATAAAAATGAACAAGGCCTGGATTTCCCCTGACTTCTCCACTCCACTGGAGGAAAGCCCCGGGGGAACATAAACTCACTTTATATATGTTATTTACAATGATGGGAATACTCTGTATTCCCATTCACCCCTTCCACCCCAAAAACGGGTATATGGTTGACTCTTAATGTTCTCATCCTCCTCCTCCTCTTCCATATGCCCTGGGATATAATTTTTATATAGGGCCAGCTCACCAGCGTGCCCTGGGATATAATTTTTATATAGGGCCAGCTCACCAGCGGGCCCTGTGATATAATTTTTATATAGGGCCAGCTCACCAGCGGGCCCTGTTTGCCAATTTTTATATAGGTCAGCTCACCAGCGGGCCTTCTCATATAATGTTTTATTGGGTCAGCTCTCTAGCGGGCCCTCTCATATAATGTTTTATAGCGTCAGCTCACTAGCGGGCCTTCGCATATAATGTTTAGGATGGTCAGCTCTGCAGCAGACCCTCACCCATAATGTTTTAGATGGTCAGCTCAGCGCACGTTTCCCTCTTAATCATGGCCTCAGTTCTGAAAATCAAGGAAATTTTTGGGAGAATTTGCCTCTGCGCACGTTTCCCTCTTAATCATGGCCTCAGTTCTGAAAATCAAGGAAATTTTTGGGAGAATTTGCCTCTGCGCACGTTTCCCTCTTAATCATGGCCTCAGTTCTGAAAATCAAGGAAATTTTTGGGATAATTTGCCTCTGCGCACGTTTCCCTCTTAATCATGGCCTCAGTTCTGAAAATCAAGGAAATTTTTGGGATAATTTGCCTCTGCGCACGTTTCCCTCTTAATCATGGCCTCACTTCAGAAAATCGATGAAATTTTTGGGAGAATTTGCAGATGATATACAAGTAAATATACAGCAAATACTGTTTGGTAACAATTTTTCGCCTAAAGTCGTTTTTATTTTCCTTTTTGTGTGTTTTACGGTCAGTCTGTAAAAATGGCGTACTACGGGCGAAAGATCGTTCCCAGCAGCGATGTTGGAGTCCAAGATGCATCCAGACATCCTCCCTATGCTGTCCCTGAACCATTTCTGTAGTGTTTCCATCTTTTTCTGCCCTTTTCCTATGGACCAGGCACCCTCCCCTCATCAGAGCAGGGGGTGCCTGGTGTAATGCTCGAGTCCTCCCATTGACTTCAATGGGGCTCGGATGCTCGGCCGAGCACTCGAGCCTCAGGGGGTGCTCGGTCAGAGCACCCGAACATCCGAGCATTGGGGTGCTCGCTCATCACTACTGTTTGCCATAAGGTAGTTCATATAGGTGACTCTTATTGCTACAAATATCTACACTGGCCACTTGGTGTTGCTGCACAGTCTTGCAACAAAGTTGTCCATGTTAACTAGGCCTTAGGTTAACCGTTAGGTACACACAAGAAACCAGACTGTGATGCACCAACCAAGTCAACTGTGGCAACTCACCACTGACATACCAGGTTCTCTTTGCAATCCAGCCACTGCAGGACATTTCAGAAATACAGCTGATGGGTGGAATGTGTAATCCCATACCTCCCAACATTTCAAATGGCCAAAAGAGGGACACTTATGTTTTTTGGTGGGGGTGTGGCTGATGGGCGGGAAATTACTGAGTCTCGTCTTCTTGACAGCTCCTTGTAACAGAATAAATTATTTTGAGCAAGACCAATTACACAGACTAATACAGATATACTGACTTTTACACAAACATTAATGTGAGTTTTTTTGCTGTGGAGCAATTTGATACACTTATATACACACCACACAGTCTGATCTCCTAAACACAGGGACACCAGGGTGATACACTTCTATACACACCACACAATCTGATCTCCTAAACACAGGGACACCAGGGAGATACACTTATATACACACCACACAGTCTGATCTCCTAAACACAGGGACACCAGGGTGATACACTTATATACACACCACACAGTCTGATCTCCTAAACACAGGGACACCAGGGTGATACACTTTTATACACACCACACAGTCTGATCTCCTAAACACAGGGACACCAGAGTGATACACTTATATACACACCACACATTGATCTCCTAAACACAGGGACACCAGGGTGATACACTTCTATACACACCACACAGTCTGATCTCCTAAACACAGGGACACCAGGGTGATACACTTCTATACACACCACACAGTCTGATCTCCTAAACACAGGGACACCAGGGTGATACACTTCTATACACACCACACAGTCTGATCTCCTAAACACAGGGACACCAGGGTGATACACTTATATACACACCACACAGTCTGATCTCCTAAACACAGGGACACCAGGGTGATACACTTATATACACACCACACAGTCTGATCTCCTAAACACAGGGACACCAGGGTGACACACTTATATACACACCACACAGTCTGATCTCCTAAACACAGGGACACCAGGGTGATATGCTTATATACACACCACACAGTCTGATCTCCTAAACACAGGGACACCAGGGTGATACACTTATATACACACACCACACAGTCTGATCTCCTAAACACAGGGACACCGGGGTGATACACTTCTATACACACCACACAGTCTGATCTCCTAAACACAGGGACACCAGGGTGATACACTTATATACACACCACACAGTCTGATCTCCTAAACACAGGGACACCAGGGTGATACACTTCTATACACACCACACAGTCTGATCTCCTAAACACAGGGACACCAGGGTGATACACTTATATACACACCACACAGTCTGATCTCCTAAACACAGGACACCAGGGTGATACACTTATATACACACCACACAGTCTGATCTCCTAAACACAGGACACCAGGGTGATACACTTATATACACACCTCACAGTCTGATCTCCTAAACACAGGGACACCGGGGTGATACACTTCTATATACACCACACAGTCTGATCTCCTAAACACAGGGACACCAGGGTGATACACTTCTATACACACCACACAGTCTGATCTCCTAAACACAGGGACACCGGGGTGATACACTTCTATACACACCACACAGTCTGATCTCCTAAACACAGGGACACCAGGGTGATACACTTCTATACACACCACACAGTCTGATCTCCTAAACACAGGGACACCAGGGTGATAACTTATACACACACCACACAGTCTGATCTCCTAAACACAGGGGCACCAGGGTGATACACTTCTATACACACCACACAGTCTGATCTCTTAAACTCAGGGACACCAGGGTGATACACTTATATACACACACACCACACAGTCTGATCTCCTAAACACAGGGACACCAGGGTGATACACTTCTATACACACCACACAGTCTGATCTCCTAAACTCAGGGACACCAGGGTGATACACTTATATACACACCGCACAGTCTGATCTCCTAAACACAGGGACACCAGGGTGATACACTTATATACACACCACACAGTCTGATCTCCTAAACACAGGGACACCAGGGTGATACACTTATATACACACCACACAGTCTGATCTCCTAAACACAGGGACACCAGGGTGATACACTTAAATACACACCACACAGTCTGATCTCCTAAACACAGGGACACCAGGGTGATACACTTATACACATCACACAGTCTGATCTCCTAAACACAGGGACACCAGGGTGATACACTTACATACACATCACACAGTCTGATCTCCTAATCACAGGGACATCAGGGTGATTCACTTACATACACACCACACAGTCTGATCTCCTAAACACAGGGACACCAGGGTGATACACTTATATACACACCACACAGTCTAATCTCCTAAACACAGGGACACCAGGGTGATACACTTATATACACACCACACAGTCTGATCTCCTAAACACAGGGACACCAGGGTGATACACTTCTATACACACACCACACAGTCTGATCTCCTAAACACAGGGACACCAGGGCAATACACTTATATACACACCACACAGTCTGATCTCCTAAACACAGGGACACCAGGGTGATACACTTATATACACACCACACAGTCTGATCTCCTAAACACAGGGACACCAGGGTGATACACTTATACACATCACACAGTCTGATCTCCTAAACACAGGGACACCAGGGTGGAGAATAATGAATTTGGGTCTCAAAAAGGGACACTTGGGAGCTATGTACTCATTTGAGCACATTATTATTTGTGGTGATTCTGGATTCTCTTATAAAGACTTATCTGCGTACTGATACAAGTCAATTGTAACTTAAAAGCCACTGAGGTTTCCACATACTCTGAAGCAATTTTTATTTGTCCATTACAGTGACTTTTTGGGATTCAGTGGGATATTGGTGTAGTTGTTTGGCCGAATAATTGGGATTTAATGGTATTTTCTGCCCACTAGTATGCATTTGGTTTGCTGCAGAAGTGCTCATCTTCTGCTTTGTTCATATGCGTTTTAGTGCAACTGCGTTTTAACCCTCCGACTGTCAGGGAAGTGTCCAACGCAAACCTCTCTGGCAATCAAAGGGTTTTAAGTGTACCTTCAAAATAGCCTTCTTTCCTCCTTGTCATAGTGTAGCCACTGTATACCTACACAATCAAACTATTATAAGCAGTAAGAGCAAATACAGCATGTAAATAAACAAATGCAAACAATGGCATTGGGATCCTGCCAAAGCAAGTGTAACATCCTTGCCTGCCGCCTCCATGTCACTTCTAGGCCAGGCAGGCACAGTGATCCGAGGCAGTGTGTACTCTCTTCCCATCTGCAAAGCACAGCGTGGCCAGGAGCATCACCCCCTGCCGCAATGAATAAATGCAACACCGCTTATTCAAGTAGTTCAGAGTCAGACATCATCAGTGAGTAAAAAGAGTCACTAGTAAATGTACCTGTTTTGGAGAATCGACCAGGGACAACACTGAGGCAGCTATTAGGCTCACTTTGACCACCACACACAGTCCCGTGCGTTCTTAGGTGCATCACCGGGTGCTGCAGTGCTCAGGCACTCTGGACTCCTCTTTCAGAAGGCAGCCAAAGGGGAAGTACTGCACGAACACACATGTGCAGTCAGTTAGGCGTCTCACCTCTCAGTAACATGGCTCACATGATGAGCGTGGTGATTGTAGGTTGCTGGAGCCATACAGGCAAAATTAATCAAGTGGGGAACAGGCCAGGAATGCTGGACATAGTGTAATGCGGGCGGGACAGCGGGTTTGGGCCCTAAAATTGTCTGTCCCGCGTAAATCGGGACAGTTGGCTGGTATGCAGACATAACTGGCTACTGCCCACATAGACCTTCAATAATGGATGGTAATACAAGGTCATTTGTAAATTAGATCTATGTTGCTCTTGTTTATATCTTCATGATTTAATTGCCACAAAAAATTGCCCTTGTGAACCTAAAATAAAAAATAGCTTCCAGCTCGCCCTCAAAATGTACGTCCATCAGAAAACAGTCAGCAAAATGAAACTATCATAAAGATAAATGCTTATACCCGACATAGTAATCAATGTGGAGTGTAGAATAATTACATATGCAGACTGGGATAGTGATCTCTGTGTTTATGCCATTTAGTATATCCAGAAAAAGGTCTTTAGGACCATGGCAATAAATATGTGAGCATTCATTTTCAGTTCTCAAATTTATTTTGATACTTGTGTAACCCCTCTGGGGTTATGTATGCTGTGTCACTGATTTGCCTGCTGTTCCAGCAGAGTGACCAGCAGATGGCAAAACTTTTTAAGCATGGCTGGATTTGTTCAAGGCTGTTTTAGTTTCAGTTTCAGTTTGAATTCAGAGTGAGAAGATGCGATGGTACCAGCAGACACCCAGCGTTGGTGTCACCATCAAGGATAACTTCTTCCCCAAAATCCACCAGCAAAGGCTCCCGCAGCATACAGCAATGTACCCTAAATCACCAGGCAGAACTAGTGTCAGGGTAAACCAGAACTCTTTATTGAACAAACCAACAGACTTATATACAGAACAGTGAGGTCAGGGAACAATGGGGACAGACATGAGTGCATTAACTGACAAAAGTGAGGGGCGGTGGGTAAACATTAGACAAAGGGCTGGGGCTGGATACAATGGGCTAGAATACACATTCACAATAGTGTCCTTTGTGCTAAAGCATCTTTTACATAATTTGATTTAGCCGCCTTCAAACCCCAGCCAATCCAGGGCTGAGTATGATGTGGCCAATCCTGGCCTCTGGTGTCACACCCGCCTTTAGCCTATCAGACGCTATGGGCGGGTGGCTGACTGACCAATCCCTGGGACGCCTACTTTTCCCCATGTTAAGTCTATGGGGGACCTTTAAACATGGCACCCAGGGCTTTGGCCAATCAGGAGCCGGCCTACGTTCCACAGCCGGACGGCTTTTGTGATAGTCCTGCTGGCAGTCTCGAGCAACGTGAATTTAGTCCTTTGAAGGATGACTGAGAGGTTGTCCTTCCATATCCTGAGCCCCAGAGGTTGGGAAGGGTATAGGTCAGCCAGTAACCAGGGCATTTGTCCGGTTCCCGTGACAGAAGTCAAGGGAGAAGAGCCTCTGCTGAGCAGTGAGTAAAGCCTAGGACTGAGGCCTGCAAATTTTGGAGTCCATTAGAGATAACTTCCAGCAAGCAGCTGCGGCAGCAGTATGGAGAACAGAGGTGTTCCGGTAGAGCAAGCTATGAGCAGTGAAGAAGCGGCAGGGTAGCTGATGGAGCAAGGTGCTCCCTTCTTCAAGCGTTCCGGTCCTAGACTGCAGAGGGGTAAGCTGATACCTTTTCTCTTCCTCTGTCCCAGGACAGGGCACCCTGAACTATTCATACTAATAAAGAGATAACATTTTCCTACCTCCAAGTTACACTACTTTCTGGGGAAGATTTAAATCAAGTCACCTTATACCTTGGATTACAAGCACCACAAAGGCACCCAACTGCTGCTAGGGTGAAGCTTAGGGTGGGCACCAGATCTTGGGGGAGGGATTAGCAGGATGGTCAGATAGAGGCTGGAGCACCAGACAGGGTGTATGTTTTAACTGCCTTATTGAACTGAGTTATTGCACTGTGGTATTGAACTGTTTTACCATATTGATTTCAAATCACTGTTATTTGACTTAATATAAGCTATTGTTATACCTAATCCTATGTCAATATTACTGTTAGGGCTAGATATGTTCCCAAGCTGGATACCTGTCCATACTCTGGTCACTCGGTTGGGTGGAGACACTGCCAAAAGAAGGTACCCCAACTCCCTGGTAGCGGACGCTCAGGATCACCCTGAAAAGCATATGGAGGAAAATAGGGTAGAGGACGACGGGGATATTAGTGGCTCTAGTCAAGAACATGTTACACTTGTTTTGTTTTCTTTTATTTTATTGTCGATTTTCTGAAGGTCATACACTATAAAAGTTTCCTGGAAGCTAATTTTATCTTTCGATTAAATTCTGGTGTCCTGTGTCTAACCCTCTTCTTTTATATATTTTAGGATTACCTGTATGCATCAGATATTTATTCACCCGTGTGATCCCTTCCATCCTTACCCCTATGAGTTCTAGAGATATCTTCAAAGCATTGTGAATCATCGAGCATCAATGTTTTTATAGACTGGGTTCGGGTACATTTATGGCATATAGAAGATCGAATTTATAAACAATTACTGCCTTTATCCAAACAAGAAGTCACAATTCAACATACTAATAGTCTTTGAAGTTAGAGAACAAACAGTAATAGATAAGAGGTGAAGATGAGCAGTAATAAGGATCCATGGGGGAGATTTATAAACCTGGCGTTATGAGAAATGTGGAGTAAAAGTGGCCTTAAAATGAAGGTCGGCATTTAAAGGGGATGCATCACCTAAAAAAAATGTTTTACCGAAAGTTTTGTTACAACAGTAGTAGTAGTAGTAGTAGGAAACCTGTTTTTTTTTTTTTTTAAGTAAGTACTTTTAAAGATATTCCATCTTGAAGCTTTGTAGATCAGCATAATGTGTACCATGCTGATTCTTCAGCAAAGCTCTTCTTGACTGCCTAATCTCCTTCCACCTCCTATCACTGTGCCCGTGTATTTTGGCGACATTTTGACACAAGATGCCTGATGCTTTCTTATTGGCTAAGTGTTATGGCTCCACCCAGTGGTAGCCTTTAAGTACTGTGTGTGAAGGAACAGGAGGTCCAACTTTCATATCCCTGTGATTTATGAGGACTGTGGTATTACATGGACATTCCAGCAATACATCTGTTATGGACTTTCCCTGTCTCAAGTCCTTTGAACTCAACCTCGCCATCTATTGGTTGAACCTGGCATTGCAGCATTGTGCTATGCACTGCCATCTATTTGTTGAGCCTTGCATTGCAGCATTGTGCTATGCACTGCCATCTATTGGTTGAGCCTCGCATTGCAGCATTGTGCTATGCACTGCCATCTATTGGTTGAGCCTTGCATTGCAGCATTGTACTATGCACTGCCATCTATTGGTTGAGCCTTGCATTGCAGCAATGTACAATGCACTGCCATCAATTGGTTGAAACTTGCATTGCAACATTGTACTATGCACTGCCATCTATTGGTTGGTGACCTACATTGCAGCATTGCTGTGTCACATGTGAGTATGCAAATATGCCAGTGTTGCATTCTGGGACCTTCAGTTTTCATTATACTCCCCCATCCTTCACCCTAAAATTGTTAGACCCTGTTATGTTTGTTGTATGTCTTGTTTTCTGTGTATTATGATATTTTGTTATATTCATGTCACCTCAAGTTGAATGAAGGCTGTGAAAGGCCTGGTATTCCATTTCAATAAACTTAAGTGTTTCCATACCCCTAAAGCAGGTGTTTAGACTTTGTTATTGGGGGGAGGTGGGGGATATATGACACCAGTCCTGTGTAGCCAAAAGCGCCTTTATAAAGGCGGGGTCGTTTTACCTGGGCAGAGGGGTGAGTTCCTGCCAGGAGGAGGTGCTATCGTTACAGAGGGACCTGAACCTGTTCTCCAGGACAAGGCAGAGGGGTTAGTGCCTGCCCAGCAGAGACTTCGCAGCAGAGGGGGACAATACCTGCTCCGCGGTGACATGTTCCAGTGGGTAGAAGTGTGAGTCCCTACCCAGGTCACTGCTCCGCATTGGGCTGGCTGCACCTGGAGGTCTTCCAATCCGGTTGACTGCTCCTCCTCTGGGTGGTGCAGTTAGAACCAGTGGCAAGCGGCCCAGGTCTGTCCGGTGGTCCTCTGGGGCCGGTCTGGTGTAAATGATCTCGTAGGTGCCCCCCTAACACTACAGGGGTGGGTGCCTGCCGCAGGGGGCCGTCACATCTCCACCCAGTGGTAGCCTTTAAGTACTGTGCTCTGTCACTCATGCAGGGCCCTTTCGTGGTGTTCCGTTGCTTTGTGCTTGCTGCCGTTATCGTGTGATTTCCAGTGTATGACCCGGACTTCCTGACCACTCTCTCTTTGATCCTGTTCCTGCTCAGTGTACTGACCTGGCCTGGCTGACGTTCCTGCTCTGTGATTCGACTTCGATTGGCTGATGTTCCTGCTCCGTGTACCGACCCGGCCTGGCTGACATTCCTGCTCCGTGAATCGACTTGGATTGGCTAACGTTCCTGCTCCGTGTACCAACCCGGCCTGGCTGACGTTCCTGTCCGTGCTTTGACCGTAGTAGCTTCCGTTCCTGCTCCTGTGCCTCCAGTCCATTTTATTACCGTGTCCGGTAGTGAGTTCCTACCGTGCTCTGCCTTGAGCATACTGGCCCAGTTAGTTGCCTCGTGTACTGCATTACCGTTCCGTGACTGCGACCCATTAGTGCCTTGCTGCCTTCTTGCGCCATACCCAGGATTACGCTCAGCTTGTTGCACCCTATACGCTTGGCTTGTTATCAGTTGTCACTGGGGTTGGTCTCCCGGGCGCCTCAGTTAGTCTCCGCTTCTGTTTTACCGTTAAACAAGCCAAGCTCCCGTTACCAGGGCCTTCTGGTACTCACCCGGGTAGGAGCTTTACTATTGGCACTATGTACGCCGGCTTGTCAATTCACCATAATCGAGGTTGGTCTCTTGGGCGCCTCAGTCGGCTCTGTCATCCGGCAGTTGCCATGAAGCCTGGCATATAAACATCATTGTTCGGTACCGTTACCGTGGGTCACAGTGTGTGTATATACAGAGAGTTCCATTTTTCCTCCGGTTGCAGTGCTACTATAATCTGTGTTCCCTCCAGAGCCTCGCTCAACCTTCCTGGGCTAGTCTTCTTTCTACATAGTGCTATCTCTGCTCTTCTGAAGAGCCGCAGACTGGTCAAATGACCAGTATCTCCGTCTATCAGCTACAGCGCTGGCGTCTCTGAAGGGGGGGGGACTTTAGATGCTCCCATTTCTCATAACATAAAGATTTGAGAGACGGGAGGTAGGTTATTGTACTTCTATTTTTAATATCTATAATATTAGCATTTCTTAAAACCAACTAGTAATATCCCTTTAAGGACCGGTGACGGTCATAGGACGTCACGTACTTTTTACTACTGTAAGTAAAAATGGAATCTGAAATTGACAGCTCCAACACTGGAGCAGTTTCTCTCAGACCCCAACTCCTTGCGTGGATAGATGCAACAGGTCACGTGTGCTAGCGCTTCGGTAAGGATCAAATCAATCCTTAAGGGAAGGTTACCTCCCTGGACCGCTGGTCCATAAAGGGTTAAGAGTACTAAGAACATTTTTTTTTATAAATCTTCCCCCATGGCGCATATTTATAAAAGCAAACTATAGTTATTCTGGAGTAAACCAACTGAACAGGGGGACAAAAATAAAAAAAATTATAATAAAGCTTTTTAACCCCTTGTATGCCAGAGAGGTCTCCAATGCATTGCTTCGCAATGCATTGGAGACCTCTCTAGCATTCAAGGGGTTAAAATGATAGTAATGTCCAAGAATAATGTTATTTTGTATTGTAGATTTTAAAAAATAAATTATTTGCAGCAAATCCCATATTCACATTGAAAGTTTCCCCGTCCCTCCCCTTCTCCTGACGTCAGCTGTAGGAGATTCGAGTCGGCCGGCTCGAGGAGACTCTTCAGCAGAGCCGAAATCTTGTTATTGAAAAAGAAGTACTTCATTGGAATGGTCTACAAAGTGTGCTTGCAAACCAGGAACACTTTGTAGACAGTTCCAGTGAAGTAATTATTTTCCAATAAAGCAATTTCGGCCCAGAGCCGCCGGCTGGTCCCTGGACCGGGATCTTCTGCTGTCAGCACAGCGCTGACGTCAGGAGAAGGGGAGGAAGGGGGGAACTTTAACCCTTTGAGTGCCAGAGTGGTACGGAATGCATTCCGTACCATTCTGGCACTCAAAGGGTTAAATGTGACTATTTCTCAAACCATAGTGGTTTGAGAGATGGGATTTGCTGCAAATATTTTTTTTTGTAATCTACAATACAAAATAACATTATTCTTGGACATTACTCTCACTTTAAAAGCCCAATTCAATTTAACAGGATTTTTATTTGCCCCCTATGGGGCAGTTGGTTTACTCCAGAATAACTGATTCCATAAAGATTACGTGTTGGGAAAACATTGCTGTAGTATAAACACATAGAATGGTGACTTTATCCCCTTTTTGAAAATTATGTTTTCTCCTGAAATTCCGTGAATTAGGGCTCGTGTCCACTGTCAACATAAAAATGCTTTTGACTTTCCAAGCTCTCTTTATAGACTTGATCAAAGTGTCTATGTTAGTGTATTTTGGCTAATCCTTTATAAGTAGATATGATCTAAAATTAGGTTTTATGACTGTATTTTACTACATATGAATGAGGTAGAAGATAAGGTACTTTTAACCACTTAACGACTAAAGGGGTGAACAGCACATTGCTTTTTGCAATTCGTTGTGCTCCCCTCTGGTTCTTAGGAGGCAAGTTTTAACCCTCTGGATGCTAAAAGCATCTCCCACATAGGCCGGGATTCCATTGTATCAAAATATCTAGAAAAGGGCAATTTAATCTTGTTTTTATGTTTGCCATCGCATTCCGGTCACTATGCTTCCATATATCTTACTTTTTTCCAAGGAGTTTAACCACTCCATTGCCAGTGTAGCAAGATTGCTGCAATCAGACAATTGAGGGATACATTGCAGATGGAGGGGATGTGTGGAGAGACATGGGGGATGAGGAAGGGAACTCAGCAGGCAATTAATCCCCGATTTCCCTCTTTCTGTTCCAACACAAGTAAGGCAGCCAATATCAAGTCACTTCTTTGGGCTTTTTGAGTCTTGTGTTTGTTTTTTTAGTGTTTACATTTGTTCAAAAGGGTTTTTTCATGAAAAGCCAATTCTGTGAACAGATTTTGACCCTCAATCAGAAATGATTATCAGAAAATATCTACTAAAACTAAAAAAAGCTGTTCTGCAAATATTTTCTGCTGGAATCAAATCTAGGCCATACCGTGGAGAAATATGTACGAGATGTCTTTAGCATCCAATGGGGTGATACATCTATATATAAATGACTTCATAATGAAGTAATCCTGACAACAGTTAATTAAAGTGAATCTGCCAGTACACAGATTTAGTCACAAGAAAGAAATCTATGTAAATTGCCTATACCTTGTGCTTTTTGTCTTTCAGTCAGTGCAATGGTTTTAGAGATTTTTGGTTTAGTAGTTAGGGAATCTTTAACCTCAGCAAAACTGAGTTATAGGACCTGTATGGCATAGCCGGCATAAATACTAACTCCTGTCCTGAAATTGCATCTTTCCTCATCACTCCTCCTTCTGAGGCTGCCAGAAATGGAATTAGAAAATACATTAATTGAGAGGGATAATTATGCAGGTCCTGTTTTGATGGATGTTCCCATCTCCTTTAAAAAATTTGGTTTATACTAAACAGAGAAAGAGAACAATATGTTGCTGTTTGGTGTATACTAGTAAAATGTCATTTTATTAATTTTGTTTAAAAAATTATTTTGTAAACACTCTATAAAAGATTAAAATTACTCAGATACACCCTGAGCCACTAATTAGATACACGTAATAAAATTATGATTTAGTGCAGCCTGACAAAAAATAAATATGGTACAGAATAGCTGAGATATTGGGGGCTGAACTAGGATTGGTGCAGCAAGTACGAAGCATTGGGTCCTTGCCAATTTAGGGCCCTTTGAATCTGGAAAATAGAAGATTATTAATTTTTTCCAGCAGTTTACGTTGAATTCAGGGCCCCAAAATGTATTGTGTACTAGGTCACTCATTCACTTTGTCTGGCACAGTGGGAAACAATAGAATTTAAAATGTCAAACTCAGATATAGTTTATACATCTTTATATGCACAATGAAAATAGGAAGAATTCTGGAGTAAACGAACTGCATCATGGGAACAAATAAGAATGGGGCTTCCCAATGCAGATGTGACATTAGAAAGCAACCCAAAGCATCTGATGGTATCTGACACAGTGGCACTGTTTAGTGCTGGTCTTTAAAAGGACAATGATTATTTTGTAAACATGACCTGTATATCATGGGTCATATGCCAATCAAAAATTTAAGCCATTCTGGGGCAAACAAACACATATCCCAGTTGATTTTAATTGGGCTTTTCAACTCCTTGAGTGTTAAAGACGTCTCAAACACATTTTATTTCTCCCCTCGGGTGCAGTGTTTTTTCCCCAGAATAGCTCCTCATTTTGTGCAAATCTCAATCTATGTATTATTAGACTATACCAGGGGCCTCCAACGTGTGGACCATTGGCCAAATACCGCACTCCCAATTTACTAACACACATAAACTAGTAGGCCAGTAATTCTAATCCCCGGCCTGCCATTACCATACAGTGCAAGAATAAATGCCTGTTAAATATCAGTATTGTCATTGACTTGATCAAAAAATAAATAAATCCAGATTTTCGAATAGTTGACAGGCTATAATTCACCATAGCTATCAATAAAAAAAAAATGCGGCTAGGGTTGCACCGATACTGATACTAGTATCGGTATCGGTGCTGATACCAGCATTTCTGCGAGTACTTGTACTCGCGCAAATGTGGCCGATGCCAGCACCGATACCCTGTGTCAGGGTCGGTGCTGCAGTGAGGGAGCCCCGGGGAGATGCTCACAATGCTCCCCGGTCGCCTCTCTTCCTCCTGTAGCGTTGGAGCGTTGCCGCGGGTTACCATGGCAACGATCCGACGCTGACTTCTGCCGGGGCTCGCGAGAGAACAGAGAGCACCCAGCAGAGGAGGGTAAGGAAGGCAAGGTGGGACATTGAGCGGGTGGTGAAAGAGGCAGAGAGGGGGGCCAAGAGGGAGAAAGAGTCAAAAGGGACTAAGAAAAAAAAAAAAAAAAAGGCAAAAGGGACTAAGAAAAAAAAAGAGGCAAAAGGAGGAAAGATCAGGAGACAAATGGAGGGGGACCAAGAAGAGGCAAAAAGGAGGGGGGATCAGGAGAGAGCGAGAGAGGCAAAAGAGTGGGATTAAGAGTCAAGGAGGGGGACAAATGGGGATCAAAAGGGAGAGAAAAAGCCAAGGCAAAAGGAGGGAGCTCAAGAGGGGGAGAATGAAGTAAAAGGTTGGAATCAAGAGGGGGAGAAAGAGGCAAAAGGGGACTTGGAAAACTGGCAAATGACCGCAATAAAAAAGTATCGGTAATTGGTATTGGTGAGTACTTGAAAAAAGTATCGGTACTCGTACTCGGTCTTAAAAAAAGTGGTATCGGTGCATCTCTAAATGCGGCCCTCGCGCTTAAAGGGATAGTAATGTTTCACAAAAACAGCAGCTCCAATTAATCTTCATAGTATTTGAGCCATAGAGAGTGTTATTTCATTACTGTCAGAGTTGTAGTTCAAGAGTAATTGAATGATAAAGTATCCTCCTCCTGCCCCTTTTACCTAGTGTAAGCCTCCTCCCCTCAGATGTGGAATCTGGTCCTGGGACCAGACAGCTCACAGCAAGGGACAATCTTCTTACTGTGATCATAAGGAAAACCCTGCCCCCCACGACAGGTTTTTCCTTATGATCACTGAAGATTGTCCCTCTCTGTGATCCATCCGGACAGTCTTGCTGTTCTGAGGTGAGCAGTGTTACATCAGTAAAAGGGGCATGAGGGGGAGACTTTATCATTCAATTACTCTTTAACTACAACTCTGACAGAATTGAAATAACACTCTCCATGGCCCAAATACTATGAAGATTAATTGGAGCTGCTGTTTTTGCGAAACATTACTATCCCTTTAAGGCTTTCTGATCATGTGGCCCATAATTGAAAAAACCTGGATGCCCCTGGACTACACCTTTAAATTTGTTGGTCCCTCAATCATCAGGTTACCAGACACATTAGAAACCATATCCCAGCTATTACTGTGTTCCTACAAGTCTTAAAAATGTACAGTTTTTAAGAATTACAATCTTCTCTGAACTTTTCCTGGTCCTCTAAATTCATTTCATTCTCCTCCTCTTGATTTTTTCTTGCATTATATCTCTCACTGATGATTAAAGACAGGTCCATGGAAGTGATTTGAAGGGGCAACATGATAGTTGGGTGAGTATCAACAGCTGATACTATGGTACAAGTTTAGGAAAAATTGAGAGCAAATAATCTTCACATTGCCATGGCAACACTAGAAGCTTAGGGTTGTTTCAAATAATGTTATATAGGATTCAGTGTAGCAAAAAACTCACAAGATACCTTTTAATGGCTAAATGAGGACATGGAAAGTGCAAGCTTTCAGGATACTAAGGCCCATTCTTTAGGCGTGGGAAAGGGCCTTAGTAGCGTGATCACATGTCCCTGATTGTCAGGGACAGTCCCTGATTTGAAATATGTGCCCCATGTACCTTGCAGCCTCCTTCATGGACAATACAAAGTCCCTGAATTTAGATTCCAGAGCACAGAGTTGTAATCACTAGGAGAACTGCCCATTGCCTGCTGTGACAGGAAGTGATACTTCTGCTGGGCTACAAGGAAATGGCTTCCAGACAGAGCCCTAAACACTGGAGAGAAAGAAACCCTTGATCTTGACATCAAACAGGAGCTGCATTGCAATTTTGTTTCAGTGTAATGGTAGTCTAAGGCTTTGGGCGTGATGTAGCCTGCAATAGGCATCACTATTTTTCTTGTAGTCTGCAACAGGAATCACTTTCTGTCACAGCAGTTAATGGGCAGTTCTCCCTCTAGTGTTTAGAACTGTGTGGTGCGCCTGAGAAACAGAGGTTTGCCCACTGATGACCAGTGATCTATAGTGACCCCTCCCACGTAGCTGCACTAGAGCCAAGGATACGTACTCTACTGTTCTCATCTCTGCAGTGTCCCTGAATGGCAGAATGGAAATGTGGCCACCCTAGGCCTTAGTGTCCTGAAGGCTTGCACTTCCCATGTCCTCATTTAGCCATTAAAAGGTATCACCTTTGTACCACTCTTGTGAGTTTTTTACTACACTGACTCCTATCTACTCTACTGGCTAACACGGTACCATCTTTTTTTCTGAAATAATGTTATGTGAAAGAGATGTATTGACACAGATCATCTTAATTTCCTTTCCTGTAATGTACTACTGGAATTTTCTCAGTTTTCATAGGTGGCACTGCTCATTGCAGTGAACGTTCAGAGATTTTATATAAAAAAGACCCTGTGATAATTATCTAAACTGAAAATGAGAAAAATATTGCAAAAGGTAGCAAGAAGAATGCTAAACATTTCCAAAGAACAGAAATGGCAAAAAGATTAAAGGGATAGTAATACTTGAAAATAATTGTATTTTATATTGTAGCCCTTAAAAAACATGAAAAGTGATATAAGTCTTATCTCCCAAACCTTTATGGTTTGGGAGATATTCATATGTAAAATATAGTAAAGTTCTCTTTTCCTGGCTGTTTCAGCCAAGTCTGCCATCTAGTGGACAGATTTGGAATTCTGTCCACAGAGCAACCGGCAGCTCTTTAGCAGTGCCGAGATCACGATCTTTGAAAAGAACTACTTAATTGGAACTATCTACAAAGTGTGCCTGGCTTGAAAGCACACTTTGTAGACCATTCCAATGAAGAAATTCTTTTTAATGATGGTGATCTCAGCACTTCTGGAGAGGCACAGCCGGTCCCGAGACCGGATTCCAAATCTGAAGGGTGGAGCAATGACGTCACTCCAGGGGAAACTTTACTTCTGAATATCTCCCAAACCATAAAGGTTTGGGAGATAAGACTTATATCATTTTTCAAGTTTTTTTAAGGGCTACAATATAAAATAAACTTATTTTCAAGTATTACTATCCCTTTAAGGTTGATATTGATCCCTTCAAAACGCAGACAGATTAATTAATTAGTGAGGATAAAGCAATTGCTGATACTTTAAAGTGATTATATTTCTTCTCTATATACAAAGGCTCTATGTAGGCTTTAGGCAAATAGAGAGAATCACAAAATTACCTCCATCATGTGCATAGCTTATTGAGGACAATGTTAAAAAAAGACTGGAAAAAATTATGGTGTATAGAAAACTGGACCTTATGGCATACACCCAAGTGTACCTAAGGGGCTTAGTTCAGTTACAGTTAGACACTTATACTTCATATTTTGATGCACTCTCATCAGGTTTAAAGGGATAATAATACTTCGTTTTATCTTTATTTTATTTTGTAGGCATTAAAAAAACATGAAGAATGATATAAGTCTTATCTCTCAAACCTTTATGGTTTGAGAGATATTCACAAGCAAAGTTTCCACTCCCGTCCCTTTTACCTAGTGTAAGCCATCTCTTCTCAGATGTGGAATGCAGTCCATAGACCAGACAGATAACAGCAGGGGACAATCTTCTTCCTATGAGAACAATGAAAGCCCTGCCCCCCTTGACAAGTTTTTCAGGTTTTTCCCTTATCTTAATTGAAGATTGTCCCTCTCTGCAATCTACCTGGGCACCTCCCTTCTGCTCTGACTGAACAGTGTTACATCAGTAAAAGGGGCGGGAGGGTGATACTTTGTCATTGAATTACTCTTGAACTACAACTCTGACAGTATTGAAATAACACTCTCCAAAGTCCAAATACTATGATGATTGATTAGAACTGCTTTTATTATGAAACATTACTATCCGTTTAATGCCCTGCAGCTGGAGGAAAATATGTACTGTATAGTACCATTGTTCAGAATGGTCTCAGCACAGTTCTTTCTGTGGCAGGTTTGTTCCACACTTTGTGTTTCACAATGGGGGTAATATCTAAATTGGAAATGTATATACCTGTGAGTTTTACTTCCATAGTGAATAAGAAGGATTATTAACTGATAGTCTTCCTGACTATGTAACAACCAATAACTTTATTCGTAGGAGTCAGCAGAGGCATAATTAGTTATTGGAAAGTGAGGAGCTACCACAAAAAATTATTTTCACAGATGCAAATAAAAACTATTGGACCCAGGGGCAGATGGGGACTGTTTGGATGCTGGACCCTGGCACAGCTGAAGCCCCTGTAGGTACACCTCTGGGAATAAGCATGGTTTATAAAGAATAGGTCATGTCAATCTAATTTACTTGCATCTTATGAAAGGGTAAGTAGTAATTTGGACATGGGAATTGCTGTTGATGTAGTATACTTGGATTTTGCAAAAGCCTTTGATACAGTGCCTCACAACAGGTTGCTGCATAAATTAAAAGGCTTCGGTTTGGACAGTGATATCTGTGAATGGATTGAGAACTGGTTAAATGATAGATGGCAGAGACTTGTAAATAGAACCTTTTCAAGTTGGTCTAAAGTTGTAAGTGGGGTGCCACAGGGTTCAGTCCTGGGACCAATGCTTTTAATTTGATTTTTATGATCTAGAAGTGGGAATTCAAAGTAGTGTCTCAATGTTTGCTGATGACACTAAGCTATGTAAGGAAATACATACTGGGCTGGATGTTTGTCATTGCAGAGAGATTTGGATAAAATGAGTGAATGGACAGAAAACAGGCAAATGAGGTTTACTGTAGATAAATTTAGGATTAGGAATCTGAGTTCCAGAAATAAACATGCTACATATATAGGGGTGAGCGAAAGGTCCCCTTGTTTTCCAGAGAAAAAATCTGCAAAAACCACATGGGTTTCATTTTTTTGCAGGGAAATCCGGCTTTAACAAACCCCTTAAAATGTTTGTCTTTTTAGTCTACTGCCAAAATATTTTTGCTATTTTTTTTTCAGTGGCCAAAAACTTCCCGCCCATTTACTTACGTGTACTTCAAGTTTTCGCACCAAAAACTTGACATTTCCAGGACGTGAAACACAAAATCAAGCAGCTAGAGAGGGTGCTAGGTGATTTTGGACTGATTTATACAGCCAAATAAGGGCAGCAGAGGCTCAAAATGTTGGCTAAGAGGATGAGCAGCCATCTAAAAAAACAATGTCAGTCAGGAATTGTACTGCAATGGCATATTTCCAATCACAACCAACACTCTCTGAGAATATTACTGAGGGCAACAACACCGTACTTTGAAATGTTATTACAAAGGACAAAAGCTATTTCGCTACTTCTTTGAACATACAGGCCCTAAGAGAGCTTGGGCCTAATACAAATCTAAGTCCTACGAATCATTTGTTCCTCAGGGCTTGAAAAAAAGAGGAAAAACTTAACTTTTCGCTGGAAATTTCCAGTTCAGTGGGAAGTGCCGTTTTTCACCTATTTTTGTTTGAGGCTAAAATTTTGTGCCCATCCCTACATATCCTATATAATAATTCGCTAAATCGTGTGTAACGCCACGACATGCGCAGTAGACACTGCTGCGCGTGCTGAAGTCATGAGCAGTAGAGACTGCCTGCGCCGCGGCTGATACAGAGCTGGACGTTCAGCTCTGTATCTGCCGTGGCGCGGGCAGTCTCCACTGTGCGTGACTGCCCCGCGACCGGGTGGCAGTGGCACTGTGGCCCGTGTAACAGGCTGTTCAACTAGTATACTTAATAAGAAAGTACTTGAAGAATCCTTGTTAGAAAACGATTTAAGGGTTACTGTTAGATAATTGTCATGCCTACACTCACCCTCCGCTATGTGTTCCATGCCGATGCTCTCTTTCCGCTCTTAGTGTGCAAATTCCCCCTCCTCCTGGCTTCCGCCATTCTCCTTGGTTCTAGCTGGCTCCTTCCTCTCTATTGTCCTCCCAGCATCCACACTTCGTTTTCACATTCATGTCCGGTCCTGGCCTTTATAAGGCTGGATTGCAATATGGACAGGCGCATTATTATAGAGTCTTATCCTAGCACAGTATCCTTGTCCTCTCTGCCTGTATACCTGTATTTACCCAGACCTACCGACCACTCTATTGCCTGCTCCAGTACAAGTCCACCTGTGTATGACCTGGACTGCACCTGACCACTCTCCAGCCTGCTCCAGTACTATCCCACCTGTTGTTCCAGCTACGAGGGACCTACCAACATTTAGGATCCTGAGTAAGTACCACTATTTCTTGTTGGAGTGTTTTCGTCTTTCTCCCTGGGGATTGCTTAGTATAATTTGTCTTGGTAGGCGTTATCCAGGGTCACCCTTCAGATTCTCTGTTGGGGACCACAACATCTGGCTTCGCGGCTAACACTTATAGGTGGCTCAGCTGCAGCAAAACCCCATCCATGGCAACTCCTGCTCCTGAGCACCGCTCTCAAGCCTCGGTCCCTAGCTACTTGTTCAGTTATCCCTTGTTGGAGCAGTCTCCGGTTCTACCTCCTTGGTACTCCCATCCTCCCTAGCGTTTCGTCCCTAGTACTTGACAACAATAAACTTCACAGCTGTGAGCAGTGCCGATCTTCTTCCATAAAGTAGGGTTCTATTATGTACAAAAAGGGGTATAGATGCATGGGATGGTAATACAATTCTGCCTCAATATATTCATAAATATATTTGAGGGCAATACAGATATAAAGAAATCTCTCCTAAAAAAACTATTTACTCATAAAGCTGAGCAAAAAACAAGAGGTCATCCATTAAAACTAGAGGAAATGTGCTTGTTTTGACTAAAACAGTGGAAGGGATTTTTAGAGAAAAGGTAGAAAGGTTATGGAATTCCTTGACTCGGGAAGCTGTGTTTGGCGATACCATAGACGTTTTCAAACATTAATGGATACCTTTCTAGTTCAGAACAATATAGATATATATGACGGTTGGTTTCAAAGCAGACAGGATAATGATCCAGGGAAATACCTGACTGCCATATGGAGTAAGGAAATATTTTTTTGCCCACTTGGGGATTAATTAGAAATGTTTTTAAAGGGATATTTTGCCCTCCTCTGGATCAATAAAGGTGATATGACGTCAGATGAACTTCTTGGATTCATGTCTTTTTTTTCAGCCTTATCAACTATG
This sequence comes from Rhinophrynus dorsalis, assembly GCA_037306005.1. Classification (NCBI taxonomy): domain Eukaryota; kingdom Metazoa; phylum Chordata; class Amphibia; order Anura; family Rhinophrynidae; genus Rhinophrynus; species Rhinophrynus dorsalis. The sequence continues at coordinate 373,513,912 of CM074724.1, read as the reverse complement.
TTATATGTTATTGTGTTACTATGTTTATTAGCATATGTAGCTCAGAAACATATATGACTGGATTTTAAAAATCAGGACATATATCTGTGTCTATATTCACTCTTGTTTGGTTTATAGACAGTGATGTTACAAGTTATTTGACGTCCCTGATACAAGCGTTTTTTGTGCTCCCTAACAAAAAATATTTTCCTTGGTGATATAACTAGAAGGTGCTGGTCCCTGATGACAATGGGGTCCCTTGGGTGCTAAGCCTCATCACAGCTGCACCCTCTGCACCCCTTGTAGTCATACCCCTGTTTATGGGTCTATGATGTTTAGATGGGTAAAGGAATTGTTAGGTGCTGTCTTACGGAGCTCATGTCCCCAGTCTCATGATTAACTCTTTAAGGAACAAAGGGTTGTGCAATGCATTGTGAAGCTAATCCTTAAAGGGTTAAAGCATTGTTGTTAGCCTAGGGCATTTAATAATGTAATAGTCTGTGCTGATGTCCCTAATAGTAATGGTTCCATGGGGAAGCCCTGCACGCCCATTAATCATAAAGTGGGGCCAAGCGTCAAGTCTTTAAAGCGGAACTACCACCTCCACTAAAGTCGCCCTGCAATAATTATGCAGGTGGTGACTAGCTTTGTAATCATTATTTTACAGCTCAAAAGTGCCCACGTTCCTTAAGCTTCTAAGACCAGAAGCCATGCATCACTACGGACATCTTGAATGTGTGCCTGCCCTGTCAGTCCTCTTCACCCTTCACAGGTATTGCACTGGCCCGGACAGCTCCGGAAGAGACTGATGGCGCAGGCGCACAGGCTGCAGTAACCTGACCGTCAGTCTTGGAAGCTTAAGGATAGCTTTATTTGTGGGCACTTTTGAGAGGTAAAATAATGATTACAGTGCTCTTCGCCACATGCCTAAGTACTGCAGGGCGACTTTAGTGGAGGTGGTAGTTCCGCTTTAAAAAATGTAGCAACTCTCCTGGTTGATGTTTTAAATTTTTGAATGCAATAGTTGTCTCCGACTTGAAGTAGTATATCCATCTGCAGCTGAACTTGTGATATATGAAATTGCATTTTCTGTTTTTCAGCAGGCTGGAGGAATCCACTGTCTGACCCTTCGCTGTATATAGGAGTCCACTATGTTTAACACACAGTAAGTCGCCATAGTAAAATTGCTTTCCACAGACATCTGACAACAGCATATTTTCATATATGTTAAAGGAGATGGCTCAGTTGGTTAATGCACCTGCTGTAGAATTTGTTCAAATCTCAGGGTCGCAGGTTTTAGTCTCGGCAATGTCAGCTCAGCCTTTCACCTTTCCTTCGTAGATAAAATGTGTCCAGGACGTGCTTGAAAATGAGAGACAATCTCAGTGTATTCTTCCTGGTAAAAAAAAAAAAAAAAGAGTACTAACACCTCCTAATAATATCTCCTCACGTACTATGCTCCTAGATGTCTATGGAGGCTCACATGATGATTGCTATCAGGACTAAAGGACTTCAAACTCTGCTCAATACACTTAGGAAAATTAACCCTTTCAGGGCCAGAGGAGTGCACAACATATTGCTTCACAATGCTTTGTATATCACACTGGTCATAAAAGGGTTATGTAGGTTAATGCACTTTTAATTCCTTCAGTAAAAGGCCAGTAACTGTCATGTCTGCCTCTATGGACATAACATCTATGAATCTAGATAGAGTTTAGTTCCTGTAAATCTTTCTCAGAGAGAGAGTGCTTAACTTAGGTTACCTTACTTGGTTGTTTTCAAGGAGTCCACTTGGTATGCCTTGAATGCCCTGTCCATTTTCCACTAGAAACTGTGGGTGTCCTAGATGGTACACTGAGGCCCTTTCAGCGAGCCCTGACCATCCACCCTACTCACTTGTCTGTCTTTGCAGGCCTGGATGGGCCCAGTTGAACATTCCCACATGGAGCCTCCTCTACAGACCACATGTTCCTACCTTCTCCTTTGTGCGGCCTTTTCAGGGAGCCCAGACCATCACCCCACTCCCACTTATTTGTCTTTTCAGGCCTGTATGGGTCCAGTCCCACATGTAGACTCCTCTACAGACCACATGTTCCTACCTTCTCCTGTGTGAGGCCTTTTCAGGGAGCCCAGACCATCACCCCACTCCCACGTATCTGTCTTTTCAGGCCTGTATGGGTCCAGTCCCACATGTAGCCTCCTCTACAGACCACATGTTCCTACCTTCTTCTGTGTCAACTCATTGATTTGCAGTGCATTGTATACCCCTCTGGTCCTTACAGAGTTAAAGGGATAGTAACACTTCGTTTTAACTTTATTTTATTTTGTAGGCATTAAAAAAACATGAAGAATGATATAAGTCTTATCTCTCAAACCTTTATGGTTTATGAGATATTCACAAGCAAAGTTCCCCTCCCCGCCCCTTTTTCCTAGTGTAAGCCATCTCTTCTCAGATGTGAGTCTGGTTGTATGACAGTACAGATAACAGAAGGGGACAATTTTCTTTGTATGAAAACAATGAAAGCCCTTCCCCCCTTGACAAGTTTTTCAGCTTTTTCCATTATCTTAATAGAAGATTGTCCCTCTCTGCAGTCTATCTGGGCATCTCCCTTCTTATCTGGCTGAACAGGGGGGGGATACTTTGTTTGTGAATATCTCTTAAACCATAAAGGTTTCAGAGATAAGACTTATATCATTCTTCATGTTTTTTTAATGCCTACAAAATAAAATAAAGTTAAAATGAAGTATTACTATCCCTTTAAGCATTCTTTTCTCCTGGTCCCAGTCATGGAAACCCCTTCAAGGAACCCTGCCCTCCAGTCAACATAAACATGACCAGTGTACACACTTTTTACCAAGGGAATCCCTTACTAAAAAGGTAGGGAAGACTTACTGTATATATCTTAGTACATATCGAAGTAAGTGGCCCTATTTATATAACTGCACAGTATCTTTTTCCACTTAGTAGGCGTTTGTAAAGTTATGCCCCAAGAACAGAGGATATGTGATGTATATTAAAGTATCACCCTATGCCACCAACAAATAAATGTTCATTTCTCAAAAACTATTTGTATTGCAAATATATATAAGCAGTTGTTTAAATTATCCTTTAAATGGACTAAACCTTAAGGCAGATCTGTCCAAGTTCAGTCCTCAAGGGTGACCAACAGGCCAGGATGATTAAGCACATTTGAATTAATCAGTGGATCATTCATTGTGATTGACTCACCTGGGAGTAATCAAGAAAATGATTAAATCCTGTACTGTTGGGGGCACTTAAGGACTGAACTTGGAAAGCCCTGACTTAAGGTAACAGGTGCTGTTTAATTTTAGAGAACATTAAAAACCTGTCTGTATATTGTGCAGGCTATTTGTCAGTAGTATAAATGCTATTAACCTTTATTTGCTGATGGCACAGAGTGGCTATTTATGCTAATTTATTTATGTGCTGGGCCAGTATCATCACCACACACTGCTATGAATACGTCTAAAGTGCATTTCTAATAGCACATCATGAGACTGGGAGTCTGGCCTCAAACATAGCTAGTTAACATACTGTGAAAGGAATTAGCATAATATGACTCAATGTGCCAACAAAAAAAATTAAAGCTAATATATCAAAAAATATTTTTGTTTATGGAAAAACATGTAGTATGGGCAGATTTTAATTCCTTGTAAAGCAAACTAAACTTGCCTTAGGGTGACAGGTTCACGTTAATAAACATTACAATATGTCATCAGTGAACATATTTTACACAAGAAGGTTAGCTGCATTCCTCCCAAGTGTCCCACTTTAGGAGACAGTAGGGTTAGATACCTCCAACGTGTCCCTCTTTAGGAGATATTAGGGGTACATACCTATGTCCCTCTTTAGGAGGGACAGTCTCTCTTTGAGATCCAAATTCCTGTGTCCCTCTTTCCCACCCTGGTGTCACTGTGTTTAGGAGATTGGACTATGTGGTGTGTATATAAGTGTATCACCCTTGTATCCCCATGTTTAGGAGATCAGACTGTGTGGTGTGTATAGAAGTGTATCAACCTGTTGCCCCTGTGTTTAGGAGATCAGACTGTGTGGTGTGTATAGAAGTGTATCACCCTGTTGCCCCGTGTTTAGGAGATCAGACTGTGTGGTGTGTGTATATAAGTGTATCACCCTGGGGTCCCTGTGTTTAGGAGATCAGACTGTGTGGTGTGTATATAAGTGTATCACCCTGGTGTCCCTGTGTTTAGGAGATCAGACTGTGTGGTGTGTATATAAGTGTATCACCCTGGTGTCCCTGTGTTTAGGAGATCAGACTGTGTGGTGTGTATAGAAGTGTATCACCCTGGTGTCCCTGTGTTTAGGAGGTCAGACTGTGTGGTGTGTATAGAAGTGTATCACCCTGGTGTCCCTGTGTTTAGGAGGTCAGACTGTGTGGTGTGCATATAAGTGGATCACATTGCTCCACAATAATAATACTCACATTAATGTTTGTGTAACTCTGTGTGCAGCCGTTAAGGACCGCTGAGCTTTGTTTTTTATTTTCATTTGTAAACGAATTCTGAGATGACAAAGCGGCATGCATTCTCGCTACCATCCCAGAATTCCATGACGTCACCAAACCTTAAGTGCGGGAACAGGTATGACGGTCCTGGCATGTCATGTGTCGCTAAGGGGGTTAAACTTCAGTATTGTGCTTTTATGAATTAGTCCATGTAAATAAAATACTTTGGTCTTGCTCTATATCATTTATTCAGTTACACAATGAGGTGTCAGTAGGTTGTGAAGCAACCAAAAAAAATTATTTGTAATGCCCCGCCCACCAGCCATGCCCCCAGCAACACCACCTAGAACAAAAGTGTCCCTCATTGGCCATTTGGAATGTTGGGAGGTATGTAGCTGGTTGTGTGAGAAGAATAAGTTCTACTATCCTGGCAATCAAGAAAGCACAATTCTGAGACTAAGGTGTTAAGAACTGGAACAATTCTGGATCAAACCAACTGTAGCATGACAAATTCTCCAAATTCCAATTGATTTAAATAGGGCATTTAACCCCTAGAACGCCAGAGAGGTCTCCAATGCAGTGCAAAGATTTCAAGGGGTTAAACATCCCATTTATATCAATGGGAATTTTGATATCTCCCCTTTGGTACAGTTGGTTTGATCCGGAATTCTTCCACCTTTCTTACGAAGCTGAAGCTTGCATTTTACAAGGTCACGTACTGCAATGGAAGCAAAGCAAAATGAAACGTGAATTATTTTTTTAAGCAATTATCTTTAAGTAAACTGTTATCATTTTAAGACAAATGGATTTTGCTCTGCTTTCCAAATATTTTGCCATTAATCATCTCTTTTATTAGAACTTGGAGTGCAAGAGAAATTGCTAATTTCCTTCTTGTTAGCAATTTATAAATGGATCTCTTTCTTTTCTGGCTGCCCTTATGTTCCCTCAGAGGAATGCTTAAAATGTATATTTCCAAGATAGGAGGAACATTATATGATAGGAGTGAAAAATACATAAATAATATCCAAAAGCTAATGAACACCATGTCATTATCAGGAAAATGAATAAAGAATAAAAATGACTAATACAATGTACTGTGCAAACAAACTCATCCAGAGCAATTTTATAAACACCCAAGATGTTTTAGAGATTTCAATTTATATGAATAATTATTATTAAAGTGGCCTTCAAGGGTTTCGATTAAAGCGGAATTTTCAAATAATAGCAAGTCACCATGCATTCATTAAATGCATGGCGACTAGCTTGAAAATGTATGTCTTACCAAAAAAAAATACTTGTTTCTAAAGGAATCCATCCCATTTGGAGACCGGAACTGAGGCTAGAGCGCAGACATCTTGTCTGTGTGCATGCGCCGTCAGTCCTGGTCTCCATAGAGTAGACTGCTTTGCACCATATGGTCACCGGAAGGGACTTACGGAGCAGGCTCACAGACCACACTAACCTGCCCGTCAGTCCCGAAATGTGACGGATTCTTTTACACACAAGTATTTTTTTATGGTAAGACATATATTTTCAAGGTAGTCACCATTCATTTAATGAATGCATGGCGACTGGCTATTATCTGAAAGTTCCGCTTTAAAGCAGAACTACCATCAAAATTAAATTGCCCCCAAATCCTTATTAACATAGCGATAAGCATATACATACTGTTATTATGCTGAATAACTCCAGAATTAGTGAGAAATACAAATCTGTTCAACAGGAATCAGCAGGCAACAGCGCAGACATCTTGCAGAAAAGGCATCAGTGAGTCTGCGTTGTCCGTCCTGTTCACCTCCAGAATTGGTGAAAGTAGTTCCTTGGTACCTTAAGGTACCGTAAGGGACTGACAGCACAGGCTCAGAGAGAGCCTACAGCAAGATCCCTGCTGCTGATACCTGCCGAAAAAGTTGTATTTCTCAATAATTACAGACTTATTCACCATAATAACAGTACGTATATGATTATCACTATGGTAATAAGAATCTGGGGGGCAATTTAATTTTGATGATAGTTCCACTTTAATGGGATAGTAACCTTTTATTTTGAATTGCATATTCATAAAATGAATAATATTTAAAGTCAAATTACCTATGCTTTCATTATTTTTAACCCTTTGAGTGCCAAATGGTAAACCGCACTGCAAAACAGTATTACTACATGGTGCCAGCCTGATCCTGAGGTGATTGTGACATTTGTTGAGCAACAGGATCTATGACACTGGCAAACAACAAAATGGAAAGGTATTCGCTAAGGCGTGATAAATAGGAGATAAAGTGGAGATGACTTCTCCAGTGATATCACTTCTCCAGTTCCTATGTTATTCTGTGGATCCTATGTACCAAGGTGTCTCCAACTTTGGAGATCTTAGTGCATAGACTTTATAGACTAACACAGGAACTGGAGAAGTGATATCACTGGAGACGTCACCTGCCCTTTATCACCTCTTTGCCTTACTGAATAACCCCGAATGTATTGACTGCTGCTGATGACCATTATCTCAGTTTTCTACTTCTGGTTGGTGTGAGCTAGGAAAACTCTCATCATTGTATCTGAACCACATTTCCCACCAGTTCCACCCTCATCAGCAACACCTCCACCACCACCAAATTCTTCCTTCTCTCTCTCTCTTGCAGAAAGCTCAGGGTCAGGCAGAGCCAACTGCAACTCTGTTGTGCCACTGCTGTTCTCCACTCAGGGGAAAAAAACAAGGCTTCCCAAAATCAAACCACAGAAACCTGGGGATGTGGTGAGGGTGGTGGGGGACACCAGGATGTGCTGGTGATGCTGCTAGACACTAAGCCACACTGCTTTTTATTTTACTACTAGAGAGTTATTTCTCCACATCAGCAGTACCTCAGCTCCTTTTGCTCATTGCAATTTAGCAGGCAACTGCAGCAACACGATTCAAACTACATTTTTAACTATAGTTCTCCTTTCTCACAGTCTTCCATTTTTAGCTACTAAATGACACCTCGTAGTATAGCGGGATGTTTTGGGTGTTTATAGTATTGGGGCAGGGATTCTCGTGACCATAGAAGGTATAGGCAAGAAGTAGAAAAGTTCTCTCAAGAAATTAAGAGGTGGTAGAGGGAAGATGTTGTTTTTTGTGTTTATCTGTGTACAGGAAGTTTTGTGGGAAAAGTGTCAAACCATGTATTTTCCTTGAAAATTCTTGTGCAAAAAATAGGACATTTACCCATCACTACATACAAGTACCTAAAGTGGTGTACTAGGAAATATACACTGAGATTTCTCTTTTTTCAAGTATGTCCCGGAGACCACTGATCATAAAGATACATTTATACATAAATAAAAAAACAAGAAAATAAATATTATCTGGTAGCATTTAAATACAGTGGCATGTTGATTTTAAATATAGCAAAAACAGATATTTTTAGGGTAAAATATTAACAAGTGAACTTCAGCGCGAAATGTCAGAGTGCACTCACACCTCTATCCTATAACATAAAGTGGTAGAATGCGTCGCTCACTATGAGCCGTAACAGTACATGCGCATTAGAGAGTCTCTACTGTGCACATGTGGTTTCGCACACAGGGAGCTTCACTGTGAGCCATCTGGAGCTCCCCGCTAAGGATCAGCGTGTTTGGTGAGTCTCTATTGCACATGACTGCAGTAATGAGCAGTAGAGACTCTCCGAACGCGCTGCCCCGCTCCGGACGGCTCACGTCCTGTCTCTGCTTCCGGCTCTGAGGCAGCAGCCGCGGCCTCTGGGTGCATTTTATCCCGTGTATATGGGCTTTCATACTAGTGCTAATATAAACAATTAGCAGGTTCTGCCCAGGTAAATTTAACTCTTTTAGATGTCTGACAAAACACAAATATGAAACCTTAGGTGATTCCATGTTGTTGTACATATATTGAAAATGGATCAAAGACATAAACTAATCTTTTCAGCTTCTATGAGGAGGTAAGCAGCAACCTAGACAATGACAAGGCAGTAGATGTAGTATATCTAGACTTTGCAAAGGCATTTGATACAGTGCCACACAGAAGGCTGGGGTATAAAATAAGGAAATCAGGGCTAGGAGATGACCTTTGCAATTGGATACAAAACTGGCTGAAGGATAGGGAACAGTGTGTGGTTGTAAATGGAAAATTCTCCAGTACAGTTAAAGTGGAGAGTGGAGTACCTCAGGGTTCAGTATTGGGTCCGCTGCTTTTTAACATGTTTATAAATGACCTGGAAATAGCTATAGAAAGCAAAATATCAATATTTGCAGATGATACTAAATTATGCAAAGTCATTAATTCAGAACAGGATATTTTCTCTCTACAGAGGGACTTACATACAATGTCAGATTGGGCAAACATGTGGAATATGAAGTTTAATGTGGGGAAGTGTAAAGTCATGCATTTGTGAGGAAACAATCCCAAGGCTACTTATAAACTTAATGGAATAATTTTAGGTGACTCGTTGCTAGAAAAAGACCTGGGCATCCTTGTCAACTACAAACTTGGAAACAGTGACCAGTGTCAAACAGCAGTAGCAAAGGCAAACAAAGTCCTGTCTTGCATAAAAAGAGGTATCGAAGCAAGAGTGGATAACATTATTTTGCCATTATACAAATCATTGGTAAGACCTCACCTTGAGTATGCAGTGCAATTTTGGGCACCGGTTCTGAAAAAGGATATACTAGAACTAGAGACGGTACAGCGGAGAGCAACAAAATTAATTAAGGGAATGGAGGACTTGACATATGAGGAACAACTAAATAAGCTTGGTTTATTTACTCTAGAGAAAAGACGACTAAGAGGAGACCTTATCACATTGTACAAGTATATGAGAGGTCAATACAAGGATCTCTGCGGTGAGCTATTTATTCCAAGGCCTGATCAGGTGACCAGGGGACACCCCTTGAGATTAGAGGAAAGGAGGTTTAAACTTCAGTAGAGGAAGGTTTTTTTTACGGTAAGGTCTGTCAAATTGTGGAATTCATTGCCCAAGGAGGTAGTTATGGTAGATACAATGGATACATTTAAGAGAAGATTAGATACATTTCTTTCAAAAGGGAACATACAGAGTTATACTGTATCAGTAGGCTGATCAGGAAGGTCTGATAAAGACTAATTTAATTGGTAGCAGGAAAGCTATAAAATCTCAGTTACTGAGGTATGAGGCGAAGGTTGGACTTGTGTCTTTTTTCAACCAAATTTACTATGTTACATATATTCCAAACTAAAACAGTCCTTAATAAAGTAGTTTCTTGTCCTGAAGTTAGACTGGAGTAGTGATAACTGGAGAAGTCATCTCCACACTATTACCTCTTTATCACCGTTCGGTGAATCCCCCCATAATATCAGTAATGCAGGCAGAACCTTAAAGGGATAGTAATGTTTCATAATAAAAGCAGCTCTAATTAATCTCATAGTATTTGGACTTTGGAGAGTGTTATTTCAGTTCTGTCAGAGTTGTAGTTCAGGAGTAATTCATTGACAAAGTATCCCCCTCCCGCCCCTTTTACTGATGTAACACTGTTCAGCCAGATCAGAAGGGAGGTGCCCAGGTAGACTGCAGAGAGGGACAATCTTCAATTAAGATAAGGGAAACACCTGAAAAACTTATCAAGGGGGGCAGGGCTTTCATTGTTCTCATAGGAAGAAGATTGTTCCCTGCTGTTATCTGTCTGGCCTATGGACTGCATTCCACATCTGAGAAGAGATGGCTTACACTAGGTAAAAGGGGTGGGAGGGGAACTTTGCTTGTGAATCTGTCTCAAACCATAAAGGTTTGAAAGATAAGACATATTGTTCTTCATGTTTTTTTAATGCCTACAAAATAAAATAAAGATAAAATGAAGTATTACTATCCCTTTTAAGGTACGCTTTCATTTGAAGACTTCATTCAAAACTGCTTCTATATCATTATTATCCAAAAGACCAGCAGAAGGATCATTTAAGAGATATTGATACTTTTGAAAATAAGAAAATGAATGTCACTGTCAGTATGGTTTCATATGCTGATTAACCTATGTGTTGAATGAGAGATTTATTAGCATAAATGAACTTGTGGTGCAGCATTTCGAGAGCTTACCATACAGAATTACAAGTATGCTGAATATCTCTTAAACTATAAACCTGCTAATGTTTTCACTAACATGTTGCCTAGTCACTTTTTAATAATTTTCAGATATGCAAACTTGAATTCATGGTGAACAGGTCCACTTTAACCCCTTAAGGACCGGCACTCGCACGCGCGGCTGGCACTTGAGGACAACTGGGCTTTTTTTTTTTTTTTGTTCACTTCTGGGTCAGGGCTTCCGGAGCGGCGTGCAGCTGTGCCGGGAGCCCTGAACTCCATGACGTGCCACGACTGTCACTGGTCCTTCAGTGCCGGAGCGCCGTGTCGGTCCTGGCACGTCAGTGGTCCTTAAGGGGTTAAGGACCAGAGCAATTCTGACCTTTTTGACTATGTCTTTGTTCAACAGTGTTTTCCTTCTAAGGCTTTTATTCCATCTATAAATAAATTATATACAGTTTTTTTTACGCACAAATAGGGCTTTCTTTCGATACCATACATATATGGATAACCCGTTGTTTATTTTTGTAAAATTAAAGAAAACTGTAAAAAAAACACCATTTTTTTTCCTCTTGGGATCATTTGGGCACAATGGGTTACATTTTTATGGAGACTGCATTAAAGGTATGACCAGTCAGTCATACCTACAAAATGGGCAGTTTGGGCGAAAATTCCCATGTCCCTTTTTCCCACCCTATTTTCCCACTTTCTTATTGATGACATTTGGCAGTGTGTATAAGTGTATTACATGACTCCACAACAATCACACTGCCAATTTTGTTTATTGAGATTTTTTTTTTAAATAAAAACTTTTTTTTGTAAAAAAAAAAGTGTGTTGTTTTTATTTAAAACAAAAAACTATCTTAGCAGGTCAGAAATGGACCTGCACCCAGCCAGCCTCCAGCACCAGCAGTGAAGAGGTTAATACCCCCAGCTGCTGCATTTTTTGTTACCACTAGGTGTCTCCTCTCTGCTTTTCTCCCCCTTACTTTGATTGTAAGGGAGAGACAGGCAAAGGGAAGACACAGAGGCAGTGTGTAAAGCACACTGCCTCATTCATTCAAAATGGCGGTACATGTGATCACTCTTGCAGCAATCACATGACCCAGCACAATTGACAAGGTTGAGACTGAACACTCCAGTACTGGAGCATTCAGTCTCAGCCTGCAGTGAATGATAACAATGTGCACGGAGGCACGTTACTGTCATTTAACCCATGATGTGCCAGGACCATCATGGGTCCTTAAGGGAAGTTTACCTATGACGTTCCTGGCTCGTCATGGGTTGTTAAGGACTATGGACATACATGTATGTCATGGGGAAAATGTGATTTAACGACCCACACAGTACATGTACGTAATGAAATTCAAGGGTCCCAACGTGGCTGCGTAATGTTCAGAGACCTCTGATTCTGATTCCACAAAAATAAATGCCCTGTGGTCTTTAATCCTTTGATTGCCAGAGGGGTATGCAACACATTGCCAGAGGGGTACACAACGCATTGCAAAGCAATGCATCGCATACTCGCCTGTTAGCCGCACAGCCATGTGGCTGGTCCCTAAGAGGTTAACAATGAAGGAGTCATTCATTGATCCATCTGTGTTTGAGCACATATACCAAGGCTGAGCAACCTGAGGCCCTCCATCTGTTGTTGGACTACAGTTTTCGTCATCCCCAGCCATGAATTGAGTTGTAGACCAGCAACAGCTGAAAGGAGACAAGCTGTCCACCAATGACCTGTGTGCTAGACTGATCATATAAGTAAAGATATGCAGGCTTCCATCTCCTGGCAGTGATGCTAGTTTAATTAAAGACGCTTATGGACAATTCCCTGGGGAAAAAGTAATTGAGCAACTTTTGGCAACTAACAAATATACTTAATCATCAGAACAGAGTTTATATTCAGACCATAAAGCATTATAAATTAGCTTCTAAAGATGAAAAAATAAATTAATAACAGATATTATTTTTAAAGCAGATCTTTGACACAAAACAAATACATCACAAAAAGTCAAATAGCTGGGAGTAGGCCAGGGTTTGGAGTTGATTTTTTTGTATTTTCAATCTATACATTTCTAAGCTTCTTCATATAGAAGCTTTTATCAAGTAGTGAGAAAACTCTTCAGCCAGCAAAAGCACTCCAAGGGCTCAATTTAATTACCTCTGTTAGTTAATGGAGGTAATACTGACCATTTACAACAAATCTCTGCCATCTATCATTTAACCAGTTCTCAATCCATGGACAGATTACCTCCCAAACTGAAGCCTTTTAATTTATCCAGTAACCTGTTGTGAGGAACTGTATCAGAGGCTTTTGCAAAATCCAAGTACACTACATCAACAGCAATCCCCTTGTCCAAATGACTACTTACTCTTTCATAAAAAGGCAAGTAAATTAGTCTACCATGATCTATTCTTCACAAAACCATGCTGACTCCTACTAATTGTTTTCACATAGTTCTGAACACTGTCAGTTAATAACCCTTCTAATATTTTACCAACTCTGGAAGTCAAGCTCACAGGTTTATACTTTCCTGGTTTGGATCTTGTCCCCTTTTTGAACAATAGTCCTACAGGAAGATACTTACTGTTGGTTTTTACCAGCTCAAACTGAATCAAGCCCCAAGAGAGGTGCTTATTAAAGGGGAACTAAGTCATAAGAATAAATGGTTCTTAATTTGTTTAATAAATTGAAGCTGAGGTATATTAACCTTTTGAGTGCCAGAAGGGTGTGCAACACACAGCTTTGCAAAGTGCTGCATACTACCCTGTCATTCAAAGGGTTTTAAGATGAATTGGAGTAATTCTGGAGAAAACCAACTGTACCACAGGGGGCAAACAATACGTTTCAAAATTGTAATTGATTTAAAAGGGTCTTTTGACCTTTGAAAGCTAATGAGCTATCCAACAGATTGTAAAACAATGTGTTGGAGACCTCTCTAGTATTCAAGGGGTTAAAAACCCCACTTAACACAATGGGATATTGTATTTGTCCCCTATGGTGCAGATGGCTTGTTCCAGAATTACTCCAGTTACTTAGTATATGAACCTTATTGACCTATAAAGGTAAGTGTCCTTCACAAGCAGTCAGGTCCATCTCTCTCTCTCTCTCTCTTATACCTGTGAACTTCATTCTCTTGAGTTCCCAGAGTGGGCTCATGTGCTGCGACCAGGGGACTGTAAATGACACAGTTTGCATCATAAAGGGGGGGTGGGGCTTAACCAGGTGGGAGTCATTGTGCTTGTGAAGTGCTTGTGAAGTGGGTGGGGCAGGGGGTAAGGAGGAAGAGTGGGCGGGAAGAAGGTGGAACAGTGTGAGAAGGAGAAGTGGGTGGGAAGTTGGTGAAACAGGGTAGGAAGGAGGAGAAGTTGGTGGAACAGGGTAGGAAGGAGGAGAAGTGGGTAGGAAGTGGGTGGAACAATGTGGGAAGGAGAAGTGGGTGGGAAGTGGGAGGAACAGGGTTAGAAGGAAAAGTGGGCAGAGTTTCATGTTATTCTATGGAGCCAATGCACTAAGATTTTTCAAATGGGAGAGATCATAGTGCATTGGTTCCATAGAATAACATAGAAATTGGAAAACAGATATCATGGGAGACGTCATCTCTACTTTATCACACATTAATGCATACCACCCCCCTTGAGTGCTATAGATGCCTCCGGCCCATCGCTTCTCAATTCTCTGGAAACCTTGCTAGAATTCAAGGGGTTAAAGTATTCTTACTTTTTAGTGCCTATTCTATAGGGGTGGCAATGACATTTGGCCTTTCTCACATTAAAGGAGCAGTAAACTTTTTATGAAAACCAATATGTTATAAGGCTATTCCTTCTGAGTAAAACAAGGGTACTGCCACTGCTGTCTGTTACTCCTTATGGAAACAGAGATGCAGAGAGCTTACTTCCTGAGAGTTCAAACTGACAGGAAGTGACTCAGCAGTTACTATTACAGTCTATGGAGAATTTCTGTTTGTATTGTATGATGCAGTTGGTGTTCTTCAGAATTACTCCATTTTTTTAGCACATGAGCCTTATTGAGTCAGAGGATGTACAAATATGATTCTGCTCTAAAGTAGATGCAAGAACTGAGTTTTGTTTTTTGTGCTGCACCTGTCTAACACATATTTACTAAGCTGTACCAAATATTTTCTTCCATATGCCCCGTTAACCCCTTGAAGACCAGATGGATATGCAAAGAAATGTGTTGTGCACACCCCTGGTGTTCAGGGGGTTAAGATGTGGGAAGTGTAAGGGTGTTTTTGGTCATTCCTTTAATCTATGCCTTGTTTCTCCCAGTTTTCTAGTTAATCTACAAGGGCAGAAAACATGTTAAATTTGTGGATTTGCACATTCCTCCTTGCGTTCATCATGGGCCTGTTTAGGTTTCCAATTACTTTAGCAGTAGGCAGAAGTAAATTTCAAAGAGGTTATCTGATGTTACTTCTTCTTGTGAAAATGACAACTTGGAAATTGTTCCAGATTTTATGACCCAATAAGCTAAAGGGTTTAACTATAAATTAAACAGTATTAAAACAAGGTATTATGCTTCTTAGCTTATCAGTCAAGTGCAGAATCTGCTGGATAATGTTTTACACCATAAATCAAAGGCTAGTTGTATGTAAAGACCCTTCGAATCTGCAGTTTCAACTGATTTTGAGTAAAACTGCCACAGGATGTTGAATAGTAGTTGATTTATGTACTATCTGGCTGAACAGCTATAATTTATTGATAACAATTTTCAATATAATTGCAGTGACTACTCTGTGTCATTACATAAGGACATATGTTTAAAGGGATAGTAATACCTAAGTATTACTAATCCCTATAGTAAAGTCCTATTAAAAATAAATGTATTGCCCCCAGTGTCATCTCTCAAACCTTTATGGTTTGAGAGATAATCACTCCTAAAGTTGCCCTCCCCCTTCCCCAAAGTCAGTGTTGTAGCTGACTGAAGGGAAATCTGGTCAGAGATCATCAGGCGGCTCTGCAGCAGAGCCACGATCGCGTTAATAAAAAAAAGATCTTTCACTAAAATGGTCTTCTACGTGTGCTTGCAAACGAAGCACACGTAAAAGACCATTTCAGTGAAAGTTTTCTTTTTTACTAACGAGATCTTGGCTGTGCTGGAGAGCCGCCTGAAAGTCATACGACTTGCTTCCCTGCAGTCAGCTAGAACGGTGACTTCGGGGAAGGGAGAGGGCAACTTTAGGAGCGATTATCTCTCAAACCATAAAGGTTTGAGAGATGACACTGGGGGCAATACATTTATTTTTAATAGGACTTTACTATAGGGATTAGTAATACTTAGGTATTACTATCCCTTTCAACATATGTCCTTATTAATGACACAGAGTAGTCACTGTAATTATATTGAAAATTGTTATCAATAAATTATAGCTATTACTATCCCTTTAAAATAAATAAAAAAAAACTAGAGTACTGTAAAATCTCACGTATAATGCAATTTTGCCCCTTTTCACCTTATGTGAAGAGAGGGGTGCATATTAGACACATGAGACAAAAAAATATATATATATCGACATGTCGGCTTCCCTTCCTCCAACCACATCAATATGCTGCCATCTTCCTTCCCTCTACTCACCCCCTCATCTGAGCAGAGGGCGCCATACTTGAATTTGAAGCCCGCTTCCCACATCTCCCTGTGAGGACAGTGGCGTAACAATAGGTGCGACCCCCCCCTCCCCCGCATGGCACCCGCTAAAAGCTGAGGTGAGGTGCCTTCTTCGGCATAGACGTCTATTAGCAGCTGCACTCCCTCTCAGGGCCGGCGCTGCCATTAAGGCAGAACAGGCAGCTGCCTTAGGGCGCCGCAATGGAGGGGCGCCGAAAAGAGGGAAGTTTTTTTTTTTTTTTTTTTTTTTAATATATATATATATCTGCCTGGGTCTCTCTGCGGTGTGTTACAAAGACGCCGCGAGGGAGCGCTTGGTAGTGTAAATCAGCGCTCCCTCGCAGCGTCTATGTTACACACCGCAGAGAGACCCAGGCTCTGTAGTAATACAGAGCGCTGAGAAATGACATCATCTCCCAGAACTCTGCATTACTGAGAGCAGCGCGCGGGAGCCTCAGCTCTGTGCCAAAGGAGGCACAGAGCTCTAAGCTGGTGCACGCCGCTAGACCACCAGGGACTCAAGGTAGGGGGATGAAGGGGCATTATGGAAGGGTCAATGTGGAGGGGGCATTGTGGAGGGGGCATTGTGGAGATGAAGGGGGCATTGTGGAGGGGGCATTGTGGAGATGAAGGGGGCATTGTGGAGATGGAGGGGGCATTGTGGAGGGGGCATTGTGGAGATGAAGGGGACATTGTGGAGATGGAGGGGGCATTGTGGAGATGAAGGGGCAATGTGGAGGGGGCATTCTGGAGATAAAGGAAGCATTGTGAAGGGGAATTGTGGAGATGAAGGGGCGATGTGAAGTTAAGGGGGCATTGTGGAAGGGTCAATGTGGAGATGAAGGGGCATTGTGGAGGGGGCATTGTGGAAGGGTCAATGTGGAGATGAAGGGGCATTGTGGAGGGGGCATTGTGGAGATGAAGGGGCAATGTGGAGGGGGCATTGTGGAGTTGAAGGGGGCATTGTGGAGATGAAGGGAGCATTGTGGAAGGGGCATTGTGGAGATAATGGGGCAATGTGGAAGGGACACTGCGGAGATAAGGGGGCATTGTGGAAGGGGCAATTCGGAGATAAGGGGGCATTGTGGAAGGGGCAATGCGGAGATAAGGGGGCATTGTGGTAGGGGCATTGTGGAGATAATGGGGCAATGTGGAAGGGGCATTGTGGAGATGAAGGGGCAATGCGGAGATAAGGGGGCATTGTGGAAGGGGCAATGCAGAGATAAGGGGCATTGTGGAAGGGGCAATGTGGAGATAAGGGGGTATTGTGGAAGGGGCAATGTGGAGATGAAGGGGCATTGTGGAGATGAAGGGGCATTGTGGAGATAAGGGGGTATTGTGGAAGGGGCAATGTGGAGATGAAGGGGCATTGTGGAGATGAAGGGAGCATTGTGGAAGGGGCAATTTGGAGGTGGGGAGAGTGTGGAGGTGAATATGTGGGCGGGGCAGGGGATTGTGGCAAGGTCAGGGGGGGTCAGGGGATTGTGTCCGGGTCGGGGGGGGGGCATCAAAATGCACCTTCGCCTGTGTATAAAAAAATCTTTGCACCGGCCCTGCTCCCTCTTGCACTCTAGCAATGCACAGAGCGCTGGGAGATTACATCATCTCTCAGCGCTCTGCATTACTAGAAAGAGGGCCATGCAGGAGGTCAGAGTTACTAATTCAGGTCTGTGCAGGAGGCACAGACCTCTCCTGCAATGCTGCCTGACCACCAGGGAAGTAGGAGACAGACACTGTGGGTCATTGGGTCAGTGTGGAGGTGGAGAAAGGACATTGGGGGGCAATGTGGAGATAGGACATTGGGGTACAATTTGGTCAGGGGGGGCCCATGGCAATTTTTGCACCAGGGCGCTGTGGCTTTTAGTTACGACTCTTTGTTTCTAATAATTCCCTATCTGGTGACTAGCTGCATAGTAGCGCTAGTCACCAGAATTATTACCTGGTTATGGAGAAATATGCATTCATCCTTGAGTGACAGGCAAGACGGAGCGCAGACATCTTGCCCTATTGACGTCCACACGCCTGCGCTGTCAGTCCCATCGCTGTCAGTCCCTTCCGGAGCAGAATGGCTCCTAGCAACGCCTCCTACAGCCATCTGGGACTGACAGCGCAGGCGTGCGGACATCACTAGAGCAAGATGTCTGCGCTCCGTCCTGTCTGTCAGCAAAGGATGAATGCATATTTCTCAATAACCAGGTAATAATTCTGGCGACTAGCGCTACTAAGCAGCTAGTCACCAGATAGGGAATTATTAGAAACAAAGTTGCTTAGCGGTGGTAGCCACTTTAAGAATTAATTTTGGTAAAACCAATACACACAGATCTGATATTGTCTTCTAGATTTGCAACCCGGATTAAGATAAATTGAGGTTTATAAGAAGGATGTTTTAGTATATCTTAACCCTTTGAGAAGCAGAGTGGTGTGCAATCTATTGAGAAGCACTGCATTGCAAATCCCCTAGTTCTTCATCCTATATAATAATTCGCTAAATTGTGTGTAACGCCGCGACAGGAGACACTGCTGCGCGTGCTGCAGTCATGCGCAGTAGAGACTGCCCGTGCCACGGCTGATACAGAGCTGGGTGCTCCGAAGGAGCGTCCAACTCTGTATCAGCCGTGGCGCGGGCAGTCTCTACTGCGCGTGACTGCCCCGCGACTGGGTGGCTGTGACACTGTGGCCCGTGTAACGGGCTGTTCAACTAGTGTGTTAATAATTATATATAACAGTTTGGATGTTATAAATCGCTTTGCAATGTGTTAAAGACTTATCCACCATCCAAGTGTTAAGAAAAGCACTACACTGAAATTCAGTGAACTGCATTTCTGTCTGATATTTGTTCAACCGCTCCTACTTATGAGTCATCAGATGTTATAAGTATGGTTATAACCTTTTTATTAGCTTTTAGCCAAAATAAGCAGATCAGTTGACAGTTAATGAGGTTGTTGAATACCGAGAGATAAAATATCTAGTGGGATGAAACTCATTTTCCACAAACTCTGCCTGCCAAGCTGAAACTACCACGGTGGCTTTTATATGTATACACATATGGAATTTAACAACATCACTCATAGAACATGATTTGCAGCATTGACAATTATAGTTTGAATTTTAAAGGCTCTTTATCATAGATGTTTTATCAGTACGTTTAGGCTAAATTCATGGGTCTGGCATATTCCTGCTAATAACATTGTGGTAAAATGCAATAAACCGAGAGGATGTTGCTTGTTTTTGTATTATAGAACCACTAAACCCAATCGCAATGAAAATAATCATTTTGCAACAACCGCAAAAAATGTTTCTTTCAGAGATTTCCAAAATGATGGTGTTTACATTAGTTGTATCAGTTATCCAATTAAAGTGTAGTTAGATGGTATATCTCTTTTTCTGGGGAAGTGTTGACTCATAAATCACTGTTTTATTTTATATTTAAATGGAGAGTGTCATGTAATATGGAATTTATATATATATTCTGAGAGATGCTGCATTCAAACGTTATTGTAGCTCAAACCTGCTTTTTATTCATGGCTTGAAATGTTGCAGTGAATCTGGTACTACAGCAGCCTATGGAGAGTTATTGTCACTAGCAATAGCTTCCTAACTTCCAATAAAATGTCATACTATGGAAGTACTGCAACTAAAAATGCTAGAGATGCACCGATACCAAATTTTTAAGACCGAGTACAAGTACCGATACTTTTTTCAAGTACTCACCGATACCAATTACCGATACCTTTTTTTTGCGGTCATTTGCCAGTTTTCTAAGTACCTACATGTTTTAGGTACTTGGAAAACTGGCAAATGACCGCAAAAAAAAAGTATTGGTAATTTGTATTGGTGGGTACTTGAAAAATATTATGTGTATATATATATATATATATATATATATATATATATATATATATATATACACACACACACACACACACACACCACCTCTTGATTCTCCCTTTTTGACTCTTTCTCCCACCCCCTTCTTTTGTCTTGGCTTTTGATCCCCCTTTCTCCCACTCCTCCTTGACTCACCCTTTTGCCTCTCTCTCCCTCCTGATCACCCCTCCTTTTGCCTCTTCTTGGCCCCCCTCCTTTGGTCTCCTGATCCTTCCTCCTTTTGACTTTTTCTCCCTCTTCACCCCACTGTCTGCCTCTTTCACCACCCCCTGCCCCATCCTGCCTCCTTTACTCTCCTCTGCCGGGTGCTCGCTGTTCTCTCACGAGCCCCGGCAGAGGTCAGCGTCGGAGCGTTGCCATGGTACAAGTACTCGCGCAAATGCTGGTATCGGCACCGATACCGATACCAGTATTGGTATCGGTGCAACCCTAAAAAATGCAAATCAGAGGGATAGTAACCCCCCCCGAAAAACGTGACGCCAAATGCTAGGAATCATCCAAACATACTTAACTCCCATATTCCCATCTCTCAAACCGTTATGGTTTGAGAGATGTAAGAAAAGAAAGACCTCTGCTCCCTCCCCCTTCTCATGCATCCGCTGTATAGTGGACGTCATGAGATCCTGCTTCCAGGACCAGACGGCGGCTCTTCAGGAGCGCTGTCATCTACATATCTCGGTATAATTACTTCATCGGAATGGTCTAAAATATGTGCCTGGCTTGCAAGCACATGTTGTAGACCATTCTGATGAGGTAATTATACCGAGATATGTAGATGACAGCGCTCCTGAAGAGCCGCCGTAAGTTGGTCGACCGGATTCTGCCTCTGACAGCTTTACAGCTTGTCAGGCAGAAAGGGGAGGGAACAGAGGTCTTTCTTTTCATACATCTCTCAAAACATAACGGCTTGAGAGATGGGAATATGGGAGATAAGTATGTTTGGATGATTCCTAGCATTTGGCTTCACGTTTTTCGGGGGAGTTCCTATCCCTTTAAGTTGCAATAACTTTTGACTAAAACAACTCTCAGCAGGATAACCTCTGAAATATATATATATTTCTATATTATACAGTACTATCACTGCATGATAGAGAGGTTTCCAAAGAATTACTTCACACTGGTGACTTCTTCAGCTTCTAATGTAATACAAAATAATCTGACTTAAAGTGGACCTGTCAACTTTAATTTTTTTATGTATTTGAAAATGTCATTCAAAACTGCCTTTACGACATGTTATCCAAAAGTTCAGCAGATGTATGGTTTATGAAGTAGTCACACTTTTATTTCTGGAAAAAGAAAGTGAGAGTCTCCTGGTGCAGCATAAGTTTATGGAACTTCACTGAAAACCTTTATTAGCATATGAAATGCCACTGAAAATGCTTCAATAGCATATGGAACGTCACTGAAAAGCTTAAAGGAGCAGTAAACTTTTATTTATGAAAACAAATTTTATAGAGCTTTTCCTGCTGAATAAAACAAGGTCACTCCCATCGCTGTCAGATGTTTTATTCAAAAATTATATCAGTTCAAGTAACCAGGAAGTGAATTTACTGTGTTTACTTCCTGATAGTTCTAACTGATAGGAAGTGAATTTACTGTGTTTACTTCCTGATAGTTCTAACTGACAGGAAGTGACAGGCACTTTCTATCACATTCTATGGAGAACTGTATGTCTCTGACTTTTCTGACTTTTCTCTCCATTAGAATCTAACAGGAAATCTAATTAGAATTTGACCACTAGAGGGCACTGCTAATATAAAAAAAACATGGGTTCAAACTGTAATAACTCTGGAAATATAAATCTCTTGGCAGTGGGAGGACCCTTATTTTACTCAATAGGAAAATCCCTACAATATATATTTTTTCATAAAAAAAGTTTACTGCTCCTTTAATTAGCATACAACATCACTGGTACCGCACTGGTACTGCAACTAACAGACAGAAGCATACAGTACCAGGTATGAATATCTCCTTAAATGTACATTTGCCAGTCTTTTGGCAAACATAACACATAAGCAGTTTTTAATGAAGCTTTCAAATATGCAAACTTGAATCAAGGTGACAGGTCAAATGTAAAGTGGAAATGTCCCCTTGAATTTTACTTTACAGATCTGAAAACTTCATTCAACGCTGCCTGTGTCATGTTAGCCAAAAGTCAAGGAGATGTCTAGTATAAGAGATATTCACACTTTTATTTCTGAAAAAAAAAGTCTCTCAAAGAAGCATATAACTTAATTTGCATATGAAGCATCACTTAAAACCTTAATTATCACCAGACGTGTATAAAGACATGCACTTGACCACAATCCCTCTAGCAGAGATTGGAAGTGTTGGTGAAATATTTATGTGGTCTGGAGGGGGTGAAGTACCACCTGAGAAGGATTTTTATTTATATATAAATATATATTTTTTTTCATAGTAGAAGGAAGCTCTAACCCAAATAGCTGTATAGGTCCTGTCTGAGACCATGACTCCCAAGTCTCTCTCTCTTACATACCTACCGGAATGTACTGATGTTTGAAGAAGGCTGCTTGATTAGAAAGAATATAATAGAGTTTTGAGATACGGCTTTTCTGCCAAGATTGGCACACAGCTTCTTGAAAGAGCAGAGCTGAGGAAAGATTAAAGAGATAGTAATGTTTCATAATAAAAGCAGCTCTAATTAATCATCATAGTATTTGGACTTGGAGAGTGTTATTTCAATTCTGTCAGAGTTGTAGTTCAAGAGTAATTCAATGACAAAGTGTCCCCCTCCCGCCCCTTTTACTGATGTAACACTGCTCAGCCAGATCAGAAGAAAGGTGTACAGGTAGATTGCAGAGAGAGACAATCTTCAATTAAGATAAGGGAAAAACCTGAAAAGCTTGTCAAGGGGGAAATGGCTTTCATTGTTCTCATAGGAAGAAGATTGTCCCCTGCTGTTATCTGTCTGGTCTATGGACTGCATTTCACATCTGAGAAGAGATGGCTTACACTAGGTAAAAGGGGTGGGGAGGGGAAACTTTGCTTGTGAATATCTCTCAAACCATAAAGGATTGAGAGATAAGACTTATATTGTTCTTCATGTTTTTTTAATGCCTACAAAATAAAATAAAGATAAAACAAAGTATTACTATCCCTTTAACAGTGGAGAGAGAGAGAATTTAATAAGTGCCTCTGCTGAAGGAAAGAACTCATTTCAGTAATCAGTAGGTTAAATGTCTCCTAAATGACATAAGAATTAGGGAAGGGATCATCAATAATCAGGTCACCTACTGATTTTATGTTAAGAGATGTCCAGTTAGAAAATGTCTTAGTATTACATTCTGGAGAAACTGGGAATTGTTAAAAAGTGGGATAAATCTTGAAGACATCAAAACTCTTGAAAAGAGGACTGCTGCACAAGTTAGTCCAATTAAAGGGTGCTCTAGGCTTGAAGAGATCACATAATTGTTCAATGCAGTAAGCCGGGCACTCCAAATTTAAAACTTAATTCTCTTTATTAAGATACATTAAAACTGTCGGTTTGTGTCCACAAACCAACAGTTTTAATGTATCTTAATAAAGAGAATTAAGTTTTAAATTTGGAGTGCCTGGCTTACTGCGTTGAACAATAAATCTGGAAGTGAAAGTGAAAAGCGAGGGTTGAATCTTAGCGGCCCAACCTAAAGTTTGAAACTTAAACATTGGGAGAGGCAGGGTCAGATAGCAGGTAGGTTTTTTGTCATTCCAGATAAGACCCACAAGTGGGACCAAATCTGTTTAATGTCCACCCATCGCTTGTAGGAGTAAAAATGAGATTATTTATCACAGATGAGATGCAAGATAGAATTTTTTAAGGTCTGGTCTGGGACCGCCAGAACACCTTTACTTTTTAGGAAGCACAATAATCTTTTCAAGATTTTTGGCTTCTGTCCCCTACACATAAAGTAAATAATCTTATTTTGCATTAGTATCAGTATAGAGCTGGGGACCTTGACAGGGAGAGTTTGTTCATTTTAACTAATGCTATTCTTCTGAACTGGGAAATATGATAATAATTTCAGGTTTTTAAGTCCTTTTGCAGGATTTTAATCAAGAGGGTAGGCATTTGGCATTGTAGAAAAAAGGGGGTTACCTGAACACCAGGATATTTGAAGGAGTCAGTTTTCTACAAAAATTAGGTTTCTGTCACAGTGCCTACCTTAGTCCTAGCATCTTCTGGCTGGATAACTGGGTCCGGGAGTGGAGCTCTGGCGTCATTACCCGCGTCTCACCATGCCTGTGGCTGGACCTCGTGTGGTGCCTCCCGTGGCCAGCCGTGTCCTTTTCCTAAGCAGTGCGGATGTTCGTAATGATGCTGGTCGTGGACACGTCGTTTCGCTGTGTCATATGCAAGCGCACGTTTGTTTGATTGATGCTAGTGCTCCTTATACCTGGGGTTACCTGAGACTCCTCCTTGCTACTTCCTGGGTGGACAGTCAGTCCAGTCGCCCTTAGCTTGGTGTCTGATGCATTTGTTTATTTCTTTGGACCTCTCAGTGTATGACCTAGTCTTGTCTGACCATCCATCCTGGTGTTGACCTGTGGCTCTGTCTGACTATTCTTCCTGCATTATCCTTTGGCATAGTAGACACCCAATCTGATGCAGACCTGTGGCTCTGGCTGACTACCAGCTCCATGTATGGCCTAGGCTTGTCTGACTATCCATCCTGGTGCTGACCTGTGGCTGTCTGACTATTCTTCCTGCATTATCCTTTGGTATAGTAGACACCCAGTCTGGTGCAGACCTGTGGCTCTGTTGACTACCCGCTCCGTGTATGACTTAGGCTTGTCTGACCATCCATCCTGGGGCTGACCTGTGGCTCTGTCTGATTATTCTTCCTGCATTATCCTTTGGCATAGTAGACACCCAATCTGGTGCAGACCTGTGGCTCTGGCGGATGTCTCAATCTGGTATTGACCCCTGGCTAGTCCAACTCCCAGCTTTGGCCAAACATCCGCTCTGTTTCTCCCCATGTGGTCTCTACCCAATATACTGACTGCAGGTGTGAGTCAGTAAGAGTTTCCCTTTTCCTTTAGGAGTACTCTGTTGCCGCGCTCTTGTGGTTGTCTTACTCACTACTCTGAGACTACCATTGATGTGTACATGTATGGCGCTATATAAAGATACATACATACATACTATTGGCGGTCCACCTAGTCTCTTGCAGAGAGGTTCCCCTCCTGTTTCTGGTAGGAAGCACTGGCTTCTTCTGGTACCCTCTGCGTCTTTTTGTTATTTTATTACCTATGTACTACCAGTCAATAAAGGTGGTTTTACTTTACAGTACTGACTCCTGGTGTATTTATTGAATCCGTGACAGAAGCTAAAGGCCATGACCGCGGACGGCACTGGGAATCCACCTTTTCAGAACATCCTGGACAGGATGAAGGTTCAAGATCAACACATTGATCAGTTATCCTTGGCAATGCAAACCTTGCTCAATCGAACCGCACACTTGGAATGCCTTAACCCATGACCAGTGGCCACCCTCGCTCCTTCCCAGGCCCCGGTGGCTCCTACTGCTCCTGATACATGCACGATCAGAGAGTTGTCTGGTTCCGCTCCGCTTCCACAAAGTTATTGTGGGGATACAGAATTATGCCGTGGGTTCCTTATCCAACTGGACATATACTTCAAATGATGCTGCATGCATTCCTTACTGAGTGCAGTAAGGTTGGTTTTATGATATCGCTCCTTTCTGGCAAAGCTTTGCATGGGCTAATCTATTATGGGAGACGGATAAACCCACAATTCATAACTTTACTGAGTTTGTGGGCTCGTTTTGATGTCCTGGATCGCGTGACCTCGGCTTCTAAACACTTAATGACCATCCGCCAGGGTGCTCGAACAGTGGCGGAGTACACTACTGAATTTCGTACTCTGGCTGCCGAGGTAGGCTGGAACAATGAGGCCCTGGTAGCAGCCTTTTTTCAAGGACTGTGTGATACTATCAAGGATGAAATGGCGGCCCGTGAATTGCCTACAAGTTTGGATGAGCTAATCTCATTTACTATCCTAATTGATACCAGGGTCAGGGAGTGACCCTTATTCAGGGAGCGCCTGCGGAGGCCTCCATCCAGATTGTTTCATCTTTTTCTCGCCCACCCTGTCCTCCCTCACCTCCCATGCCTCCTAGTTCTGAATTAGGGGGTAGTGAACCTATGCCAGTTGGTACTACCTGTCTTTCAGTAGAGGAGAGGGCTTTAGGAGGAGGCAGGGACTGTGTTTGTATTGTGGCAAATCAAGTCACCTGCTGAAGTCCTGCCCGGTGCGTCCAGGAAACGATCGCACCTAAGATCCTGTCGGGGACGGGTCATAGGTGGAATTTCTCAGTCACCAGAGACCATTCTGGACAAACCCATTCTGGAAGTGATTCTGCCTCGGCTCCAGTGTTACTGGATTTGGGTGCTGCAGGTTACTTTATTGATGCGTAATTTGCTGCCAAAAATTCTGTTCTGGCCGTCGAAGCCATTGATGGTAGACCTCTACTACAAAAACATATTACGCAGGAGACATCTCGGCTCACCTTAAAGGTGGGGGCACTTCATACAGAAGTTCTAAAATTTCAGGTGGTCAACTCTCCTCATTCTGCCATTGTTCTTGGTTCCCTTGGTTGCAGGCTCACAATCCCAGGATCGATTGGCTCACATGCAACATTGTGTCTTGAGCCCCGCAGTGTCTTGATTCCTGTCTTTCCTGTCCTGTGAGACTGGCTTGTTCCACTACCTCAGTCCTGCCTGAGGAATATGCAACTTTCATGGACATATTTAACAAAGTTCAAGCCAGAGCATTACCTCCACATAGGTCGTATGATTGCTCCTTGGAGCTATTGCCTAATACTACTCCTCCTAAGGGTCACATCTACACTCTCTCTGTGGAGGAGAATAGGGCCATGGAAGAGTACGCTTCTGATGCCCTTGCTAGGGGCATTATTCGAAAGTCCACGTCCCCTGCTGGTGCTGGGTGCATTTTTGTAAAAAAAAAAAAAAAAAAAAAAAAAAAAAGGATAGAGAGTTACGTCCGTGTATTAATTTCCGTGGATTAAACAAATTAATTGTAAACAACACCTATCCTATACCCTTGATTACTGAACTATTTGACCGATTAAAGGGATCCAAAATTTTTACGAAACTCAATATAAGGGCAGCATATAATCTTGTCCGAATGAAGGAGGGCCACGAGTGGAAGACAGCATTTAACACCCGGAGCAGGCATTACAAGTTTTTAAAGATGCCCTTTGGCCTTGGCAATGCTCCTGCTGTCTGCTGGGTCCGGGAGTGGCGATCCGGCGTCACTACCCACGTCTCGCCGTGCCTGCAGCCAGACCACGTCTGGTGCCTCCCACGGCCAGCCGTGTCCTTTTTCCAAGCGGTGCGGATGTTCGTAATGATGCTGGTCGTGACACATGTAATTTCGCCCCATCATATGCAGGCATGCGTTTGTTTGATTGACGCTAGTGCTTTTTATACCTGGGGTTACCTGAGACTCCCCCTTGCTACTTCCTGGGTGGATTTAAAAGGGTGATGGACAGTCAGTCCAGTTGCCCTTAGCTTGGTGTCTGATGCAGTTGTTTATTTCTTTGGACCTCTCAGTGTATGAACTAGGCTTGTCTGACCATCCATCCTGGTGCTGACCCGTGGCTCTGTCTGACTATTCTTCCTGCATTATCCTTTGGCATAGTAGACACCCAATCTTTTTTTTGTGAGAAGAGAATAGCAGAATGAGAGAAAGTAAAACTTGTAGAAAGCACAACCATGGTGGGTGTGGACCAGTGAAGTTTATTTTTAAGAGAATCCATTGAAGGAGGGAAATCTTGATCAACCAGTGAGTGAATGGTGTCTAGGCCTTGGAGTTACCATGGCTGGAAGATATAATGCTCTAATCATGCTGGAAAATTCTGGTTGCCTATTATAGATTTGAGAGGGGAGGGGAATGGCAGAAGGTTTGTAGTATCTGTGGTGGTCCAGGAGACCAAGACCTCCTTCCTCCACTCTCTTGGTTAAGATATTGTACCTCAGCCTAGGTTTCTTCTTAGACCAAATAAAGGATGTAATAAGAGAGAGCAGAATATCTAAATGTCTGTGAAGGACATGAATTAGGACAGCTTTAAAGGTGAAGAGCACCTGCAGGAGTATCATCATTTTGTTTAGATTAACTGTTGCCATCTATTGAGGTCTGAAGTAATAGATTCGATGAGAGGAATCATGTTATTGTCCGGAAGGGAGGGCAGGTCTGAGGATAAGTGTATTTCCAGGTATTTGATGAAAAAACTTACATTTTTAAAGAATGTAGACTGTCCTATAAAAATATATAATTGTGCAGAGCTAATGCTGTTAATTTGAGTTGAATATCTTCTGCTTCTATTCAATAAGACTGATATCTTATCTCAGCCCCATTAAAAGACACTAAAATACTATTTTTTCCTTAGACACCTATCTATCAATATTGTTATTGTAATGGGAGCCCCGGAACCATGGAAAATGCCGAAATTAGAACTGCCAGAGAGCATATGTAAGACTAGATTTTAGAGTTTATGTATAACCACAGACTTCAAATTCTGTAGTGATAATGTTCATCCAGGGGTGCTCTCTCTCTATCCACCTGTATCCACAGTAGACCACTTGAATATTCAAAACAGAAATGAGAGAGGTACACACCCATTAATGCTTAATGCAATAAGTCATTTTTCAATGCATCCCAAGCTACAGCATTTCAGCAGGATAGAGATGTTAGGCTACAATGTAAACGTTTCTGGAAATTACTCCGTCCCCTTCCTTAACACAGCCCACCATAGGCTAAACTCACAGGGCACCATTATATAATCCCATCCAACAGCTAGAACCAGGCCTCTCTCTCCTGGCATGCATTGTCACGTTACCACCTACTCATCAGGCATGACGGCACCAGACAGTGGAAGGTCATCCCAGCGTGAGAACATCACTTTAGCAACCACAAACATAAACAAAGAGATCAGGTGTATTGGGGGAAGTCATCATATATTCAGTATATCTTAGAATTTACTCCTAATTGGATCATTACTATTTATCGAGAAATCTATCGCATAATAGCTTCCCAGCATATAAAAGTGATCTAAAAAAAAAAGATAACAACAATTTCAGTTAGAATTTAATACAGGAAATCCTTTTCCTATAAACAATAACACACTCCATCTTATATATAAATTTACAATACTCCCTTCATATATCCTAATCTACTATACATATAGCACTGTATACAGACATTTTCGTTAAACCACCTGTATTCTATTCTTTCAGTTAATCTTTCATTTAAGAGATGTGAGAGTGTTTCATTTGTAGATCCATCTTGCCTCTGTCTGAAATAGCATTTTATCACGGTATCCACCTCTCCTTTATACTGGGATATGATCCACCACTTGGTATTGCATATGAGCCACTTGGTGTCCCATACTACTAAAATGTTGTGTTACTGAGGTATCCTTACCAGTATAAATGTCAGAGTTATGTTGTTCATGTTATAGAACAATTCTGCTAACTGAGGACCTTTTCAGTGCAATCTTGTTTTGCCTGACCTTGCACATTTTGTATGTAACATTACATATGTTTCTTAACCTCATCCCTCCCATGCTTCTCCCCATCTCATCCCCTTTCCGCCATATATTGTAAAAGCCAACAATGCAGGACTTCTCATCTGTGTGAAAGGCACGTACTGGAGCTGTGTTCTTGTTTATTATATTGAACATCTGTCATTGTGGATAGAAACAAAAGTTTAAAAAAATACATTTCCTCACTTATCTGCAGGTCCTAAGAACTTGTTTTAACTTGTCTCTAAAACTGCAAATGAGACACTAATTAAAAACACCTGCCAATATTAATCCTCCACTTACTTTACTATGGCCATAAAATCATAATGGCCCTTATGAATGTTGTCCTTGTGCCTTTCCCATCTTCAGTCAGTCCATGATGTCATGTTCAGGAGGCAGATGTGACAGCTGCTAGCAGAACCACAGGACACAAATGCCACCCACTGCACGAGGTAATCTTCTTATCTCTAAGGACTAGAAGGTGTCCAACACATGGGGGGTTAGGTGCTAAGGTGTGATAAATAGGTGATAAAGTGGAGGTGTCTTTTCCAATGATATCACTACTCCAACTCACTAAGATCTCCAAAGTTGGACAGATGTTAATGCATTGGCTCCATAGGAACAGGAGAAGTGATTTCACTGGAGAAGTCATCTCCACTTTCTCACCTCTTTATCATGTCTTAGTGCAAATTCCCACCCCCCACTTGTTTCAAAATGTGGTACACACCCCTCCGTTCCTTAAGGGGTGAAAAGCACTTCATTCTCCCACCCACTGACCGTCAGTTCATGTGGCAGGAGGTACTTACACCCCAGAGCACTTACTCCTTCTGTGTCCAACCTACCTTCCTCTACACTGTAAGATCTCATTAGCAGTGCCCTCTGACCTTTAGTTTTCCAGCACAATGCATCGGATACCCTTCTGACACTCAAAAGGTTAATGTCTATGTATGTCTATTCCTTATTGTACAGCGCTGAATAATAAGTTGGTGCTATATAAATAAAGGATAAAAATAACAATAGGCTCATACACACTGCCTGCTTCAGTTTATAAAAACGTCTGCCAGCAACAGTCATGTCCTCAGCCATTGACATGACATCTAGGACTAATTAAAGGTTTGGGGCAAATATATATCTGAGGTTTTGCATTGAATCAGGTGCTGGGACCTCCAGTAAGGACCTGTGTCTGCCTAATGCCAGTAGACTAAGCTACATAGGCCTAAAAGCTTCTCCTTTACACGACGTGTGGCAAGTGGAGGACAAGAAGGCAGTGTGCAGGCATCCTGAGGTGTCCCTTTATTCATCACCAAGAACTATATAACATGTATTAACAGGGAGTATCAAGCTTGGTGCAGTCAGTTGTCAGACACAGGCATACAGGGGCTTGCCGGCATTAACACCTTTCCAGTGCATATGCATGTGAGCAGCTGCTTGCGTTACAGGCAAACACCATGTGACTGCACTGCTCGTTCATAAAGACTCCATGTTATCTCTTACACAGAGGCAAAAATCAAAGGGTCCATTAGCATTTTATTGCCATAGTAATGAAAGTATTGAGTCATTATTAAGTGCTACTTCCCGGTTAGAGACAAAGCCAGAACAAGGTAATGATCTCTCTATCTACCCACACACAAACACACACATATATAAAAATAAATATATATATATATATATATATATATATATATATATATATATATATACAGAGAGAGAGGGGGAGGAAGAGATAGTAACATAGTCGATGAGGCTGAAAAAAGACATGCATCCATCAAGT
Source organism: Rhinophrynus dorsalis (assembly GCA_037306005.1). Taxonomy (NCBI): domain Eukaryota; kingdom Metazoa; phylum Chordata; class Amphibia; order Anura; family Rhinophrynidae; genus Rhinophrynus; species Rhinophrynus dorsalis. Next base: position 373,482,557 of record CM074724.1, on the reverse strand, counting down.
CCAGTCCATGCCAAATCACCCCTGTTAGTCCAGAGGAACAAAAAAACATTGAAGCCATTTTCAATAAAGCCTCAAGAGGGCAAAAAAAAATCTCCCTGACTCCAAATGCCAGTCAGATATTTCCCTGAATCAACATCCTATATGTATTGAAGCCAATTGTCATAATTCTCAATATTGTTCAGTGCTAGATAGGTATCCATTATGTTTTCGATAGCAGTTACAGTATCTGTAAGCACAGCATCCTGAAGCAAAGAATTGCATAGCTTTACTGCCCTTACTGTAAAGAAAACTCTGCCTTTGTTTTAGTCAAAAGCACCTTTCCTCTAGTCTTAATGGATGACCTCATGTTCTTAATTCAGGTCTTTGAGTAAATAATTCATTGGACAGTTCTTCTATTGACCTTGAATATATTTGTAAATGGTAATCATATCACCCCTTAAACGTCTCTTTTCTAATGTAAACAAACCCAGTTTGGCTAGTCTCTCTTGATAACTCAGATCCTCCGCCCCTTTATCAGTTTTGTTGCATGTGTCTGCTCTTTTTAAGTTCAAAAATTTATTTTTTAATAACTGATGCCTAAAACTGTCTAGATGAGGCCTTACCAAGGATTTATACAGAGGTAGAATTATATTAGCATCCTGTGCATCTACACCTCTTTTTATGCAGGCTAGTACCCTATTTGCTCTTGCAGCAGCTGAGTGACTCTGCACACTGCTGTGAAGTCTATTGTCTATCAGCACTCCTAAATCTTTCTGTAATGAGGATTCCCAAAGTTGTTTCCCATTTAGTGTATATGTATCATGTTTGTTTCCACAACCCAAATACATAACCTTACATTTATCTACATTAAATGTCATCTGCCACTTTTCTGCCTATTCACTCAGTTTATCTAAAACCTTCTGCAGAGAAAAAAACATCCAGCTCTGTATGTATTTCCTTACAAAGTTTAACATCATCAGCAAAGATTGAGACATTACTTTCAATTACCACTTCTAGATCATTAATAAACAAATTAAAAATCATTGGACCCAGGACTGAACCTTGTGGCACCTCACTTACAACTTTAGACCAACTTGAAAAGCAAAATTTAAAGCAAATTGTAATAGCTGTATTATAAATATGTGTCTACTGAATTATATGTTAGGGTCAGAGTCTAATAAGCAAATAAGGTCAAGAACATAATATGGTTTCCTTCAGCTATAGACAGTAGACATTGTCATGTAATAAAAATAAACCCAAGACAAGAGTACAGATTGTTTATGGCTGTGTTTTTCTTGGCAGGTTTGATGGTCCGTAAGGTCTCATAAGGAGGAAGTCATTCCCTCTGTCGCTCCTCATTGCTCTGCATCATGACATTTTTCATAAGAAACAAACATGGGGTCGTGTGCAGGAGGTCAAAACAGAGTAGAAATTCTGGAGGAAACCAAGTGCACCGTAGGGGGAAAATAAAAATTCACGAAATTCCTTCCAAGTTAATGGGGCTTGTATCTCTCTGAATGTTAACGAGGTCTCCAACACATTGCAGAATGATGTGTTGGAGACATTTCTAGCTTCCAAGGGGTTAAAAGTCCCTTTTTTAAATCAATTATATTTTACATAATGGGGCAAAGTCAGTCACACAGTTAAACCCCTAACTACCCCTCCATGTTACCATCTGCCCCAAGCTAGAGGAGCCATGTCCTGAACCAGGAAGCCAGAAATCATAAAGCCAGGACCCCGCCAAGCCGTGATAATACACCCACACCACGAACAATGCGGCAATGCAACCGAGTGCACCCCACACAATGGGTCCCAGCACCGGCCCAGCACCACTTCTATAGCCCTGCCTACACCAGCAGAACATATACTGATATATGTCTCCTAATGCAGACAGGAAATATGGATGGCAGGATGGGAAGATTCTTATGTACACAGGATGGCTGCAAACCAAGATGGCTGCAGAGAAAGCCACAATTCCCCACAGCACTATACCTCCTGCCCACCTGAAGTGTGCATGGCAAGGGTGCAGGGGTAAGGTGACCCTGCCAATGCTGTTCCTCTTCCCTAATGACTGTTGTCAAGCCTCCCGTGCTCTAGGTTTCAGGCTTTTGGGTCCACTTGCACCCTGAAGGGAAATTGGTGTACTCCAAAATTTCTGTTCTTTTGCTTTCTGCACACAGCACAGGGGGAGTGTACAATGACAATTCTATGCTAAATCAAGAGCTAGAATTTATTTTTAGGCCCTGCTCCTGATTAACATAAATTTGATAGGCTATGGGTGTTCCAAAGAATTTTCTTCCCCTCCACATTATTTAAAGGGATAGTAATGTTTCATAATAAAAGCAGCTCTAATTAATAATCATAGTATTTGGACCTTGGAGAGTGTTATTTCAATTCTGTCAGAGTTGTAGTACAAGAGTAATTCAGTGACAAAGTATCCCCCTCCCGCCCCTTTTACTGATGTAACACTGCTCAGCCAGAGCAGAAGGGAGGTGCCCAGGTAGATTGCAGAGAGGGACAATCTTCAATTAAGATAAGGGAAAAACCCAAAAAACTTGTCAAGGGGGGCAGGGCTTTCATTGTTCTCATAAGAAGAAGATTGTCCCCTGCTGATATCTGTCTGGTCTAGCAACCAGATTCCACATCTGAGAAGAGGTGGCTTACACTAGGGAAAAGGGATGGGAGGGGGATACTTTATCATTCAATTACTCTTGAACCACAACTCTGACAGTATTGAAATAACACTCTCTATGGCTCAAATACTATGAAGATTAATTGGAGCTGCTGTTTTTGTTAAACATTACTATCCCTTTAAGGGAATTCATTCATGAAGTTGTAGAGGGAATTGCCATTTTTCTGTGCATGTTATGGGGCTTGTGTATGGGGCGTGCTGGCATTAAAATCCTAATGAAAGCATTAATGTCCAACAGTATATATAACAGTGATCATACACCCTAGATGTAGGGGTGGGTGAAATCTCTCGCCATGTTCCATGGGAAATTCACCGAAAATCACATTGTTGTCCTCTTTTTCGCAGAAAAATCCACTTTAAAACTACCTTTTAAAATTTTCACAATTTTCGCCGTCTGGCCAAAATATTTCACCATTTTTTCAATGGTTAGAAAGTTTCTGCCCATTGATTTATATTTTCTTTGCCTTTATGCTATAAAAACATTACGTATTTGTGGAAATCAAACACAATAGAAGCAGCTACAGAGCGAGGTAGATGTGCTGTGCTGTTGTACTGTGATTTTGAGGCAAAATTGAGGCAGGAGAAGCTCACAGTGGCTGCTATCACTATGAGCAGGATTAAAGATAATAAAACGAGGAAGTGGAAGGACCATTATGTGTCTCTGAGTCTGAGGAGGAAGTGAGCACAACAGAAGCAATGTTGACCAGTCCCCTTAAATTACTCCTAGGGTTTTGGGGGAAACTACTTTTAAGGGAGGAACAAAAGGGTAGTACTACTAGTGAGAGCAGAACAGGTCAGCTACCTGTGCCTGCTGCAAGACATGCTGTGCCTCCTGCCAGACATGCTGCACCTGCTGTAAGATGTGTTGTACCTGCTGTTAGATGTGCTGTCAATGCTGGCAGTGCCACCACAAGTGCTGTGCCTACTGCCAGTACTGCCCTTGCTTCCACCAGTGCTGTGCCTGCTGCCACCAGGGCTGAAGCTGCTGTTAGTATGTCTTGTAATACTCAGGAGGGGGTAAAGGAGAAGACGATACGAAGAGTGAGAGCAGCGGACCCTAAGTCACACTTGCCATCCCCAAGTACTAGTACTGCTACTACTAAGGTCCAGCAGCTTGTTAGTGTTAGGAGTAAAGGAAGGGGTAATCAATATACTCCTATTAACAGTGACTGTGAGGAGGAAGATGTGGTTGGTATTAATAGTAGTAGTAGTAACGGTGATGGTAAAGCAACCGGTGGGACTAGTGTTAGGAGAGTGGTAGGAGAAGCAATTGAGAGCGTCCAGACTAGCGGTCAAGGGAGCCCACACCATTCCCCTGAACCTGGGAGCCCCCTTCCCCCTGCGGCATTGTCCATGTGGAACATTATCCTGAAGAAGGCAGAATTGTCACCACCACAGTAATACCACCACCATCAGTAGCACAGATCAGCTGCCTGTGTCTGCTGCCAGTCTGCCTTCTTCACAGCACCAAGAAATGGCAAGTGTGACATTAGGGGACAATCTGTCATATTGCTCGTCACCTCCTCCAACCAGCAGTGATCATTTGGAAATCTACGGAATTTGCAACTGCTCTAATTGCTGCTGAGTTGCAAGGGCAGCAGGATGCTGAGGAGCAGGCTAGTGTGCCACAGACCACCGTGGACACAGTAGGAATAGGGTCAACAAGTGATCTGGGACTAGGAAAGGTTCCACTTGCCACTACTGCAACCTTCATCATCCATCACCCATGTTACTGCTGTTGTTGATCCCATTCCCTTTCAGCTGCCTAATCATCCTGCTGCTTAAACAACTAGACTGCAGCAGCAAGAACAGCAGTCGCAAATTCTGAAATCTACATCAGGGCATTTGACAATGGCCAGGGGCCACTGGCCAACAGGACATCAACTGCTGGAATTTATTTTTTTCTCAGGGCTTATGCTTTCATAAAAAAAAAATCATAGTCCTGTAAAAAAACAAAGACTTTTTGGTGGTTTGTTTCTAACAAGCCTAAGTCCTACAAATCAATGTTTGGTTAAAGCTTGTGCCAAACAAGCTCAAGTCCTACAAATCAATGCTTCTTCAGGGCTAGTTCCTCTAATAAGTCTAAATCCTGCAAATCAATGTTTCCTCAGGGCTTGGTCCTTTAACAACAAATCTAACAAATCATCCTCTACAAAATACTTTATCAAGTCAAGTATCAGTCCACCCCAGTGACAGCTTATGTCAGGGGGTTCCTGTCTCTATAACTTTATATACAAATTTCTTATTTTATTGGTTTATTTTTTTATGAACTGTCCCCCCCCCCCAAGACCTCCCCCCGCAAAACAAATTCCCTGTTCACCTGATTCATTCCCCAGACTCCACCCACCAACACAGTTACCTTCCTCAGACCCCTTTTATACCATGTCTTATGAGATTTTTATGTGTATATTGTATTAACTGCCCCCCCCAATCCCGGTAAACAAACCCCCCAAAAAACATTCCCCATTCAACTGATTCTTTCCCCACACCCTACCAACACTGGCACCCTCATGCCCCTTTTATACTGTGCCTTTGGGAAAATAATATTTGCTATGTGTTGTGTGTAACTTCAAAGTTCCCATTGATTTCAATGGAATGAGCTGGGTGGAAAAAGTGGAAAATGTGCACTTTTTGCTGGAAATTATTCACAAAGAGGAAAGTGTAATTTTCCGCCAATTTCAGTTTGAGGCGAACATTTTCGCCCATCCCTACCTAGAAGCTAATTGGATGGGGATGTTATGTGCATCTGTGTCCCATCCAGCTACATGTTGATTGGCCGGGAGGTGAGGTTATTCCAGGGAACATCCTATCTAGTGGTCTATACAGACAAGCACATAACGTGGTCTCCCAAGCATTTCCAAGAGGTTAAAAATCCCCAAAATCAAAGGGAATGTTTAGAATTTTTAGTTCTCCCCTACAGTGTAATTGGTTTGCCTCAGAATTCCCCCACTTTTCTTTTGAACATATGGCCATATATTTGTTTTTGTTATTCTAATTGAGAAACCTAAACAAAACTAGATAATGATATACTGTGAACCCTTCAATAGTCCTTGACAATAAATCTATAGTATGTTAGGGAGTCCCTGAAAATTCCATGCTGTTAAGGTTGAATAGAGCAAAAAACAAGTCCACTGCTCTAAGCCATGTTAGTACATATTGTTAAGTATAGTGCAGAGGAATGGAACATAGTGAAAAGCCCATACACTCTCTCCTCCTCCCCCTGGTGCAAGGAGTGTAAGTGAGAGAGTTGTTGGTGTTAACAACTTAGTACATAGGTGAAGGGTAGATGTGGCATTAATAAATCAAATCCACTGACTATTTTAATATCTCAAACAGTCCAGAAGAAATGGCGTAACATCCAAATGTAATCTATATATGTAGCTTTGAAATCAAAATGCTTGGGAGACCACTTTAGCAGCCAAAGAGTGTTTCTGTGCTTGTTTATATAGACTAAGGGTACTTTCTATATAAGGCCATAGTGGATACAGGTGGGGTAATGAAAAAAGTTTGGGCGTAGTTAACTCTTTTGCTAAGGAATCCAGGAGTGCCTTGCCTAGAGGCATTTGTGCTTTAAAGGAGCAGTAAACTTTTTTTTATGAAAAAAATATATTGTAGGGATTTTCCTATTGAGTAAAATAAGGGTACTCCCACTGCGGAGAGATTTATATTTCCAGAGACATTACAGTTTAAACCCATGTTTTTTTTACATTAGCAGTGCCCTCTAGTGGTCAAATTCGAATTAGATTTCCTGTTACATTCTAATGGAAAGGAAAGTCAGAGACATACAGTTGTCTATAGAATGTAATAGAAACTGCCAGTCACTTCCTGTAAGTTAGACCAATCAGGAAGTAAACAAAGTAAATTCACTTCCTAATTATTTAAACTGCTATAATTTTTGAATAAAACATCTGACAGCAGTGGGAGTGACCCTGTTTTATTCAGCAGGAAAAGCTCTATAAAATATTTGTTTTCATAAAAAAAGTTTACTGCTCCTTTAAATCTAGCCTTACGCAGATGCTGTATTACATAGTAGCATAGTAAATTAGGTTGAATAAAGACACTAGGCCATCAAGTTCAACCTTTGCCTCATACCCCAGTGACATGGGAAGTATATAGCTATCCTGCTACCAATTAAGTTAGTCATTTATCAGACCTTCCTCATTTGCCTACTAATATTCAGTATAACCCTGTGTGTTCCCTTTTGCAAGAAATGTATCTAATCTTCTCTTAAATGTATCCAATGTATCTGCCATTACCACATACCTGGGCAAGGAATTCCACAATTTAACAGACCTTACTGTATAAAAACCTTCCTCCTCGAAGTCTAAACCTCTAATCTAAAGGGTTGTCCCCTGGTCACCTGATCAGGCCTTGGAATGAAACATTCACCAGAGAGATCCTTGTATTGACCTCTCATATACTTGTACAATGTGATAAGATCTCCTCTTAGTTGTTTTTTGTAAATAAACCAAGTTTGTCTACTAGTCATTCCTCATATTCTTAATTAAATTACATTATTTCTAATTATGGCCGGAATTACACTGTAGTGATAACTTTATCAGAGGTTTTAGCAACAAATTTCTCCATAGACTTCACTGACAATCTGTTAACTAAAATGAGTGATAACCACCAAATGCAATGTAATCTAGGGGTTTCGCTAAAAAAAAGTCATACAAAAAGGAGAAAGGGGGACTTAATCCAAAATGCTAATTTCTTCTTATGTTAAAACTAATTTTAAGATGAGATTTTGTAAAGCGACAGGAAAAAGTTCCAGTTTATGAATAAGAGAGGTACCCAACGCAGAGTGTGTTGCAGTGTATTGGGTAGCTCTCTGACACTGAAAGGGTTTTAAACCTCTTCTTATAATAAGATGCCAGGACATTTAAAGGGATAGTAATACTTAAAATGTAAAAAAATATATGTTGTAGGGTTTATCCCCCTGAGTAAAACAAGAGTATTCCCACTGCTGAAAGGTGTTTCATTCAAAAGTTATTCATTTTCAAAGTTGAATTTTTTAGTTGCAATATCACAGTGGCCTGAAATTGTACAGTGGCGCTGTTGCTACACGATCCTATGGACAGCTCTGGTCCCGGGACCATAAATCTCCATAGGATGGTGTAGCAACAGCGCCACTGTACAATTTCAGGCCACTGTGATATTGCACCTAAAAAATTCAGCTTTGAAAATTAATAACTTTTGAATGAAACACCTTTCAGCAATGGGAGTACTCTTGTTCTACTCAGGGGGATAAACCCTACAACATACTTTTTTTCCACTTTAAGTATTACCGTCCCTTTAAATAAATTCCTTATTAATGTGTTGAGTGCTGTAACAGTCTCTAGTGCATTGTGAAGCAGGATCAGAGGGCCTTGCCTCTGAGAGCTTACAGTCTAGAAGAAGGTAGCATTCAACAAGTTGACCATCATAACAATGTATCCCCTCTTCTACCACTAGGGGGAGTCTTAGGTCAGACCATGCAACATGATTCATAGTTCAACATAAGATGCTTTCACACCGCCTATCCTACTAACAACTCTCCACTTATCTTACTATGACTAGAAAACAATAATGTCTTCTATGAGCCTTTAGTCATCATCGCTCAGTCCTGGATGAGATATCCATTGATGCAGACATGATAATTGCTGGCAGTTTTTTCAAACTGAAGCAGAGAGAGAGCATAAACCTACTTTATGAACAATGTGTTGTGTACCCCCCTGGTCCTTACAAGGTTAATATTATAATTTGCTGTGTGTGTGGAGCTTGGTCCTGCTAGCAACTGTCATGTCCGCCTCCATGCACGTGACTTCCAGGATTGATTGACTATGTTATTTCTTGAATCAAGAAGAAAGGAAGAAAATGATAGAGGCCATTAGGATTTTCTGGCCATTGTTAAGGCAAATGGAGGATTGTTATTAAGAGGTGCAAGTTCTCCTTTTACTCTACCCCTCTGGCATTCAAAGCATTAAACATCTTTTTTTTTTCCACTTAGATCAGTTCTACCACCAGGGGGAGCCTTAGGTCAGACTATACAGTATGGTTCATAGTGTAACACTAGATGCCTTTTTAAAAACTAGGGCATTGGTCCATTACAAGAAAATGAAGACAGGAGAAATGAGAATGTCTTTATTAACCTAGCCAGCAACAGCTCTTTAAAGCTGTTCTTTACATTTGAATCTGGAATTAAAGGAGTGTTTGGAAAGGTGCGTTTTGTCAGTTAGAAAAGATGGCTTCTTGTGAGAAATGCATGGAACATAGAATTTTTTTGCCAGATTACTTCTGTCTACAGGAGATAAAGGCACAGCTCCCCCCTATCTCCATAGAAACCAGAACGTCTGCTTGGAGACATAGATCAGCAAAGATGAGTTTTCTTTGCTCAACACAACTGGAACCTTCAGAAAGGAATAAATCATGAAGTTATATGGTGCTTCCTGCTTACAAGACAATTTATGACTGTCTGATATGGCTTGAAACTAATTTGCTTTAGGGATCTCATTTCGAGAATATCCTTGATGTGTTAGGTGTTCTCGGGAGAATCCACTGTATGAATAAGGTAGCGTTTCTATACAATAACAGTTCTGAAATTAGGGGCCATCTGTTCAAAAGAAAGGGGAGAGGTAATTGTGATGTAAACCAATTGTGACCTAGGGGAGAACTAAAAATTCCAGTTTATTTAAATTGGTCTTTTAACCCCTTGAATACAAGAGAGGTTTCCAAAGCAATGATCAGAGACCTCTGGAAAGACGCATCGCCCCATGTCTTTCCAGAATGTGTGTGTGTGTGTGTGTATGTATATAAATATATATTTTTTTAATTAAAAGTTTACTGCTTCTTATATACTAAATTATTACGCTAACATTAAATAATGTTTATCAGAGAAGAGTTAACAGATAATTGTATCTTTTTTCAACTTTCCACTCATACACTTGTAGTGGTGACAAAACCACATTATAGAAACATAGAATTTGATGGCAGATAAGAACCATTCAGCCCATCTAGTCTGCACATTTTCCTACTGTAAAAACCTCAAACCTTATTTGGTCCTTGGTCTTGTCTTATATTAAGGACAGCCTTATGCCTATCCCATGCATGCTTAAATACCGTCACTGTATTAACTTCTACCACGTCTGCTGGTAGGCTATTCCACTTATCTACTACCCTTTCAGTGAAGTAAACTTTCTTACATTACATCTAAACCTGTGTCCCTCTAGTTTTAGACTATGGCCTCTTGTCCTAACACTTTTACTCCATTGAAATGTACTTCCCTCCTGCACTTTGTTGAATCCCTTCATGTATTTGAATGTTTCTATCATATCCCCCCTCTCTCTCTTCTCTCCTCCAAGTTATACATGTTCAGATCCTTTAGTCTATCCTGATATTTCTTTTCCTGTAAACCAGTCACCATTTTAGTAGCCCTTCTCTGGATTCTCTCTAGAGTATCTATATCCTTCTGGAGATGGGGTCTCCAGTACTATACACAATACTCTAGGTGAGGTCTAACTTGAGATTGGTAGAGTGGTATGACCCTTCCTTTTTTCTGCTACTAATGCCCCTAGCTATACAACCCAGCACCCTGCACTATTAGTCATTGAATAACTTCATAGTAACATAGTGATGAGGTTGAAGAAAAAGACATGCGTCCATCAAGTCCAGCCCATGCTGAATCACTTGTTTATCCAGAGGAAAGCAATAAAAAATCTCACTGAAGCCATTTCCAATTATGCCCTAAGTGGGTAAAAAAAAATCCTTCCTGACTCCAAACAGTTCCCTGTTTCAACAACCTATCTGCATTGAAGCCATCTGTCATAATTCTCATTAATGTTCTGTCCGAGATATGTATCCATTGCTTTTTTGAAAGCAGTTAAAGTATCTGCAAGCACAAGATCCAGAGGCAAAGAATTCCATAGCTTTACTACCCTTACAATAAAAAATCCCTTTGTCTGATTCAAAGAGCTTTTCTTATAGCCCTAATGGATGGCCTCTCGTTCTTAGCTCAGCTCTTTGCATAAATAATTAATTGGATAGTTTTTTGTATTGGCCTTGAACATATATGTAAATGGTATTTACATCACCCTTTAGATGTCTCTTTTATAATGTAAACACACCCAGTTTGGCTTGTCTCTCTTTATAACTCAGATCCTCCAATCCCTTTATCATTTTGGAACCCTCTTGTAACTCTTTTAGAGAACCCTTGAGCTCCATATTGTCAGGATTGGTTGGTTGGAGCGTAGGAGCAGGGAATGCTATCTCTTGCCAGACTCCCTTATCAGGTGGTCCACAGAGGTAGACAGGTAGAGCACCTTGGTAGGAATGGCAGCACGGGAGTGCAAGGGTTAAACAGGAACAAAGTCAGGAACAGTCCAAAAGGTAAAGGCAGCCAGCAATTAGGCGAAATCAGTGGAACAGGCAAAGGTCAGGAAACAGACATGCTGGGTAGTCCAGCAGGGAGGCCAAAGGTCAGGTAACGGATGATCAAGCAAAGGGTCTGCAGCAAGGCAAGCAAAGAGTCACTGAGAACAAGAGACTTAGAGCACACAGGAACCAAAGCTCTGGAACACTAGCGCAAAGTGGACACAGCCTGAGGGTTTTTTATAGTGCTGCAGGACTTAACCCCTCCCCTCTGCTGGACAAACCTCTTACTGGATTGGCCACCAGAGGGGAGTGTCACTACAGCACCTGTCTTACTGTTACTTTGGAGGCTCTACCTCCCCCTTACAGGTGTACAACACCAACTGCTGATCTCTGGATGTCTTCCCTGGGGGCTTCCTTAACTTAAGGCCGTGGTTTTGGCCTACCGCGAGAGCATCCAGGAGGCCCGCAGAAGAGGTGGACGGCTGGGATTCAGAGGTAAGGGCTAGAGGGAAACAAAACGAGAAGAAAAGAAGGGTTCTCTCTAGTACAATAAATCTTGCTGAATAAAAGACCTCCACCAATACACCAGCGTACTCACAATATTCTCAATCACCAATAGTGATCAGCATCATACATGAGGGAATCTAACTGCCCCCACTCAGTCTTGCTCAAGGTAGAATACCGCGTCTTCTAATGGTACCCTTCAATATAGATTAGGAACCTCAAATGAAAGAAAAACAATGAACAGGAAGAGCGCAAAACCACCAGAGGAATATAATGTTCACAATCTGATGTCTATATGGAACAAATCTTGAATAAATTCTCACAGATATTGTGTCAATTAGCTGGTATACAGAACAACCAGCTCAAAAGCAGACAGGGTAAATGAGACTGCCCTGTCACAGCCACCAAATCTCAGAAATAAAACTGAAGCTTAAAGGTCCTCTTGATCAATATATAAATATTCTGTAAAATATGCCTCTTAAATCCAAAGATGTACAAAAAACGTCAATACGTATATATAACCATTAGAGCTGATAAAGCTTGATATGTATGACGCGTTTCGGGGATAACCTCTTTCTCAAATACCAATGCAAACTATAAAAAGGCAAATATAGGTTCAGGAAAATATTGTCATCACCTAGGGCTAGAGGGGCATGACACATAAAACATCTTTGTAAATGGCCGTCCAGTGGAAGTTATGAAAGAAGGCAAAGCCCAGGCATTCAGGCACTCAAGAGCCTGTGCTCACATACACACTTACTCAATGGGAAGACATTGGCAGAAACAGTCTATCCATGGGTTTTCCCTCAGTGGGCTAAATAGGTTGTGATCCATAGAATCACATGGGACATCCAGTAGGCAGAAAACATCACTGCCCTTCATGTATTTCAGGGAACAGCTTTAAAATTAAACTCTAATTTCCTGTTTGACAAAACGCCTATGTATTGTACTTGAATGCAAGTAGGTAAATATTTGTCTTCATTTACTTATTTTCTTTTTACCACATGTGCTCATTTTTCCTTCAACCTATCTGGATTGTATGATCGGACACATTTTACTAAGGGTAATTATTTGCTGGACTTAGAAATATAATCAAATTAAAGCAAGTTGTTCCTGCAGCCTGTATATTCACAAATCCGCTTGCAAGAAGCTGAAATAACACAGGCTGTATTTGTACAATAGTATGATTCAAATATTTAAACTCTAACTACAGCTTTCAAAACACAAGATACTTGCGGTATTTCTTTTCTTTATTCTGGTTTATACAGCTGGACAATGAAGTGCTTCCTTCTGAATCTAGTTATCAAATTAAATGTGTCTGATGTGATCATGTTAACTACCAGCTTACAATCAATGAACACTAGTAAAAGTTATGTTTTGCAATATCATTATACTTTAATAACCTTCAACAATGTGTGTCTGAATAACAAAGGTTTACAGCCAGGAAAGCTAGCACGTTTCAAGTATGATTTCTCATTTGACAGAGAAGGCAACTGCTTGGAGAGGCAAATTTTAAAGGGTGCCCCAACAGTGTTGGACACACCCACAATCTGATTTTTGGGTGTGGTAAGAGAATTGGTTTATATACCTGTTTATAGGTTATTATTTAACCTGTAACCCCCTCCCCCCCCAACACACACACATACATACACTTCACAATGAACTGGACATCTCTCTAGCAACCAAGGAGGTTAAACCTTGCTATAAGCCAAGGGTACATTTTGTGCAAGGAAATAGTGGATGGGACTGGGATAATGTGAGGACTGAGGGCATGACCATGGGTGGAGGTAAGGGAACATAGAGTGCCTTTGCCTAGTGGCTCCTGGGATGTGATGCCAACCCTGGAGAGGCTGATATACTATCAACGGCACCATGCCTTGAAGAGTAAAATAAAGTCAATGGAGGTCCATTAGCCTAATGGCAGCACACTCACCACTATAGTTCTAAACCACGGTGCAGGTAAAGGAGTCCCAATCCTAAGATAAACATGAAGAATGAAGAAGTACCGCACAGGAATGTGGCTGATATACTAAGAATTGATACAAACCAACCATAACATAATGGAAAATTAAACATCTTGAAATTCTCATTGAATTAAGTGGGACTTTTATGCTCTTAAATTCATGAAAGGCCTCCAATGCATTACACCACAAAGCGTTGGAGAGCTCTGAAGTGCTCATGAGGTAAAAGAGACACTGTCACCTAAAAAACAACTTTGGTGATTTTGAAACAGCTTTCAAAAGTATATATATTTATGTATTAGACATTTTGATATTTAGAAAACTATTTTTTGAGTTAGTTAGATTTATAGATTGTGCTAATTACACATGCCATGCAGTCTCTGTCTTATCCCTACTTTACCTCCCCACTCACTGACAGTGCTCAGCAATGCATTGGCAACCTTCTCTAACACTGACTTCGTGTCTTATCCCTGTATTACCTCCCCCACTCACTGACAATAATCAGCAATGCATTTCCCACCTCCCCTAGCACTGACTTCCTGTCTTATCCCTACATTACCTCCCCCACTCACTAACACTGCTCAGCAATGCATTTCCCACCTCCCCTAGCACTGACTTCCTGTCTTATCCCTACATTACCTCCCCCACTCACTAACACTGCTCAGCAATGCATTTCCCACCTCCCCTAGCACTGACTTCCTGTCTTATCCCTACATTACCTCCCCCACTCACTGACACTGCTCAGCATTGCATTACCCACCTCCCCTATTACTGACTTCTTGTCTTATCCCTACATTATCTCCCCCACTCACTGACACTTTGCAGCAATGCATTGCCCACCTCCACTATGACTGAAAAAGGTTAATTGTTAATGAGTGGGGGGAAGTAATTTCACCTGTCAGAAAAAAGGTTCCACGTTACTATGAATAGCTTGGAAGATAGAAGGGTGATATGACTGAAATGTTCAACTACATTATGGGTTTTATGTTTTACTGTGTGTGCTCCTATGGGACAGACTTAGTATAAAGCTTGGCAATGCCCTATACAGCCCCAAAGCAGCTCCTATCAGCTGACACACTTAGGTGTAACAACTACATAGACCCTCTATGTCAGGCAGAGAGTCTATGGAAACTTCATCACACAGGAGAAGAGACTGAACCACAAGTCTTAAAGGGATAGTAATACTTCATTTTATTTTATTTTGTAGGCATTAAAAAAACATGAAGAACCATATAAGTCTTATCTCTCAAACCTTTATGGTTTGAGAGATATTCACAAGCAAAGTTTCCCCTCCCGCCCCTTTTACCTAGTGTAAGCCATCTCTTCTCAGATGTGGAATGCAGTCCATAGACCAGACAGATAACAGAAGGGGACAATCTTCTTCCTATGAGAACAATGAAGGCCCTGCCCCCCTTGACAAGTTTTTCAGGTTTTTCCCTTATCTTAATTGAAGATTGTCCCTCTCTGCAGTCTACCTGGACACCTCCCTTCTGATCTGGCTGAGCAGTGTTACATCAGTAAAAGGAGAAGAAGGGGATACTTTGTCATTGAATTACTCTTGAACTATAACTCTGGCAGAATTGAAATAACACTCTCCAAAGTCCAAATACTATGATGATTAATTAGAGCTGCTCATACTGCAGCCCTGTCTTTATCAGAAGGGTGCAATAGGAGTGGTAGTTGCCTTCAGTAAAGTGCAGGATCAGAATATAAAAATACTAGAATAGTTACCTGGAATAGACTCCCAGTGATAGTGACAGGGACAGTAAATAAAGTTAAGATCTTTCCTTCTTCTGGGGGACTGGAACTGCCATGTGGATGATCTCTTTGTCTCCTGGGCATCCTGCTTTCTTTATCTAACATCTGCTTTTGGACTACACCAGTGGACAGATGCTCGTACTCACAAGGACGGTCATTTCCTAGACCTTGTGTTCGCTAGAGGCTTCACACCTTTTGATTTTAATATCTCCCCTCTTCCACTATCCGACCACCATCTCCTAACATTCAGCACTACTAATACTATATCTCTTCCACAATCTCCATTTCCCTTTCCCTGCTTCAAGGGTAACCTCAAATCACTTAATCTTACTGTTCTCCAGTCCTCCCTGGCTACTGACCCTTCAACCACTAATAGCCTCTTCCCCTCTTTGAACCTGCATGCTTCTTTCTCTCTGACAGACCTGGAAAACTAATCCACGGCAGTGGCTTCATAAGGACACCAACTTCCTCTGCTCTTGTACCCGTTCAGCTGAACGACTCTGGAGAAAGTTGGGGTCTCTGGCAGACTTTCTCCACTACAGATTCCTCCTTTCTTGCTTAAACTATGCTCTGTCCCTGGCTAAAAAACAATACTTTAAATAAATCAAACCCCTGCTGCCTTTTCTCTGCCTTTTACTCCCTCCTCCGACCTCTGCTTCCCTCTCAAACTCTATACAGCAAAAAGACTTTGCCAACTTCTTCAAAGCCAAAGCCATCCGATTAAAATATCCCACCTTGTGAATACCCTCCTATCCTCCCACTTTCCCCTCCTGCCACTCTGGACTCTTTTTCACTAGTCACAGAGGAGGAATTGACTAATCTGCTATCCTCCTCTCTCTCCCCTCCCCTCTCGCCTTATCCAGTCCCCCTACCCCATGCTAATCCCTATCCTATTACAGATTCTTAACACTTCCTTTGCCAGTGCTACCTTTCCCGATTACTTCAACATGCCATATTAACACGCATTCTCAAGAACAATTCCTCTGACAGTACCACACCCTCTAGCTATCAACTGCTTTTTTTCCTGCTTTCTGCTTCTAAGCTCTTGGAAGTTGGAATGTACAACCTGCTCGACCCTTTACAGTCTGGATTTCACACTGCTCTCTCCACTGAAACTGCTCTCATAAGAGCGGTTAATGATCTTCACATGGCCAAATCACAAGGTCAATATTCAATACTCATCCTGCTTGATCTCTCAGCTGCATTTGACACTGTTGATCATGTTCTCCTCTTCCAAATTCTTCATTCCTTAGGTATCCGTAACTTATCACTGGACTGTCTATCCTCTTATCTAACTGGCCGATTCTTCAATGTCTCCTCTGCCACCTCTTTATCCTGTCTCGTCCACCTCTCTTTTGGTGTTCTTCAAGGTTCTTTTCTAGGACTGCTTCTGTTCTTTCTTTACACAATAACAATTGGTGATCTTATTAACTAATTTGGACTCAAATAGCACCTCTATGCAGATGACACCCAGGTTTATTTATCTGCACCTCTACTGACTTCTGATAATCTAAAGTCACAGATTGCCTCTCAGCTATCTCTGACTGTATGGCTTATGGCTCATAGGCACCTCAAGCACAATATGTCTAAAATGGAGCTAATCCTCATCCCTACTTGGACTAGCCCAGCAGTGTCCTTCAGGTGACTGTAAATGGCACGATCAAAAATTCAGTATCAGAAGCACTGTGTCTGGGGGTGATAACTGACAAGGTTCTCATTCTCTCCTCCTATTAATGCCATTGCTAAATCCTGCCACTTTCTCATGCATAACATAGCTAAAATCTGTCCCTTCCTCTGTTCCTCCACAGCTAAAACTCATACACAAGCACTCATCCTTTCCCACATGGACTGCTGTAACCTTCTTCTCTCTGTCCTTCCTGCATCCCAGCTCCATCCTCTTCAATTCATACAGCATGTTGCTGCACAAATTACTCTTTTGTCACCTAGGTAAGTCCCTGCTCCGCTACTCCTCAAATCTTTCTGATGGCTGCCTATCAAACTCCGGATATCTTACAAAACTTTGCTTCTCTCATTCAACAACCTTGTCTCCTCCACGCCTTCCTACATTTCCACTCTGATCTCCCACTATATCCCATCCCTCCACTTATGATCAGCCAATAACAATCTTCTCTCAGCTCCTTTGTCTCTATAGCCCTCTCACATATCAAACCTTTTTCTCTCATTGCTCCTTATCTGTGGAATGCTCTACCTCCCACCATGAGCCACTGTACCTCTCTTATGGTCTTCTAGTCATGATTGAAACTACACCTCCTTAACAAAACTTAAACATGCCAGAAGGCACTGAATTTGTACAACTAATGCTGTTATAAATTACTTACTTTATTTATGGTCCCCTATCCTGACCAGAACTCTAGCAGTGTATTCAGCACTTGACCCTTATGTACCCTATGTGTCTCTCATTACCACTTTAGATTGTAAGCTTTCAGGAATGGACCTCACTTCCAATGTTTCGCTTTGCAAAGCACTTGTCACCCTGTATTGTCTAAACCCTTAATTTGTAAAGTGCTGTGTACACTTGTTGCACTATATAAATAAATAGATTTATTCATTCATTCATTCAAGATCTCTTTATATTGATTTATGGTGAGTCTAATGATTAATATTCTAAGTCTGAGCTTTTCAAATAAGGAGGAATTGGGCAGACTAGGTGGTCCAATTTAATCTCATGTGCTGTCAGATATTTTGTTTATGTAATATTTTTTAAATACATTTTTTTTAAATAAGAACAACGTGATATATTTAGTAAGTCTGGTGTAGGAATGAAATTATAAACCCTGTTTTGAAATTTATTAATATTTTATTATATTGAATAATCGTTGTCTACAATGCAGGGAATGCATATGCACATAACCATGAATGCACCTTACCAAGTAATGTGTTGTTATGTGTATGTGAATTAACCCTTTGATTGCCAGAGAGGTATCGAACGGATTGCAACCCACTTATACAGTACTGTCTGCATAGGCAGATGGCAATGTCTTATTAGAAATACCAACAAGAGAGTAAAGGGGGGCCCCCATGCAGATGTTTTGCTTAGGGCCTCCAAAAACCTGGAGCTGCCCCCGAATTAAGTAATATCACCCCTATATATGTTGGCCTAAATAGTTAGTTTTTGTAATGACTAGATGTTATAACGTTTTCATTTTTTAATAAAATCGTTACATCGATGAATATAAACAAGTAAATATTGCCCTGCACCCTACTTCTGTACAGACTGCAGTTACCAGCTCTGTACCTCAGTCTGTCACTCTTCCTGTGCTCCCCTCCCTCAGTCCAGCCTCCTCTGATGATGGCTGTTCCTGTAATTGGGCTAGCTCTTGAAGAAGCAGTTTGATAACTGCGAAACGTCTATGTGATTTGCTTGCCTTTGCATTGATTTTATTGATTTTTATATGGGTTTGTTCCCAGTTTTTTATTAAATATTTTTAGATATCATACCAGATTTTGGATCTCTATTTTTGCCCGCCAAAATTCTATGACACCATTGAATTGAAGCTTAATTTTTACCACAGAGACCTGAGCAGGGACAGGCTAAAAGTTCCTTGCAAGCTTGATTTGTTGTGATTGAGCATAAGTCCATTCACAACCGCCAAATTTGTGAGTATAATATTCATTCATCGCTGTAAGTGTCAGTAACGATAATAGGCCCTGTTGGGCGCACTTGTTTTGTTTATCTTTTACCTCCGATGATGGAGGCTTTCTGCATGTAAGCTGGAGTGATCTCATTGGTCAGAGACCACTCCAGCTTACATGCAGAGAGCCTCATTCATTGGAGGAGGCTGGATTGAGGATGGGAAGCACAGGAAGAGTGACAGACTGTGGTACAGAGCTGGTAACTGCAGTCTGTACAGAAGTAGGGTGCAGGGCAGTCTTTGCTAGTTTATTTTCAGCAAACGAATGATTTTATTAAAAAATGAAAACGTTATAACATCTAGTCACTGCATAAACTAACTATTTAGACCAACACATATTGGGGTGATGGATCCCCTTAAGCATTAGTGACGGAGACACCGATATATCGTATATGTGGCAAAGGCAAGCGGAAGGCATGGAGATGTAGGCCTACCTGAGGTGTACTTACAGGGATAAGATGGTGAGGACACCTTAGTGCATACCACAAGATAGATTCGGATCCAGTTTGCCAAAATTTCACCAAACTGGACCCATATTGAAGTTTAGGCCTCTCCCCCTCAGGGAGGTTCTGCAGCAAACCAAATGCACCATAGGAAACACACAAAAACGGCCCAAATTCTTATTGATCTAAATGTTTTTTTTTTTTTTCTTTTTTTTATTTGTATACTTTATTAAGTGAAATAGACAATACAGAGGTACAATGGAAATCTGTTACGATTACAACAACAAATATATCAAACCCATGCTATGGTTTAACATCACATGAACCAGATTATGGGAGCATGAAACAATTTTGATAATAAGCAATCACAAGAATTAGTCATTAATGGAAAAATATGAGGGGAAAAACAAAGGGAACATACAATTACAGTAGGCTACACCGACCAAATGCTGTGGGTTATCAATATCTATGAGCTAAATTGATTTCCAATAGTAAGAATGGGATAATTGAATCGGTGTGTGTGTACGTTGGGCTTGGAGTATGAGTTAGGACAACTAAATGGGGCTTTTAACCCCTTGAAGGCTAGAAACATCTTCAGTGCATTGCTCCACAAGGAGTTAACACTTCGAGTGCCGGGGTGTGTGCAACAGATTGCTCTGTAATGCTTTTCACCCCCTCTGGAACTCAAAGGGTTAAAAGCCTCACTTAGATCAATGCAAGTTTTGGGGAATTGTATTTATTACCTCTAGTCCAATTGCTTTGTACAATAATTGCTCCATTTCTTTCTGTTTATGCGTATGGCCTCATCTGTTCAAGCGGAACTTTCAGATAATAGCCAGTAGCTTGAAAATAGATGTCTTACCATAAAAAAATACTTGTGCGTAAAGGAATCCGTCCCGTTTCGGGACTGACGGGCAGGTTAGTGCGGTCTGTGAGCCTGCGCCGTCAGTCCCTTCCTGTGACCATATGGTGCAAAGCAGTCTACTCCATGGAGATCGGCAGAGGCGTAACTAGAAGCCACCGGGCCCTGGTGCAAGAATTGCCATGGGGCCCCCCCACCCACATTGGCCCCCCTCATCCACATTGCCCCTTCCACAATGCCCCCTCCATTTCCACACTGCCCCTTCCACAATGCCCCCTTCATCTCCACAATGCCCCCTTTATCTCCACAATGCTACCTTCATCTCCACATTGCCCCCTTCATCTCCACAATGCCCCCTTCATCTCCACATTGCCCCCTTCATCTCCACAATGCCCCCTTCATCTCATCTCCACAATGCCCCTTCCATCTCCACAATGTCCCCCTTCATCTCCACAATGCCCCTTCCACAATGCCCCCTTCATCTCATCTCCACAATGCCCCTTCCATCTCCACAATGACCCCCTTCATCTCCACATTGCCCCTTCCACAATGCTCCCTCCATCTCCACACTGCCCCTTCCACAATGCCCCCTTCATCTCCACAATGCCCCCTTCATCTCCACATTGCCCCTTCCACAATGCCCCCTTCATCTCCACAGTGCCCCCCTTCATCTCCACATTGCCCCCTTCATCTCCGCAATGCCCCCTTCATCTCTACATTGCCCCCTTCATCTCCACATTGCCCCCTTCATCTCCACAATGCCCCTTCCACAATGCCCCCTTCATCTCATCTCCACAATGCCCCTTCCATCTCCACAATGTCCCCCTTCATCTCCACAATGCCCCTTCCACCATGTCCCCTTCATCTCCACAATGCCCCTTCCACAATGCCCCCTTCATCTCCACAATGCCCCCTTCATCTCCACAATGCCCCTACCTCCAGTCCCTGGTGATCTAGCGGCATGGCTTGACAGGTCTGTGCCTCCTCCGGCACAGATCTGTACAACTAAAGCTCTTGCGCACCGCTCTAGTAATGCAGAGGCTGGGAGATGATGTCATCTCCCAGCGCTCTGTATTACTACAGCGGCGCGCCGAGTGGGAGATCAGGTAAGTGACTGCTGCGGTGCCAGGGGGTCGCAGGCGGTGGCCGGGCCCCTGGAGTGATGGGCCCGGTTGCAGGTGCGACCGCTGCGACCCCTATTGTTACGCCACTGGAGACCGGGACTGACCGCGCATGCGCACATACAAGATGTCTGCACTCTAACCTCAATTCCGGTCTCCAAACGGGACAGATTCCTTTAGACACACGTATTTTTTTATGGTAAGAAATCTATTTTCAAGCTAGTCGCCATGCATTTAATGAATGCATGGCAACTTGCTATTAACTGAAAGTTCCACTTTCACTTGCGTACCCCTCTGGCACTCAAAGGGTTAATATCAGCAGGCTTTTTATTGTGTCTTTGTGTCATCCTTTACTTCCGTGTATACATCATCAGAAATGGTAATCAGGCCATTCGACTTTTCAGGCTTATCTCTAGAATGTCCACTGACAGTGTGGGGGCTGTGAATGACAAACCAGTTTGTTTTGACTAGTCAAGTGAGCATGCTTGACCTGGAAGTCACAGTAGAGGCATTCCGTATGTGCACAGAAACACTGGGATAGGCAGGGAAACAGCTGTCTCTAGAGACATATGGTAAGCTTTAGAATCCTTAAAACTGCAGACAAATATAAAAAGGAAGTCAGTGATAAACACCAAGATTTGGAAATAATAGTGCAATACATTTCCTCTTTAAGAACACTGTTGTGCATCTCCCTATGTGTTTTTTAATATGTATGGAACAATAAGAACTCTTAATAATAACACCCAACTTAATTATGACAGAAAATCCTCAATGGGAGATATGTACTAATGTGACTGAGTGCTGGAATCAATTTCCCAGGTCTACGCCTGCTTAACCCCAATATACTTAACCAGTATTATACCAAGTGGAGGTCAGTGGAATAGTGAAAGGGCACTTGTGGGATTACTATCCTCTGCTTCCAGTTTAACACCATGGGGGTTATGCACTAAGGTGTGATAAAGAGGTGATAAAGTGGAGATAACTTCTCCAGTGAGATCACTTCTCCAGTTCCTATACTATTCTATGGAGCCTATGCACTAAGATTTCTCCAACTTTGGAGATCATAGTGTATTGGCACCATAGAATAACATAGGAACTGGGGCAGTGACATCACTGGAGAAATTATCTCCGCATTATCACCTCCTTATTACACCTTAGTGCATAACCCCCCATGTATTCAGTTATGGCATTGAAGAAATAGCAAAATTTCACACCTTTTTCCTTTGCATACTATCGGGCAACTGTACAAGGCTTGCTGACATAAAGGTTGTAACAATGCAGGAGAGTATATGTCGGTACAGTGATCATAAGCTCCAGTGCATACTCCTGGGTACAGCCGCTGGTGTTGGAGGCTAACGCCAGTGGAACTGCACTGATGGATTCTTACATCTCCCCCAATATTCCACTGGGAATTTCTGAGCTGGACTGCAGAACAACTTCAGTGGGAAGTGTTTGGGTACCTGAAGTCTACCCATAAAAAATTATGTCCACCTCTGTGGTCATAATGATATTCACAATTAATCCAAATTGGCCGTTAGAATTTTCTGCCTGGATTAAAGGGATAGTAATACTTAAAGGGATAGTAATACTTAAAATGTAAAAAAAAATATGTTGTAGGGTTTATCCCCCTGAGTAAAACAAGAGTACTCCCACTGCTGAAAGGTGTTTCATTGATAAGTTATTAATTTTCAAAGATGAATTTTTTAGGTGCAATATCACAGTGGCCTGAAATTGTACAGTGGCGCTGTTGCTACACGATCCTATGGACAGCTCTGGTCCCGGGACCATAAATCTCCATAGGATGGTGTAGCAACAGCGCCACTGTACAATTTCAGGCCACTGTGATATTGCACCTAAAAAATTCAACTTTGTGCTGTAATAACTTTTGAATAAAACACCTTTCAGCAGTGGGAGTACTCTTGTTTTACTCAGGGGGATAACCCCTACAACATATTCTTTTTACATTTTAAGTATTACTATCCCTTTAAAATGTAAAAAAAATATGTTGTAGGTTTTATCCCCCTGAGTAAAACAAGAGTACGCCTACTGTTGAAAGGTGTTTTATTCAAAAGTTATTACGGTTAAAATTTGAATTTTTTAGGTGCAATATCACAATGGCCTGAAATTGTACAGTGGCGCTGTTGCTACACCATCCTATGGACAGCTCTGGCCCTGGGACCATAAATCTCCATATGATGGCGTAGCAACAGCACCACTGTACAATTTCAGGCCACTGTGATATTGTACCTAAAAAGTTCAACTTTGTGCTGTAATAACTTTTGAATAAAACACCTTTCAGCAGTGGGTGTAACCTTGTTTTACTCAGGGAGATAAACACTACAACATATTTTTTTTTTACATTTTAAGTATTAATATCCCTTTAAGAGGTATTAAGAGGTATTAGTTAGGGATGGGTAAAACTTTTTTGTTGCCAAAGTGAAACACGAAAATAATGGCACTTTTTAGTTTGCTCAGGGATTCCAAGAAAAAATGCTGTTTTTCCACTCTTCTTCAACTCATTAAAAACAAAGATAATTATATAATCTTCTGCCACATGTAAAGTTTTCCCTATGTATTACGGCATGCTAATTTTACAGAACCTTGAAGCAATAGACCCACACATACTGACCTAACTGCTTTGTTTCCCCTGGTAGCCATGGAGCCACACATACTGACCTCCAGCCTTGTCTTCCTGGTAACCATAGAACCACACTAACTGTTCACACCCCCAGAATTGTACCACTGCACTGGTAGCCGTAGAATCACATGTGATGAGTCTGGACCCCAGTTGTGTGGAGTGAATTCTCACAGCCATAGAAAGCATAGACAGAAAATGGCAATGTTTTTACCAAAAAATGTATTGGCAGTAGTGAAAAGGTGCAAATTTCATGTATTTTCTATGCACAAGATTTTTCCTAAAAAAAAAAAAAATCAAATTGTGTTTTTCAGTGAAAATTCCTGCAAAAAAACAAAAAAATAACACATTAATTTTCTCCAAGTCCTTAGTATTAATAGAGGCATAATAGCTGCATATGGGCCATGGTACAAATTGTTATTGACCCTTAAACCAACTTGCCATTTGCCATCAAACACCCATTGTGCAGAAATTTGTGTTTTGATATTGTGCTGTTGCATACCTCCCAACATTTCAAATTGCCAAAGAGGGACAGTTGTGTTTTAGGGGGTGTTGCTGGGGGTGTGGCCAGTGGGCGGGGCATTAACAAGAATTTTCAGGCTGTTTCATTTGACACCTCCATGTGTTACCTAATAAATGACTTATAACAAGACCAAGGTATTTTATTTACACAGACTAATTTATAAACACATATAAACCAGCGGTCGCGGGGTGTGTGGTCCTTTAAGGACCCGATAGAGAATTTTGGCGTGCCACCCCACGTGACTGAACACGTGGGGCGGCACGCCGAACTGAGGGACTGAAAGAGATCGCTCCGGTCTTGGAGCGATCAAATTCGGTCCCCGGTATTACTCACCACGCTCCTGCAGAAGCACAGTGAGTAATAGTACGTGACGTACCAGGACCGTCACTGGTCCTTAAGTGCCGGACCAGTGTGACGATCCGGGTATGTCACCGGACGCTACGGGGTTAAATAAGCAATAATGTGAGTATTATTACTCTGAAGCAATATAATACACTTATATACCCACCACACAGTCTGATCTCCTAAAAAAAGGGACATGGGTTGGAAAGAGGGACAGTGGGATTTGGGTCTAAAAGAGGGAATGTCCCTCCTAAAGAGGGACACTTGGGAGGTATGCTGTTGATGATCCATAGCATAATACAACTACAAAAAGAGATGTTTGTTTTCTGCATTATTCTCTTAATGCCCAGAGGGAAGGGCAGTCCTTTCAGTCATGGTCTCGAGAGCTCTCTTCCACACAGGACTTTTCCTTTTCTGAGTGAAGAAGATGACTAAGAAGATTTCTGTAGAACTTCTTTTATAGTTCAATATAAACTGTAACAAACAGCGTGCAGATAAAGTTAAGAAGAGTATTATATTACATGGTATTTCTTTGCAAGGACTCTTGGTAGAGCTGTGGGTTCATATAAGAGTAGGGAATTACCATCAATATATGGTCATATGACTAGCCTGAACATTATGCTTTTGGCAGTTTCAGGTCATGTCAACTGTTAATGGAGGATGAACCATGGTCATGACTCTATGGATTTCACACCGGCCCCGTGGTTGTCTTCTTCTCATAAGGGTATGTGGGTCCTTGGTTGTTGACTTGAGTGTCATAGGAGACAGCTGGGAATTACAGGGGATTACCCATAAAGTTCTTACTTTTCTGTCACTCCTTCCACATTAGTGGTAAATTTGGTTACGTTGTATTTAACCCTTTGAATGCCAGAGAGAAATCCAAGGCATTGTGTTGCATACCTCTCTGGCACTCAAAGGGTTAAATAAATGCTGTGGCCAATCCATCCAAAACTGGTGTGCCCTGTCCTCATTTTACTGAGAGTGGTTTTGGGTTGGAAGGGTTTGGTTAAGAGGGGAGGGCCATTCCAGGTTACCCAAAGGATTTCTAAAAAAAAAAAATCAATGTTTTCTGTGTATGTTTCCTGCATACAGACAGTATAATTCTATAAAATGGTCAAGATACAAATGGCCAAATATTTTATATTATAATTCGATGTTTGTCAGAAGCCGTCATGCGCAGTAGAGATGGCTTCTCGTGCTGCAGTCATGCACAGTACTGACTGCCCGCGCCTCAGCTGATACAGAGCGGGGCGCTACGAATTCAGACTGTAGTCCTCATTGTACTAACTGTGATAAGATAGGGTGGACAACTTAAAAAAAATAAAAAACATAAATGACTGGCAGCTTTGTGACTGAGCCAGACTTGATAGACAGCAGACGACATTGAGAATTTTGTGGAGGGCCAAGGCAAGACATCACACTCCATCAGTTGTGTACTGTAGAGAGTAAAAACACATGCAGTAGTTGAGTAATGTCCAGCAAATGCACAAGCAGAAGGGGGAAAGGTGGAGGAAGTGCTGACGTGGAAGTAAAGTGGTAGTGCAAAAACTGACCACAGCAATGGTTGCTGTAACATGTGCAATAAATGATGATAATCCCTCTCCTCTCAGGGTGGATGCAGTTTGTCAAGGTCCCACCAATCACACCACACCAGTCCCCCACCACCACTAACATACACATCTGCCACATTGTAAGTTATACTTTATTTTTTTTAAACACTTGACATCATGATGAATATGTGTCAGTGTCACTTTAGCAGGAAGTAAGTGTTGTAGGCAAAGGACAAATGCACTCTACGTGCTAACACATTTTTCAAGGTATATGTTGCTGTAGACTCACAACTTTGACTTCCAGCTGCTTATTTCTCCACTACAGCCCTCAGAAGAATTAATATTGTGCTGGGAAATGTTGCACCATATTAAACATAGGAAAAAATGTGTTGGAATAAGAGAAAAATATGTTAGAAGTGGAGAAAAATGTGTTGAATAGGCAAAAAATTTCTTAGAATATGAAAATAATGTGTTGGAATAGGTGAAAAATTTGCTGGAATAGGCAAAAAGGAGGAAAATTTTGCATTGGAGAAAAAGAGAAAACTTTCTCGAAAAAAGAGAAAAATAGTTTTTCACAAAAAGTCATGCAGGAAATTTTTCGCCCACCCCATTTATGACTATCAGTATATATATATATATATATTTTAATTCATGATATTTTGTCTAAAACCAAAGAGGACACTGAATAATAATCACAATTAAGACATGGTATGACTTGTTATATGTCTAACCTGTTAACAGAGAAGATAACCTTATACCAGTTGTCACAGGTGGTAGAGTTGCAAATACCCAATTTAAGTTTGTAACTAAATAATTAAATTGTTGATCATGAATGACTTTAAATATACTTTATAAAAACGGATGTTTTTGTTCCTGAATCTAGAGCTGTGTAAGATGGTGGACGACTCTCTGCCCCTTTAACCACTATCGCTGTTTCAGGATTGAAAGCTTTCTCACTTGCTGCCCCCTACCTCTGGAACTCCCTACCACCCAGTATTCACCAAACCTCAACCCTCAACAACTTCAAATCAAAGCTAAAAGAGCACCTTTTATCTCTAGCAACAGCGTAATATGGAAACATTATCCAATCCAACATTATCATCATAAGCCAAACACTGCACTTCCTCCTCTACCAGCTTGTATCTGTATGTCACCCATCCTATACTTAGATTGTAAGCTCTACAGCGCAGGGACCTCTTATCCTAATGTATAGTCACCTGTTGTTCCCCTTAAACTGCCTATATAAGCACTTAATCACCACACTTATTGTACCCCTTCTATATTAAATGTAATCTGTAAAGTGCCAAGTACACTGGTTGGCATTATATAAATAAAAATATACAATACAATACAATAAGCACAACCAAGAATTATTTTTGAAATCGTTTAGAACATCTAAATCGAGAAGCATTACTCATTTGATTTTGTTTAGTAAAACTGATGGTATTCAGCAATCTTTGTATATTATGATGAGTTTGCCAGTTGCTGACCAATCTGTTCATTGTATATTATACTGGGCTGAATCTTTATCAAACAACAACATTAGCTAAAATCTTGTCATCAGCAAATATCTATAATTATAACACATTTATAAATTGTTTCCCTCCTTTGGCATTACAATCAGTGACGCTTTGTTTAGTGTTTCATATATCTAATTATTTAGACAAGAGATATTTGTTTAACATCTGTAACTGATTTTGAAATTGTGACATGCTTTTTTTTGTATAAATATAGCAGTGTAAATTTGTCAGGCAAAGGGACATTATCAATCGGCATAGCTTTAATTGGTTCTTACGCACACACTCAAACACTAATTTAAGGAATAACAGACTTCGACAATCAAGAATGAGGTGACCTTGTACCTTTCTTTTAAGACAATCCTCCCTGTGATTACCATCTTCCCTGTGTCTAACATCCAATGGATTATATAAATAAATAAAAGATTATCTAAATGAAACAAAGATCTGGTATTGGCACTGGTCTTGCATAACACATAGTCAATGATGAATGTTTGTTTAAGGATGAGGATGATAGGAGAAAAGTCCAAAGACAGCTGATACCCACACCTGTTCTGATGTCACAGTAGATGGATGGCTGCAGTCATTATATAGTGTTATACAAGCCAGATCATTCTCTAGATACAGTTTTTGCTGATTCTATCATTGGTGTCTATTAGTTTTCAACATGAGTTTGCCACTGGTTGTCACTGAAACAATGTGAGAGTTACATTATGGTGTATTTGAAGATTTGTAATTCATCAGCCAGAGCCACATCCATTAACATGGCCACACACACCCTATTTCTCATGTGGCCTAGCACACACCCTTAATTTACAATACACAAATAAAAAAAACCCTCATCAACCCTTTGCAATGTAATGTAGTAATATAATGTGGCTGAAAAAAAAGTGTCCATCAAGTTCAGCAAAAAGCTTTTCCAATTAAGCCCAAGATGGGTAAAAAAATTCCTTCCTGCCCCGAAAAGGTAACATAGTAAATTAGGTTGAAAAAGACACAAGTCCATCAAGTTCAACCCTTGCCTCACAAACCAGAGAAATGAGGATTATATAGTTTTCCTGCTACCAAATAATATTGTCTTTATCAGAACTTTCTGTTTTGACTACTAATACACAGTATAACCATGTATATTCCTTCTTGAAAGAAATGTATCTAATTTTCTCTTAAATGTATCCATTGTATCTGCCATAACCACATCTTTTGCCAAGGAATTCCACAATTTAACAGACCACTTTCTCTGCTGAAATCGAAACCTCCGTTCCTCCAATTTCAAAGGGTGTCCCCTGGTTATTTGATCAGGCCTTGGAAAGAACAGATCACCAGAGAGAGACCTATATTGACCTCCCATGATCCCTGTATTGACCTCTCATTCCATGGATCAATATCATATCTGCGCTGAAATCAACTAGCGCATATATGTATATGCAAATACAGCTTCCTGAGGCAAATAATTCCATAACCTTACTGATCTTACTGTAAAAAGTCCCTATCTTTGTATTAGTAAAAAAATGCCTATCTTCTAATCTTAACGGATGAGCCCTTGTCATTTGAGTGTGGCACTGTTGCTAATGCTCCCAAAGTAAACATGATCTGTAACTACTTTCCCTTTAATGTTTGTATTATGGTTTCAATAACCTTTAATTATTATGTCCTACATTTATTATTAAGTTCTTAAAAGGATAGTGATACTTTAAAAAATGTTATGCCTCATTTCATTGCATAGTATTTAAGAATGTGACTGATATCATTCACACTCATTAATTCTCAACAGTTAATGTTTTTTTATTAACTCCCTACCCTTTCATTGATGTCAGCTGATTCTCCTAAGGATTGGATGAATGTTCAGCTGATCAGTTTCCAAGACAATCTGACCAGCGGATCACTCATACAGAGATACTTGATAGCTCAATCTAATTGTCCAATCTCAAATGGGGAAAAGATTAACATCAGCAAAAGTGGAGGGGGGAATCAGTCCCAGTCTTTAGTACTGTACACCAGAGGTTCTCAACCCGTGCCCTCAGTGGCCACTAACAGGCCAGAACTTAGGAATTTCCCTGCTAGAACACAATGGTGTTAATCAGAGGCTGGTCGTACTGATGAACTCACCTGTGCTCTTAAATGGAAATTCTCAAATCCTGGCCTGTTAATAGCCACTGAGGGCACGGGTTGAGAACCACTGCTGTACACTACAAATGTAAGCATTACTATGTCTTTAAATTATTAAATGACATACAGGAAGAAATTAAGTAAATTTTCTAGGAGAGCTATGGTGGCGGAGGAGGTCACGGCCATGATGGAGGCCCCTTCTGCGGTGGCGTCGCCGGCACAGTCCTCTGTTTCTGAAGAAGATGATCCTAAATCCCAA
Source organism: Rhinophrynus dorsalis (assembly GCA_037306005.1). Lineage (NCBI taxonomy): Eukaryota > Metazoa > Chordata > Amphibia > Anura > Rhinophrynidae > Rhinophrynus > Rhinophrynus dorsalis. Next base: position 373,452,303 of record CM074724.1, on the reverse strand, counting down.
TTCACAGAAATAATGTCCGCAATCGCTACCTGCCAGGCTGTCTTGACCAACAAAATTGATACAGTGCAGGTGGAGATTAATCTTTTGCGTGCGGACCAACAAAACCTGCGTGAAATCATTACTGATGTTCGTCAACGTATCTCTACTGTTGAAGACACGCTTCCTCCTGTGGTCGCCACAGTGGATGAGTTGAAGAATCAAGTACGATCCCTTCAGTCCAAGGTGAATGATCTTGAAAACAGATCTAGACACAGCAGTGTTCGTATAATTGGACTGCCGGAGGACCGCGAGGGTCAGGCCCCTGAACAATTCATGGAGGCCTGGATAAGGGAACATGTTGGCACAGAGGATCTGTCCCCGTCCTTTACTGTTGAGACAAAATGATTTCGCATTTTCTATGGTGAGGGGGATGGGCCAGACTCAAGCTCACTACTCTCATGAGACCAAAACGAGAAGGGGGAATTGCCTTGCCCAACTTCTATAGGTACTATTTAGCGGCACAATGTTGGTATGCGTTAGATTTTGTTTCTCCCCAGCCTCGTTACCAGACTCCGCAAATAGATGCATTATTATTACAGCCTGATTATAGGCTGCCCCAGTTTTTACATGGTGGCCCTGCGGTTTTTAAACTTCGAACTCTGCTAGTCGCGACTCTATATGAGTCGTGGGTGGAATTGAAAAAGATGTTGGGGTATATAGCCATGGATCCGGATACCCCCTTATGGGGCACTGCAGGGATACACCATTTGCTGGGTAGCGAGTTTGGTCCCTTGTGGGCTAGATGTGGGATCAAGACACTTGGACAATTATACTAGGATAATCTGTTGAAATCCTTACACAACTGCACGACGAGTACCATGTACTACATAATCTCTTTTACTCATATTTGTGTATTAGGCATGCTCTTAGAGCACAGTGGGGCGCCCTAGCCCCGATGATTTCTACATTTCCTCTTCTTACTAGATTGTTGATTCTTGAGCCCCCGAGACCCCTCTCTTTCATTTACCAGTGGCTAGATTCTCACATGCAGTGTCAGGAATTTCCTTCAAGGAATAAGTGGGAAATAGAAGTGGGCCCTTTAGAGAACTGGGAATGGGACATGGCCAAGGCGGGACCAGCACTGGTGGCGACATCGACTAGACACCAGATGATACAGCTGAATATCCTACATAGAATTTATTATACGCCGGTCAGATTGTACAAAATGGGGAATTCGGGCAACGACTGCTGTCACCGTTGCGATAATGTTCAGGGCACATACTTGCATATGATTTGGGAATGTCCTGTGGTCAGGAGGTTTTGTACGGAAATAATGCACATTGTGGCCCTGGTGATGGGGAGGCCTGTTCCTGTGGATCCAAAGATTTGTTTATTGTCTATTTTTCCTGATGAGGTTGAGATTGCAACAAACAGATCTCTACTGAGCGAGCTTTTGGTGATGGTGAGAAAGGTGGTGGCCTTGAACTGGATGTCAAACAGAGTTCCCAATTGCAGAGCATGGATAAACCTGGTTTTACAGTGTATTCCACATTATAAATTGGTTTACTTACATCGGGGTACCCAACTAAGTTCGACAAGGTCTGGGGACGATGGCAGACCTGGTGGACAGAGAGAGCAGATGGTGCTATGACTCCTGATGATCTGCAACATTATAGTGATGAATGATTGATTGAGATCATATCTACTTGCTATGTGGATGATTGTGATGTATAACTGATGCGTAGCATTGTGTGTGACCCTTGTGCGTAATGGGATCTTATGTCGCTAATGGCTGGCGGGTGTAGGGGGGTGCTGTGGGCTCAGGAGAGAGAGGACTTTGGGGTGGGAGATATAGTAATAGTTACGTTAGGTTAGCTTTTATGAGTTTGGGTTATTGAAGTTTGAAATAATAATGAAAAACCTCAGGTTGTCTCTATACATTCTACTGATCTGCATATGTTCTTTTCATTGATACTAAGGTCTATGTATTATTGTTGTACCTGTGTGATTTAACATCTGTTCCCTTTCTCTCTTTGTATTAAACTGTATGGAGCAATCTGTTAATAAAATATATTTTAAAAAAATATATATATTAAATGACAATTATCTGTATTTTCAGGAAATGCTTCTTATATTTACTTATATTGTATTGCCTACAAAGAATGTTGTTATATGAGAATTCATTGATAGTACAAAATGTGTCAGGCAGTTGGCCTTATGTTTCAAAGAAATAGAGCTAAGCAGGGTGGACAGGGACTGTATGCCACTTTGTTATTAAATTTCAAATATTAGAAAGTCCTCAACCTTTCCAAGACGAGTTTCGTGCTTTTGAATTCTTATGCCAATGGGAAATCAAGGTTGCCACAGAGTATCCTAGAGCAAACTGAGATTCATATTAGACAGAGTCAGCTGCGTCTCAGATATCAATCCTGCGGAATGCTTGCAATAGGTCCCTGCGAGGGACAAAGAACCTAACTGTTATTGCATCTACAAAATTTAAAAAATGCAATACATTTTATTTATCACTTATTGTTTATCCTTTATTAAATTCAGAAAGATTAAAGATAAAGGTTTATTCCAAGTGTGGTAAAAACCTAATTAAAAGCAACTATACCCTGCTACTTTGGAACAATCGTTAATATGCAACGTGTTAACAGTCAAGTCAGAAATAATTATTAACAGATATAATGTATTATAGAACACATTCGATTTAATGTATTTAAGGGCTGATTCATGTCAGATCGTCTCAGATGAAAAAAAAGGGATTTAGTATTCCATCTGAGATTATCTGACATGAATCAGTCCTTAAATACGTTAAAAAGAATGTGTTCTATAATACATTAAATGTTTGTGCCTATTTATATAGCGCCATACATGTACACAGCGCTTAACAGAATTTGAAATAATACAATACAGAAATACAGGACAGGGTTAAGAGCATTGAGCTAAAGTGCGATCATCACATTATTTTTGGGGAAAAGTGCAGCAAGGGAAACATACACTGGGAAAGGGACCCTGCCCCAAGGAGCTTACAATCTAATTAAATCTGTTATTATTTATTTCTGTTATTATTTATTTCTGACTTGACTGTTAACACTTTCATATTAACGGTTGTTTCTTTCTTCTTTAATACATGAATGGTAGACCTGTGGTGCAACAATACAATTATTCTTACAAATAAGTTTAAGATCCTTAGCTAAGCCAATTTTTTTTCTTGCTTATGTTCCAAAGGCAAGTGGATTAATTTTGGGGAAAATCAGGTGTCCCATGTGGGAGAAATACAAGTTTTTATTGATTTAAATGTGTATTGTATTGTATATTTTTTTATATAGCGCCAACCAGTGTACTTGGAACTTTACAGTTTACATTTAATATAGAAGGGAATACAATAAGTGCAGTGATTAATAGGGATGGGCGAAAATTTTCGCCTAAAACTGAAACTGGAGAATAATGGCACTTTCCGCTTGGCGAAAAATTTCCTGCGAAAAGTGCAGTTTTTCCACTTTTTTCCGCCTTTTCTGCCCACTGAAATCAGTTAGAAAAAAAATATTTCTACACCACACAAAAGTTTTCTACAGCCATATAAAAGGCTGTCAGGCTATCACGGCAGCCATTATGTGTTTGTGAGAGGAGAGAGCAGCATGGTTTTGAGCTAGAGGAGATAGGCAAATAAAGGGGAATTGAAGCTTAGTTTAGGGAATCATTTAGGTAGGGCATTTGTTCTCTGTATTAGAGAAGTCTGGGGGAACTCTAGTTGATATGAAGGAGGTTGACCCCCAAATACTCCAAAATTCCATGTGACTAACTGGCAAGACACAGGCAGCTATGGACCTATTTGCATGCTGTCTCTGGTGGGTGGGGAAGTCTGGGGAAAGACGTTGTTGATTTTGTTTTGGAGTTATATGTATAAGGAGTGTTCACTCCTATAATGGAAGAAGGGCAAAGGATCGATATATATGTGTGTATCTCAAAAAATGGTGTGATCAGACACAACATAAAACAAAGGTAGCAGAATAAATGAATATGTTAATGAAGGGTGTTGATGGTATGATAATTTGTGAAAAGTTATAACTCTGGAATATGGATCAAATCGTCACACTTGAAGCTAGGTATCCAAGATGTATAGATATCTTGTATAAATAATGTAGTAGTAAATAGCTAAACCAATGGGATAACAGTGATAATGAATGGAATAAATGAACAATAAAAGAACAATAAATAACATAGACAAATTGGGATTGTGGATACCAGACAACGAATAATAGTAGTTCTTGAAGAGATAGAATTCCAGTTAAGGGATTAATGTTGCTAGATGGTATATGAAACTCTGAGGATGAGAATAACTGCTGGATGATAATGGATTCTTGGTGATGAGATGAGGGATGATGAGAAATGATAGATGAAATGGATGAGATGAGATGATATTATAATTAAACCCAAGTCAGATAATACCGCTAGATCGATGTGCTGCTGTCAGGGGCCCGAAGTCCACTCAAGCATGTACACGTAAAAAACAAAGAGAGGAGGCAGCGTACCAATATGTTTTCAATAATATTATTACCCAGCAATACCATTTACTACACTTAGATCCTTGGTGTGCTGTCTCCTCTCTTTGTTTTTGAGTTATATTTTTTTTGGACAGACTGTGATAAGACAACAGGGTGGACAACTTAAAAAAATAAAAAAGAATAAAAAAAATAAATATCTTAGGTGACAGTGACAGATAGCTGACTGGACTTAGGCAAGGCATCAAACAGCTGCATCAGTTGTGTTGTGTACCGTACAGTAAAAAAACACAGTGTAGTTGCGTAATGTCCAGCAAATGCACATGGGGAAGGGGTGGAGCAGGTCAGGGACGTGAGAGTAAAGTAGTAGTTCAAAAAGTGACTGCAGCAATGGTTGCTGCAGCGTGTGCAATGAATGATGATGATCCCTCTACTCCAAGGGAGGATGCAGTTTGTCAGCAAAACTAGTTCCCGCACCACTAGTGCCAGTAGAAATAAATAACTATATAAGAAGAACACTGAAGATGACAACAAGTCACATTGAAGTGTTGATGATGCTGGCAGTAGCATAATAGAGGAAGGTGTAGCAGCTGAACCACCTGCTGCATCAGATAGTGAGACAAACAAGCACCAAAACACCCATCTTCAAAGTAGTAGGGAACTTTGTTACAGTAAAAGTAAAAATAAATTGTTTGAGACCTCCAAAAGCTTAGAGGAATATAAGGGTAGTAGTGGGCAAGGGGATGCTGATGCTGCTGAGGATGACCGATGATGATACAGATCTAGAATATATTCCTCAAGCATCCTTCTCTTGTTTAGATACAGATGAAGTTGAGAGTGAGGATGGTGACAGGACTATAAGATTAGCAGAAAGTCAAAGTCTGAATCTTCCACCACTTTTAAGGAACACTGTGCATGTCTATAAACTGTTTGGGAAAGCCATTGCAAAGTCTGACCCTGGACAAGCACAGATGTCAAAAATCACACAGTCACCCTATCAGTCATGATTGGCATCATAGCCGCTTCGTCCCACTCAGCCACACACACCTGTCTTGAGTACCCAGCAACATCAAAACAGGTTCACATCCACAGTGTTAGATTTGATGAGACATCCACAGTGTTAGATTTGATGAGTACCTCTGGTGCTGCTGCTGTAAGTGCTGCACTTTTGACACCTAGTAGTAGTGGCAGTAGAATTACATCAACATCTAGCCCCAGTAGTAGTAGTAGCAGAAATCACACATGACAGACAAAGCCAGGACAAATATATTAACAGCAGCACAGATGAGGAGGTGGAGGACAGATGGGACCACTGCTATGATAAGTAATGTATGTCAGTAATCTGAAAAGGAGGATAGAGTATGACAATGGTAAAAATGCATACAAAAATCACACCATGCCAGTCCCTCACCACCACCACTACAATACATATCTGCCAGATTGTAGGTTGTACTTTAATATTTTTTATTTCTTGATATCTTCATGAATATGTGCCAGTGTCACTTAAGCAAGAAAGTGTTGTGAGCAAAGGACAAATGCATTCTGCACGCTAGCACATTTTTCAAGCCATATTTTGCTGTAGGACTCAAAACTTTGACTTTCAGCCACTTATTTCTAAACTTCAGCCCTCAGAAGAAGTAATATTACAGTGGGAAATGTAGTACCTATAGGAAATATAGGGGAAAAATGTGTTAAAATAGACAGAAAATGTGTTTACATAAAAAAACTAAAAATTTGTTAAAATAGGTGAAAAGGAGGAAATTTTTGCATAGGCGGAAAGTCAAAATTTTTTGTGGGAAAAGCAAAAAAATCGGCACGTTTTTGCGATTTTTTTTTTGCGGGAAATTTTTCACACTTTTCACCCACCCCTAGTGATTAAGTGCTTATAAAGACAATCATAAGGGGAACATCAGGTGAGTATACATTAGAATAAAGTGTCACTGCCCCGTAGAGCTTACAATCTAAGTATAGGATGGTTGACATACAAATACGAGCTGGTAGAGGAGGAAGTGCAGTTTTTGACATATGAGATATTGTTTTCATGTTACGCTGCTGTTGTATTTAAAAGGTGCTCTTTTAACCTGGATTTAACATTGTGGAGGGTTGATGCTTGGTGAATACTGGGTGGTAGGGTGTTCCAGAGGTAGGGAGTAGCAAGAGAGAAAGGCTTCATTCGTGAAACAGCGACAGTGGTTAAAGGGGCAGAGAGTCGTCCACCAGGCATTGTGCACAGTGGACGTGCAGGTGTGTGTCGGGGTATCAAAGATGAAATAGAAGGCAGGGATAAGTGATGGAGAGCCTTAAAGGGATAGTAATACTTATACTTTATTTTATTTTGTAGGCATTAAAAAAACATGAAGAACAATATAAGTCTTATCTCTCAAACCTTTATGGTTTGAGAGATATTCACAAGCAAAGTTACCCCTCCCGCCCATAGACCAGGCAGATAAAAGCAGGGGACAATCTTCTTCCTAAGAGAACAGTGAAAGCCCTGCCCCCCTTGACAAGTTTTTCAGGTTTTCCCCTTATCTTAATTGAAGATTGTCCCTCTCTGCAGTCTACCTGGGTACCTCCCTTCTGCTCTGGCTGAACAGTGTTACATCAGTAAAAGGGGCGGGAGAGGGATATTTTGTCATTGAATTTCTCTTGAACTACAACTGTGATGGAATTGAAATAACACTCTCCAAAGTCCAAATACTATGATGATTAATTAGAGCTGCTTTTATTTTGAAACATTACTATCCCTTTAAAAGTAATGAGGAGTATTTTGAATATGATACGCTGCTTCATGGGGAGCCACAACAGTGATTTTAAAAGTGGAGGGGTGAGTACTGTTCTGGAGGAGAGGAAGAGTATTCTGGTGGCCGAATTAAGAATTGATTGGAGAGGAGCAATATGGTTAGCAGGAAAACCAGTAAGTAAAGAGTTGCAGTCATCCAGGTGAGAAAGGATAAGAGCATGCATGAGGGTTTCTGTTGTAGATTGGGAGAAGAACGGCTGGATTCCGAAGAAAGAAGCAACAGGTTTTGATTAATTCAATAATGTGGGTGGTGAAGGAAAGAGAAGAGTCCAAATGGTGATTTTATTTCACCCTTTGAGTGCCAGAAAGGTATCCAATTGCATCATAATCCATGGGATAACTTGATTAATAGGAAAAGTGGCACCTGGTGACGACAATAGATAATTGCAGTTTAATGTAAAAAACATAGTTTGAACTGTAACAATTTATCATTGAAAAATCTCCCATCAGTGGGTGTACCCTTGTTTTACATAATAGGAAAAACCCAATGTATATTTTAATTAAAAAAACGACTTCTCCTTTAATAAGGGGTGAAAATAGGGCAATATTTCCAGCATTTATGGGGTGAAAAGCCCCTTTTAAATCAATGTGAACATTACACATTTTATTGGTCCCTTATTTGCAGTTGGGATTGTTTTCGTTCTTCTTATTAACTCTTTGCATTGTGTACCCCTCTGACACTCAACAGGTTAAAGGTAAATGACTACATAGAACCAATGGAGGACCTTTTCAAAATCACCCATGTATTTTATTAACCATTTGATATTTAGAAAACTACTTTCCGAGTTATTTACATCTGTAGATTATGCTAATTATGGTATGCTGTGCAGGCACTTCCTGTATTAATTCTCCATTTCCTCCCCACTTATTGGCATGTTCAGTACTGGGGAAGAGGGCAGTACATACAGTGTCAGTAAATGGAGGGGGTAATGTAGGGCTAAGACACAAAGTGCTTGCTCTGTATGTAAATCTGAATCCCTTTAAAAACGAAGTTATCAAATAAAAAATGACTAATACAGTATATTGGTCATTTCAAAATCACCAGTTGTTTTTAGGTGATAATGTCCTTTGGCGTATTCCTTGGCATAAAGTATATCTATAATTTTTTTGTAGCCACTGGATACTTTATTTGTTTATCCTAACAAAGCAAAAGAGTAATGTGAAAAGAAAAACTGCTACAATTGGCTGGGATTCTTACAGAGAATAACTTCAGTTTCTGGCAGTCTCTTAATCTTATTGCAGTTGATAAAATAGAGACACTATGAAACAGGAGCCATAATTTAACTCCTTTCAGGGCAATTACAGCATTTGCCTAGGGTGGCCTTCATTGTCAGGAAAATTCTTCTCAGCTTACCTTGGTTGTGTTTGTACCTGGAGCCCTGTTTCAGTGAAAACCGTAACATGGGTCAATGCTCCCTCATGACTCCTTGTCTTAAAGGGATAGTAATACTTCATTTTCACTTTATTTTATTTTGTAGGCATTAAAAAAACATGAAGAATGATATAAGTCTTATCTCTGAAACCTTTATGGTTTAAGAGATATTCACAAACAAAGTATCCCCCCCCTGTTCAACCAGATCAGAAGGGAGATGCCCAGGTAGACTGCAGAGAGGGACAATCTTCAATTAAGATAATGGAAAAAGCTGAAAAACTTGTCAAGGGGGGCAGGGCTTTCATTGTTTTCATACAAAGAAAATTGTCCCCTTCTGTTATCTGTACTGTCATACAACCAGACTCACATCTGAGAAGAGATGGCTTACACTAGGAAAAAGGGGCGGGGAGGGGAACTTTGCTTGTGAATATCTCATAAACCATAAAGGTTTGAGAGATAAGACTTATATCATTCTTCATGTTTTTTTAATGCCTACAAAATAAAATAAAGTTAAAACGAAGTATTACTAACCCTTTAAAATACATGTTCTCTTCAAGGAGAGAAGTGTTTTAAATGTGTGGTGTGAAGGTGGCACAGAGGGGTGAAGTCTGAGGGAGTGGAGATGTCTGAAAAGGAGATCACCTCAAGAGTGTGGGGGATAGCTTGAAAAGAGTGTTTCAGGCAGTCACCTTTTCTGCTGGAAGCCAAAATATGATACTTGTTTTGTGTATTGTGGCCTCTCTGTAACACTTGTACCCAGCCCTATTCCTTTGTCCCATTGTACAGTTAATAATTCACTCAGGTCTGGTCCATTGTATCCTGTTATCACCTGCCCATTGTCCCATCACACCATATGTTTACACTTCCCTTGTATTCATTGTACTCCATGTTTCTATTGAAACAACCCTCCACCCATTGACCCTTTGTAAAGATGTGCATTCCCATTGCATTTTGTCCCCAAAAACTGTATAAAATGTCCAAGATGTCTTGAAATAAAGTCGGAGCACCCGCACATCAGCCTCAATGGGGAGACCATCAAGTGGGAGAGCAGCAGCCGCTACCTCGGTGTGACCCTGGACAGCAAACTCAACTGGGGAAGCCATATTGAGAATACTCAGCAGAAGGCAACAGGAAAGATGGCAGCACTGTACCCACTCCTGAAGACTAAGTCCATGCCACTCCGGACAAAGATCAATGTCTACAAGGCAATCATCAGACTACCCTGACGTATGCCTCCCCAGCATGGATCACTTGCCATGAACGACACCGGAAGAGTCTTCAGATAGTCCACAACAAGGCCCTGCGGATATCGTCTGGAGCTCCAAGATTCGTAAGGACAGCTGACCTTCACAGGGAGCTGGACATCGAGATGTTGGATGAACACCTAGCGAAGCTGAGTAAGAACTTCTGCCAAGGACTGGATCAGAACCCGAACCCTCTGATCAGAAAACTCACTGCCACCACTGCAAACCCCTTCGACCACTATCCGCGACCCATCACAGTGAAGACCCTGTTAAACCAACCCAACTGTGACAAGTCAACACAGACCAAGAAGAATCCAAACCTGCGACTTCAAACCCAACCCGAGAAGATGGAGTAGTGAGGCTCTAGCCTCGGTATCCAAAAATCACCGCTGATGGATAAAATCTATCAGCAAGAAGAAGATGAGAGAAATAAAGTCAGTTGTTATTCTAACCCCAAGACACTGGTGTTGTCTGATGCTTGGGGTAAAGCTTGCTGTATCCAGAGTGTGTTCACCCTACACTGAGTCTTGTCTAAGTGACTGGGTAAATGGCGATATGATCCTGGTTCCTGACTGGAGGAGATCCTGAGTGTCCTGGGTTAAGGAAGCACAGCTTTGGTGGAGCTACTCAGTCTGAGTACAGGTATACGTCACATGATATGTGGCTAGAGAGAGACATTATTAATAATTTCCCCTCAGTTCACAAGCAGCTGGAGAACCCCATTTTTTGACCCCCATTACTGTCATAAGTGGATGGAGAACCACATTATTATAAGGCAGCCCTTTATTGTGTCTGGAAAGCTGTATTATAATTTAGCTAGATGGGGATATACTGACTAGTGGTTAGAGAAAGGCTGTATACTTAGTTAGGTAGGAGTGTTATTGGGGTAAGCCTCATTAGGAGGGCAACTCCTGCCACACCTTAGGGTGGGGCATCCTGTGTCCCTGAGGGAGTATAGAGCATTCTTGGATGGGACCAAAGTGCCAACATGTTTCAGCAGGAGGGCCTCATTAGTGATATTTGCTCAAACTAGCCCAACACCAGAAGTAAAGAGAAGGGATGTTGGCTGGGGACCCTGAACCAGGAGCTCAAGTGCCGTTACCAACCAGAGAGAAGATCAAGCCCTAAGCACCAACAACAGGTACACTTTGGGATTTTCAATACAAGGGGTAGAGCAACCTCCAAATCATCAAAGGTCCCACCGGTGCACCAACATATGGGGAGGACACAGAGGGTAACCCTGGTTGACAAAATGTTATTACTAGTGACTTTATTTGGAGTGGTTCTTTGCCTTATTGTATATTGAATTTTTTTTAATATATATTATTCTCTGTTGAGTAGGGTCAAGGTTTTACTATATCAAATCTTTTTATACATGTGGTCTATCTTATTTGCTCCTGGCTGCACTTACCTAGTCCTTCAAGTAGTTCTCAGTCAGGAAGAGGCACTGCCAAACCCACTTAAAGGGATAGTAATGTTTCACAAAAACAGCAGCTCCAATTAATCTTCATAGTATTTGTGCCATAGAGAGTGTTATTTCATTACTGTGAGGAATTGAATGATAAAGTATCCCCCTCCCGCCCCTTTTACCTAGTGTAAGCCCCCTCCCCTCAGATGTGGAATCCAGTCCATAGACCAGACAGCTCACAGCAAGGGACAATCTTCTTACTGTGAGAACAATGAAAACCCTGCCCCCCTTGACAGGTTTTTCAGCTTTTTCCCTTTTCTTAATTGAAGATTGTCCCTCTCTGCAATCTACCTGGACACTTCATGCAGCTCTAAGCTGAGCATCTCCACCTCCATGAGCATGACATCAATGAGTCATTGAAGATGCTATCTCTTAACCCCTTAATGTCTAAATATGGGCCAGGACCATCACAGCAGTCTATGACTTAAGGACTGGTGGTGCGCCTGGCACATTATGGATTTCCGGGTTCACCGGGTGGCTACGAGCCACTCGGCACCCCCGGAGTCCATTCCTGGGAAAAAAAAGCTCGATGGTCCTTAACAGCCACCCTCCAGCAGATTGGGAGGTCGTTATGGGGTTAAGCAAAGGCTCAAGGGAAATATTCATACTGCCTATTAATATTTGTTGGCAATAGTGTGTGAGGATTATTATTAGAAGGTGTTTGTTTTCCCTTTATTTGTTTCATACAAGGGCTTACCTAGGTAGTTGTCCTTCATACATCAGTCAGGTATAGTTACATCTTATTGTTTACATTTAAACTGTGGTGTAGTCTGTAGTTTGTGTAATTTCACTGTTTTAAAATTACCATGAGTGGCACTTTTTCTGTAAGACTAATATCATGCATAGGGATGGGCAAAAAGTTTTTATTCTCGTGAATTTTCCTGAAAAATCTCCCAAAGTTTTCTGCTTTTCCCATGGGAATTCCCTCACAGAGAGAAACCCATACATTTTCCTCTGTTTCACTAACACCACGGAATTTCCTGTGGGAATGGTTCCATCTTCCTCCTATGGTTCCCAATGATGGTGACACTTCTACCCTTCAAACTACAAAAAAAAAAATAATTTCCCACCAGCAAGTTGTAGTTTTGCACAGTGCTGTTGGTGATGACTGCACTGTACTTGCCCCAAGAGAAAAATAGTCCAACACCCATGAATTCAGGGGGTAGGGAACAGGTGGAGAAGAATAGCCTCTTTCTTCTTCTCTTCTACATTCCCCTTCACTGCCTGGGGCAGAGGATGAGGTTGCTGCAACTGCCTCAGAGTCAGCACTGCAACTAGGACCAGGTGTATTGCTTCTGCTCTCAAGAAGCCAGCACTGTGTCCATGGTGGTCTGTGGCACACTAGCCTGCTCCTCAGCATTCTGGTGCCCTTGCAACTCAGCCGCAGCAGGAAGCAGAGCAGTTGAAACTCCACAAATTCCAAAAGCTCACTGCTGGTGGTGGTGGTGGTGATGCCCATCCTCATCCTTGTCTTCCATTCCTTCTCAGTTTGGACTAAAAAGGCCATCAGTGTCTCTTCCACCCCAGCTTTCTCCACCATCATCATTACCACTACCACTAGTCCATCCTTTCACGGATTCACCAATAACATTCAGGAGTCAGTACAGTATAGTTTAATGCAAAATTTATTAATAATAGAGGAGTAGAGCACACTATACACAAGTAGCAAGCAGAGAGTTACAAGGCAGCGTGCTTTGCTATCCGGAATAGTAGGCTGCCAAGCCAGGCCACTCTGCTAGAGACTAGGCCTCAGCCACTGGTAGTCTCTACAGGAACGGGAATAGGAACACAGGATCTTGATCCAACGTCGCTGGATGACTGACCCACACCTGAAGTCAGTATGGAGAGATGATTGATCCAAGCCTGCAGTCAGTATCAGAGCTAGTCTACTAGAGCCCCAAGTCTGCACTAGATAGGGTGTCTGCTAGGTATAAAGGACAAATGTAAGAATAGTCAGACAAAGCCTCAAATAGGCACCAGAGAGGGTAGTCAGACAAGCCGGGTCATACACAGTTCAGGTAGTCAGCCAGAGCCACAGGTCTGCACCAGACTGGGTGTCCACTATAGGGATAAGCAAAAGAGTAGTTGGACAGAGCCACAGGTCAGCACCAGGTTGGATGGAAGACTAGGCAGGTCATACACAGATCCCAGGTAATAGAACTGCTATGAACAACAACACAAGGGCAACTGGTTATAACTTCAGTCTTCCCTGTAAACTCATGAGCAGGAAGTAGCAGGGAGGAGCAAAAGGAAGATAGAGCATAAATCAGGGTCTGCGACATTCTGGAGCTTAGCGCCCATAATTGACGCACCCATGCGTCCTGCGTCATTTGAGCGACAATATTTTGTAAATGACGCATCTTGACGTTGCGCCCGAAACTCGTGTCACCTCAGTGAATGATGCTGCGGTACTATCACACAGCCCGCGGACATGGGCATCATCTGATACCACATAATGAGTCCAGACCAGGCACCCAGCAAGATGCCTGGAACGCTGCTGAGCCAATCGCCCACAAATAAAGTTATCCTTAAGTTTCCGAGACTGACAGCCAAGTTACTGCAGCCTGTGCGCCGTTAGTCTCTTCCGGAGCTGTCCGGGCCAGTGCACTGCCTGTTAAAGGTGAAGAGGACTGACAACGCAGGCGCGCATTCAAGATGTCCGCAGTGTTGCGTGGCTTCAGGTCTTGGAAGTTTAATGATAACTTTATTTGTGGGCACTTTTGAGTTATGTTTGTTTGTTATAAACTTTCTCATAGTGATAGCAGTCAGTATGAGCCTCTCCTGCCTCCATTTTGCAAAAAGATTGCAGCAGAACAGTACAGCACGTTTACCTCGCTATGTACCTGCTTCTATTGTGTTTCACTTCCTTGAATAAGTCAAGTTTTCATAGCGAATAAGCAAAAAACATGTTAATCAATGTGTCAAAACTTTCTAGCCGTTGAAAAAATTATGAAGAATTGTGGCCAGTGAGTGAAAAATACAAAGGTAATCGCTGTTTTTAAATTTGATTTTCCTATGAAAAAGCAGACAACAATGTGGTTTTTGCTGATTTTTTCGCAGGAACACAGAAGGACCTTTTGCCCACCCCTAGTCAGCAGCACCAGCAGTTAAGGGAGTCTACATACAAGTGAATCAATGATCCCCAGTCCCTCAACATTGTCACTCTGGGGAAATATATTGAAGAAGGTGGAACTGGCTAGCTGCATGAGCAGTAGCCCACTTCAGCTACCTGGACCAGCTCCACTTGTCATCAGTATTTCTGGTCCTAGATCTGTTGCTGTACCTCCGATTCTCCAGAAAGGAAACAAGAGGTGAGGCGGAGATCAAAGAGGAGGAAGAATAGAGAAATCCAGTCAGAGGCTGGAAGTTCAATGATGAGCAGTAGCTCGCCATCACCTTCTTCCTCTAGGATAACTACATCTTCTGCCAATACACCTCATTCATCGTTACCTCCCCCACCAAATGATAGCCACTCTATAGATTGTTACTATGTGGCAGTTCGTCTCCACCCATTGCACATTGTGTGGTGCGCTGACTTCACATGGCAGTGTGGTGGAGGAGAATAGCAAGCAGGGCATCAAGCCACATCTGAGGAGATTCCATCCTGAAGAAAATGCTAAGATAATGACAGGGAGGGTTCATCATTAATATTAAATTGTCAGCAAGTTGTCATGTGTCCTTAGCGGGGAATGGACAAGGGGTATAGTGACAGCAGCAGTACTTGGTTTCTGGAGTCATGGTGTTTGGATACAGTTGTGCTCCCAGGTGTTATTTACCACACACACACTGTACGTATTGCAATTTCTGATGAGAGACACAGTTCCTGCTCTCAAGGGACAAAAATCAATATCAGAGTAATAGGGAGGACACTCCAGCATTTACTAACCCTAACAGATTTGCTACATTAAGTGACGATGTTGGGTATGTTGGCACAGGAAAGTGTTTACTTCAGAGGACTGTTCTCTCTGACAGCCAGAAGAACAGCCCCTCTAGCACTGATGGGATCTGGAACTCAGGTAGACCTAGATAGATGGTGGTGGGAGGGGGTTCTATTATTAGGAAGACAGACAGGGTAATCTGTCTCCAGAATTGAAGCAATAGAACAGTTTGCTGTCTCTCGGGTACTCGGGTTCGACATGCGGCAGATCGGGTTGATAGAATGTTGGGAGAGGCTGGGCATGACCCAGCTGTCATGGTACATGTCGGCACCAATGGAGGTCCATTAAGAAGGATTTCAGGGGGTGTAGGATATAAATTTAAACAGAAGACCTCTAAGGTAGTATTTTCTGAGATACTACATGTGCCATGTGCTACATCAGAAGGGCAATGGGACATTAGGGAGTTAAATGCATGTCTAAAAACTTTGTATAAGTAGGAGGTGTTTGGGTTCCTAGAGCACTGGGAAATTTTGGGGGGCAATCTTTATAGTCGAGATGGATTACACCTTAGCGGAAAGGGGGCCATTGTGCTAGGAGTTAAGATAGAGGGTTGGAGGAAGGGGGGAAGGTAATGCAAAACAGGATTGGGAAGGTAGTATAATTGAGAAAATGGGATTAGAGAAGGGGCATGGGGGTGGAGAGGGGGAATGTGTTAGTTCATCTAATTGGGAGGTACCAATGTTACAGCCTGATAAAAGGCAAATTAATTTTTCAAAGAATGTACATTTTCAAAATAGAAAAAGATAAAATGCATGTAAATTCTTGTAGTCTAGCTGGTAGGATGGGGGAACTAGAAATGATTGCAATACATAATCAGTATTATCTAATTGGTGTGTCTGAAACCTGGTTAGATAATACATATGACTTGGGGAGTTTGAGGAAGCCCAACTTTTAATGCAAATGAAAAGGCTTCTAGGTCAGGAAATGTAATCATAAAGGGAGATTTCAACAATCCTGAAATTGACCAGATCAATATGATTTCCAACACAACAAAGGGAATTTTTTTAAGCATGATTGTTGACAATTTTATGTCCAAACTAGTAGAAGAACCAACTAGAAAAGAGGCATTTCTTGAACTACTGCTCTCAAACAATTCTGACATGATAAACAGTATTCAGTTAAAGGAACATTTAGGCAGTAGTGAGGATAATATGGTATCGTTTGCGAAACCCAATAGCAATTTTAAAAAGCCAATTTCACAAAATTAAAAGCAGTATTAAAGGATATTCAGTGGGATTATAATTTTCATAGATAAAATGCACAAGAATCATGAAATTTCTTTAAAATGCTCTTAGGCAAATATACATGTCAATATATAACATAGGAGAATAAGCACAAGAGAATTAAACTGAGACCAGTGTGGATTAATAATAAAGTTTGCAGGGAAATGAGAAATAAGAAGCAGGCTTTGAAAGTTTTTGTCGGACATAGAATGCAATAAAATCTGCAAATAAGCAATTAGGCTAGCTGAAATCGAAAATTAGAAAAGTATTGCAAAATAGAGTAAGAAAAATACTAAACAATTCTACAATTATATTAATAACAAACAGATTAAGGTTGATATTGGTCCTTTTTAGGCTGAGACAGGTGAATTGATTAGTGAGGATAAGGTTATGGCTGAAGCGCTAAATACATTTTTTGCTTTTGGATATACAAAGGAAGCAACATTGGCAGGCTATGAGCAAATAGACAAAACCACAGAAGTTCCTCCATCAAGTATATCGTTTATTAGGACAAATTTCAAAAGAGACTGGAAAATGTTCTGGTGAATAAAGCACCTGGGTCTGATGGTATACATGGGTACTTAAAGATCTTAATTCAGTAATAGCAAGACTATTATATTTAATATTTATTGATTCACTTTCATCGGCATAGTGCCCTGTGATTGAGGGAAAGCTGATGTAGTTCCATTGTTAAAAAAATGGGCAAGATCCAAACCAGGAAATTATAGACCTGTGAGATTGACTTCCATAGTGGGTAAGATCTTAGAAGGGTTGCTTATAAGGGAACTATGTGAAGACAAACAATACTATTAGTAGGAGTCAGCATGATTTTGTGAAGAAAAGACTATGTCAGACTAATTTACTTGCATTTTATGAAAGGGTAAGTAGTAATTTGGACATGGGAATTGCTGTTGATGTAGTATAGTTGGATTTTGCAAAAGTCTTTGATACAGTGCCTCACAACAGGTTACAGCATAAATTAAAAGGCTTTGGTTTGGGAGGTGATATCTGTACATGGATTGCAAACTGATTCCTCTAGACTGTAAGCTTTCAGGAGCAGGGCCCCCTGACCATTCTGTCTCCACATTTGATTTGTACTATTTAATATCTCTGTATGTCTATTCCCTATTGTACAGCGCTGCGGAATTAGTTGGCGCTATATAAATAAAGAATAATAATAATAGTTAAAGGATAGATGGCAGAGAGTTGTTGTAAATGAAACTTTTCAAGTTGGTCTGAAGATGTGGGGTGTCACAGGGTTCAGTCCTGGGCCCAATGCTTTTTAATTTGTTTATTAACCCCTTAAGGACCAGCGCATGCACGTGCACTCCATGACGTGCCAGGACTGTCACTGGTCCTTAAGTGCCGGAGCGCAGTGACGGTCCTGGCACGTCAGTGGTCCTTAAAGGGTTAATGATTTAGAAGTGGAAATCGAAGCTAGCATCTCAATCTTTGCTGATGAAGCTAACTTGTGATATATACAGAGCAGGATGTTTTTTTTTCCCTGCAGAAGGATTTAAATAGACAGAGTTAATTGGCAGAAAAGAGTTGTATGACATTTAATGTAGATAAATGTAAGTTTATACATTCGGCTGTAGAAACAAACGTGCTACATATACACTAAATGCTAAACAACTTGGGGAATCCTCATTAGAGAAAGATTCAGGAGTACTGATAGACGATAGACTTCACAGCAGTGTGCAGAGTCACTCAGCTGCTGCAAGAGCAAATAGAGTACTAGCCGGCATAAAAAGAGGTGTGTATTTTGACAATGAAGTATACAACAGAGCTGATTGTGTGTGATGTTACAAAATACCCAATCTCTTTTAGTATCTGTATGCCTCAGTCTCAGTTCATGTCAGGGTTCCTGTCTCTATCAACTATCAAACTTTTACATTTTTTTTGTTTCATATATATATATATATATATATATATATATATATATATCTCCTTATTACATAAAGTAGTAGAATGCGTTGCTCACTGTGAGCCGTAACCACACA
Source organism: Rhinophrynus dorsalis (assembly GCA_037306005.1). Lineage (NCBI taxonomy): Eukaryota > Metazoa > Chordata > Amphibia > Anura > Rhinophrynidae > Rhinophrynus > Rhinophrynus dorsalis. Next base: position 373,433,771 of record CM074724.1, on the reverse strand, counting down.
TGCGCAGTAGAAAGTCTCTACTGTGCATGTGTGGTTTCGCACTCAGGGAGCTTCTCTGTGAGCCGTCTGGAACTTCCCACTAAGGATCAGTGCGTTTGGCGAGTCTCTACTGCGCATGACTGCAGTCATGTGCAGTAGATGCTTGCTGAATGCACTGCCCCGCTCCGGAAGGCTCACATCCTGTCTCTGCTCCCGGCTCTGGGGCAGCAGCTGGGGCAGCTGGCTGCACTTTAGCCCGTGTATACAGGCTTTCATACTGGTATATATATATGTAAGGGTGTTTTTTGTTGACGTTGATATATATATATAATTTTTTATTAACTGTCTCTATCAACGTCAACAAAAAACACCCTTCCTGTGCAACTACTTCTTCCCCACTTTGCCTTTAGATAGTGTAAAGAAGATTTCAGCTGCTGATTTCTTTCTCTTTCAGTGTCACTGCAGTTTTTATTTATTTTCAGTGCTTATTTTGAAGGAGTTATCGTCATTAGAACTTGTCTGTCTATTAAGTGCCAGTCTGCTAAATATTGTTTCAGGTAGTCAGTTAGTGATAGAGGCCCAGCCAGCTTAGTCACAGAAAATTGTGGGGTATTTGGGGTAAATCTCCTTTTCTCCCTTCACACACCCTAGACTCCCCTAACACAGGGAACAGTCATATCAAAAAGGGACTTGGATCACAGCTGCCTTAGTCTTCCCGGTTAGTCACACAAACATTTGGAATATTTGGGGTAAATCTGTTTTGAGTCTTTCACACATCTCCGGACTCTCCTAACACAGAGACAACAGCCAGATCAGAATGGAACTTGGATCGTGGCTGCCTGTGTTTTCTCAGTCTGTGATATTTTGGGTACATCTTCTCTGTTCCTTTCACACACACCCAGACTCCTCTAACACAGAGATAACAGCTGGATCACAGCTGCCTGTCTCAGTTACATAGGATTTTGGGGTATTTTGGGTAAATATCCTTTCTCCCTTCATACTTCCCCAGGGTCCCACAGACTCCCCTAAAATAAAATAACTAGTGATGATCGATCACCCCGATGCTCGGGTGTTCGGGTGCTCTGGCCGAGCGCCCCCGGAGGCTCGAGTGCTCGGCCGAGCACCCGAGCCCCATTGAAGTCAATGGGAGGACTCGAGCATTACACCAGGCACCCCCTGCTCTGATGAGGGGAGGGTGCCTGGTTCATAGGAAAAGGTCAGAAAATGATGGAAACACCACAGAAATGGTTCAGGGACAGCATAGGGAGGATGTCTGGATGCATCTTGGACTCCAACGTCGCTGCTGGGAACGGTGTTTCGCCCGTAGTACGCCATTTTTACAGACTGACCGTAAAACACACAAAAAGGAAGATAAAAACGACTTTAGGCGAAAAATTGTTACCAAACAGTATTTGCTGTATATTTACTTGTATATCATCTGCAAATTCTGCAAAAAATGTCATTGATTTTTCAGAACTGGGGCCATGATTAAGAGGGAAACGTGCGCAGCGTAAAGCAGGTGTTCAACGTGGTTATGGCCCGGGTAAGGTACAGCATTCAGGAACGGAGGCCGCAGCTACCACAGGTTTTACAACATGTCCGTTTGCCCTTGTTAAGTCCAAAATTTATAGTCGGAACAGTGGGGTCTGATCCATTGAGTAAAAGTGACGAAGTGACTTAGTGGATGAAGCCAAGAACTACCTTCTGCTCTGTCGAACACCCCAGCCCTATTTAATTCAATGGGAGGACCTGAGGCACTCCGATACAACCTGTATATCACAAAATGGAGGGCCTCATTCACATTGTGGTACAATAGTTCAGGTAGTGGTCCAACACTCATAAAGCCTATGCACTAAGTGAAAGGGCTGCCAAAAATTAGACTGAAATGTCACTCCAATACACCCTTTATTACACATAAAGGAGGGCATCATACACACCCTTGAAAAATTAGGATTAATGGCCTGCTGGTGACCCTCTAAAACATTAGGGGCGAGGGCATGCCGCTAAGCTGACCATCTAAAACATTAGGAATGAGGGTCTGCTGCTGAGCCGACCATCTAAAACATTATGGGTGAGGGTCTGCTGCGGAGCTGACCATCCTAAACATTATATGCGAAGGCCCGCTAGTGAGCTGACGCTATAAAACATTATATGAGAGGGCCCGCTAGAGAGCTGACCCAATAAAACATTATATGAGAAGGCCCGCTGGTGAGCTGACCTATACAAAAATTGTCAAACAGGGCCCGCTGGTGAGCTGGCCCTATATAAAAATTATATCACAGGGCCCGCTGGTGAGCTGGCCCTATATAAAAATTATATCACAGGGCATATGGAAGAGGAGGAGGACGATGAGAAGATTAAGAGTCAACCATATACCCGTTTTTTGGGTGGAAGGGGTGAATGGGAATACAGAGTATTCCCATCATTGTAAATAACATATCTAAAGTGACTTTATGTTCACCCGGGGCTTTCCTCCAGTGGAGTGGAGAAGTCAGGGGAAATCCAGGCCTTGTTCATTTTTATAAGTGTCAACCTATCAGCATTTTCGGTGGAAAGGCGGATACGCTTATCTGTTATGATGCCACCAGCAGCACTAAATACCCGCTCAGACAGAACGCTGGCGGCAGGGCAGGCCAGCACCTCCAAGGCGTAGAGTGCCAGTTCATACCACGTGTCCAGCTTGGACACCCAGTAGTTGTAAGGCACAGAGGGATCAGTGAGGACGCTGACACGGTCTGCTACGTACTCCTTCACCATCTTCCAAAACTTTTCCCTCCTTGTGACACTAGGCCGCGCATCAGGGTGAGGGTGCTGGCGGGGTGTCATGAAGGTGTCCCACTCCTTGGAGAGTGTTGCCCTGCCTTTGTCGGAACTTCTGTGTGCTCCCCTTTTCTCCTCTTCTCGGTTGGCCAAGGTAGCACGTACTCTGCCGCCAGCGTTGTCAGATGGAAAATTTTGGAGCAATTTTTCGACACGAACCTTCTGGTATTGCACCATTTTGCTTGTCCTCTCCACCGGAGGAATGAGAGATGAGAAATTCTCTTTGTAGCGGGGGTCCAGAAGGGTGAACACCCAGTAATCCGTGTTGTCTAAAATGCATATAACGCGTGGGTCACGGGAAAGGCAGCCTAACATAAAGTCAGCCATGTGTGCCAGAGTACCAACAGGCAAGATTTCGCTGTCCTCACCAGGAGGATGACTCTCAATCTCCTCATCCTCTTCCTCCTCTTCTGCCCACCCACGCTGAAGAGATGGAAATAAAGTTCCATGGCTACCCTCTGTAGCGGAGGCAACCGTGTCTTCCTCCTCCTCCGCCTCCTCCAATTGTCGCTGAGAAGACGAAGTGAGGGTGCTCTGGCTATCACCTTGTGTAAGCTCTTCCTCCCCCATTTCCACCTCTTCCACATGCAAAGCGTCGGTTTTAATTGTGAGCAGCGAGCGTTTCAGTAGACACAGAAGTGGGATGGTTACACTGATAATAGCGTTATCGCCGCTCACCATCTGTGTCGATTCCTCAAAATTGCGTAAAACCTCACAGAGGTCTGACATCCATTCCCACTCCTCACTTCTGATTAGAGGAAGTTGAACGGAGAGGCGACGACCGTGTAACAGCTGGTACTCCACTACTGCCCTCTGCTGCTCACAAAGCCGGGCCAACATGTGGAAGGTGGAGTTCCAGCGCGTGCTCACGTCACACAGCAGCCGGTGAGCTGGCAATTGTAAGCGCTGCTGCAGCGTCAACAGGCCGGCTGAAGCTGTAGATGACTTACGGAAATGTGCACACACGCGGCGCACCTTCGTCAAGAGATCATGCAAATTGGGGTAGGTTTTTAGAAATCGCTGAACCACTAAATTAAATACATGCGCTAGGCATGGTACGTGTGTGAGCTTGCCGAGCTCCAAAGCCGCCACCAAGTTACGCCCATTATCACACACAACCATGCCTGGTTGCAGGTTGAGTGGCGAGAGCCACAGCTCGGTCTGGTGACTAATCCCCTGCAACAGCTCTGAGGCCGTGTGCTGTTTGTCCCCAAGGCAGATCAGCTTCAGCACGGCCTGTTGACGCTTCCCCACTGCAGTGCTACACTGCTTCCAGCTACCGGCTGATGGGTGAGTGGCGCTGCGCGCAGAGAATTCGGAGGTGGAAACGGAGGAGCCAATAACGTAGGTGCTGGCGGAAACCCTGATGGAGGTAGGGCCCGCAATCCTCGGCGTGGGTAGCACCTGTGCCATCCCAGGGTCGAGTCGCTCCCAGCCTCCACGACATTCACCCAGTGTGCCGTCAGGGAAATGTAGCGTCCCTGGCCACAAGCACTTGTCCATGTGTCAGTCGTTAAGTGGACCTTCCCAGTAACTGCGTTGGTCAGGGCACGGGTGATGTTAAGGGACACATGGTGGTGTAAGGCGGGGACGGCACACCGGTAAAAGTAGTGGCGGCTGGGGACTGCGTACCGAGGGACAGCTGCTGCCATCAGGCTGCGGAAGGACTCAGTCTCCACAAGCCTAAATGGCAGCATTTCGATGGCCAGTAATTTGGAAAGGTGTGAGGTTAGTGCTATGGCCTGTGGGTGGGTGGCTGGGTATTTTCGCTTGCGCTCAAATGCCTGGGGTAACGACATTTGGACGCTGCGCTGGGACAGGGAAGTGGATGTGGTCGCTGATGGTGCTTCAGATGGTACAGGTGCAGGGCGGGAGGTATGCGGGCCTGCGCCTTCGACAGGCGATTGGCCAGCACCGAAAACAGGGGAAGAGGAGGCAGTGGTGTGGCCTGCAGGCACAGATTGGCGATCCGGGCGTTCCTCCCACTTATTACGGTGCTTGGATGCCATGTGTCGGATCATGCTGGTGGTGGTGAGGTTGCTAGTGTTCATGCCTCGGCTCATTCTGGTGTGGCACAGGTTGCAAACTACAATTCTTTTGTCGTCCGCACTTTCCTTAAAAAAACGCCATACCGCGGAACACCTAGCCCTTGGCAAGGGAGATTTATGCAAGGGGGTGCTCCGTGGAACATTTGCGGGCCGGTTTGGTGCGGTCCGCCTTCTTTCTTTAGCCACACCACTGCCTCTTCCAGCCTGTTGCGGTGCTGCAGATGGCTCACCCTCAGGACTGCTGTCATCGCTCGGCTTTCCACCTTCCCAGGTGGGGTCAGTGACCTCATCGTCCACCAAGTCCTCCTCCACTTCCTCACTCTGATCATCCTCCTCATTTCTTGATCCCACCACATCCTCAGTCATTGACAACTGTGTATCATCCTCCTCATCAAGGTCTTGAGACAGTAATTGTGGTTGATTTGATGGCAACTGTGTCTCATCATCATCATCCACTTCCTTTGACCTTAAATGCCGTTCCTCTCTGTCATCTTCTTGTGACTGGGTACCCTCTAGAGGTTGTGAATCAGGGCACAAGATCTCATGTTCCTCTGCGAGCGTGCTTGGAGAGAGGTTCAAATCAAGGATTGGTGATGAGAAGAGCTCCTCACTATATCCCAGTGTAGGATCACTTCTTTGGCCAGACCCTCTATGGTGGGAGGAAGGATGATCAGGGTGAGGATTATGTTGACCAGACTCTTGGCTAGTGAGAGTGGACTTGGTGGAAGACAGGGTGGTGCTTAACTGACTGGAAGCAGTATCAGCTGAAATCCAACCGACCACCTGTTCGCAGTGGTCTGACCTCGAGAGTGATGTCCTACGACGCCCTGTAAACTGAGACATGAAGCTAGGTATGGTGGATGTCTTTCTTTCTTGTGCTCTGGCACCAGACACAGTTTCTACGCGTCCTGACCCGCGCCCTGAACTATCAGGATCACGTCCACTTCCCCGTCCCTTTTTACCCGCCTTCTTCATATTAAACGGAATATATGCCGGTAATCTGCGGCTAGGCACACGAAACAGAATGTGACGCTAATCTGCGGCTAGGCACACTAAACAATATGTGACGCTAATCTGCGGCTAGGCACACTAAACAATATGTGACGTTAATCTGCGGCTAGGCACACTAAACAATATGTGACGCTAATCTGCGGCTAGGCACACGAAACAGAATGTGACGCTAATCTGCGGCTATGCACACGAAACAGAATGTGACGCTAATCTGCGGCTAGGCACAGTGAACGGAATATGTGACGTTAATTTGTGAATTTGCACACTAAACAGAATGTGACAATAATCTATGGCTAGGCACACGTTTAAAATGGCCCTTTTTGTTGCTGCGTTGTAAAATCATTGGCCCTGTGCACCTAACAGAATATGTCAGCTTGTCACTGCACTGTGAAATATTTGTCCCTGTGCACCTAGTACAATGTCACCTTAGAACATGTCCCCCTCCACAAAAAAATGAAATTCTGCCACCCCCAAAAAAAATTAAATGCTGCCCCCACACACAAAAGTCCTAAAAAGGACTTTTGGGTCTTGAAAGAGTTTCAACAATTTTATTCTCCCTACACTGACTTCCTGTGCATCTAGTATTATATGTCACCTTACAAATATCCCCCCCACAAAAAAAAGGAAATTGTGCCCCCCCAAACAAAATATAAATGCTGCCCCCACATACAACAGTCCTAAAAAGGACTTTTGGGTCTTGAAAGAGTTTCAACAATTTTATTCTCCCTACACTGACTTTCCCTGCCTAAGCGCATCTCTCCCTGGCTAAGAATGAGCCGAACTCGCGCGTCGGGTGCTATACAGCACCCGATCACGGGTTCTGGCCAGCCAATCAGTGTAATGCCAGCAGCCAACATGGCTGCTGGCATTACACTGATGTCAGAGCCTCCCCGCACGTTTATTGGCTGTGCAGCAGCTGCGAAACGTGCGGGGTGGAGACCCGAACATGGCGGGCGAGCACATGCGGTACTCGTACGAGTACCGCCATGTGCCGAGCAGAGCGATGCTCGAGCCGAACCGAGCTTCGGCCAAGCATGCTCGCTCATCACTAAAAATAACTTATTACCTGCCTGCAAGACTTACCTAAACTACACCTGGACTTCACTATATTTGCCTACCCTAACTATCCCAAACATGGTGCTGCTTTCGCTACCTCTCACAAGCACAGAATGACATGCCGCGGGAACCTAACACTGCTTTTATTCCATCCCTGCAGGAAAAGAAGGGAAACGTGCCACATGGGGGGATTCAGTCTTATTACTGATTTCAATGCAATGAGCTAAGCTGGAAAAAGTGGAAAATTGGCACTTTTTAAGTCACGCTCATCGGGAAGTCACATTTTTCACCTGTTTCTCTTTTGAGGCACAAAAATTGCATACATTCCTAATTGTTCTGAAGTCTATAGTCAGTTGTGAGGAGGTATAAACTTATTAAAAACCTACAGGAAAGTATATTATGTGAAAAGTAAATAAATAGACCTTAAGAAGCTGGAAAAGTCATCAACACCTTGTGAAGCATTAAGCCTGTGATCACCAGAACACTTTGCAATGCTTGGACACACGTCTGGCACTCTGACTGATGCATGAATATATACGTCTAGTAAACAAATAAAAATACTTTTATTGGTGTATTTCCCCATAAAAGTGCACAGTAATGTAAGTTTGTATATCTAGGGTTGTATGAAAGAAGGTGAACAATTTTGGGTAAACAAACTGCCCCAATGGGGTCAAGTAAACATTGCCAAAATGACAAATCATTTAACCTTTTTTGTGCCAGTGGGATGTTCAACACTTTGTGAAGAAATGTGTTGGGCACCCCACTGTCACTCAAAGGGTTACATTTTTGCTTTTAACCCTTTGAGTGTCAGAGGGATATGCAATGCATTGAAAAGCAATGCATTGCACACTCTACTGGCACTCAGAGGATTAAATTGAGTCCTTGAATGCTTGACTGCTCTATCATTCAGTACAATCAATGGGAAGATTGCATAATACAACATGTTGTTGAATTTAAAAGCGAATTCAAAGAGGAAAAATATGTTTTTAGGTAATAGAGTCCCTCCAAGCACAAAATAATAACATTTAAATGTGTACAGTCTAATAGATGGCCAAAGTCTCAACAATAGGCCAGCAGCCATAATAAGAAGCCATGCCTAACCTCCTTCTTATACTCTATTTGGGGGATGGTGTTCCCCTTGGTATAACAATTGAGGTGGTCTGTCCTCAGCCCTAGCAGTAAAGAAAAGGGACCAGAACAGCAGGCAAACATGAGAAAGGGGGAGGAGTTAAAGAATAAAAAAAGATGGCTTCAGGCATTGGGGAATCATACTTATCTTTTTATTTTGCTAGAGTTGTATACAATTCACAGTATCTTCTTGCATCTGGTTGGTTTGGAGGAATGATTTCTTTCTCCTAGAGTTGCCACCCAGTCGGTATTTTACCGGCAAGCTGGTAAATAATTGGCTTCTGTCCAATGTTAAGTCTGTGAAGGGAATGCCATGGATGGTATTTTTTTGAAGAAAAGGTGGCAACCCTACTTTCTCCTAAGATTAAGAAATGTCAATAGCATTGGAACCTTAAAGGAGCAATAACCTTTTTTTAATGAAAATCTAAATGTTACAGAACATTTCCTGCTGAGTAAAACAATGTCACTCCCACTGCTGTCAGTTGTATTATTCAACATTTATAACAGTTCAAATAACCAGGAAGTGAATTTACTGTGTTTACTTCCTGATAGTTCTAACTGACAGGAAGTGACTCAGCAGTTTCTGTCACATTCTATGGAGAACTGTATGTCACTGACCTTCCTCTCCATTAGAATGTAACAGAATAACACATTGGAAGTTGACCACTAGAGGGCACTGCTAATATAAAAAAACACAGGTTTAAACTGTAATAGCTCTGGAAATATGCATCTCTCAGCAGGAAAAGACCTACAATATATATGTTTTCAAAGAAAAAGCTTGCTTTTTCACATAGAAGATACATGTGTACTTGTTTGCCTACTGATTGTTTTTGTTTTACAGTGCACCGAGACATAAACAAGCTTTTGTTTGTATTATTTTGCTCTTCATCCTTTATGATGCTAAATTTGGCCCACATTTTTCTGTATATAATATACAGTACTAGTGTAAAAGCCCGTGTACACGGGCGAAGGTCCAGGTGATGTTAACCCTTTGACTGCCAGAGGAGTACGCAATGCATTGCTTTGCAATGCATTGCGTACCCCTCTGGCACTCAAAGGGTTAAGAGGCCGGTCCTACTCTGCATCCTGCCACCGACGCAGTCAGGCACTGTAAGAGACTGCCCAAAAGCACAGAATGCTCCCAGCACAGAACTCCCAGCATTCCTACACCTCCCAGCATTCTGTGTGTTCAGGCAGTGTCTACTGCACATGACGGCTTCTGACAAACATCCTAGCAAATTATTATATAGGATGAGAATAAGACACTCATTTCCTTTCACTGCTGGAAACAGTCAGATTGTTCCACTTGAAACACTAACATTTTTAGGAGCTCATAAATTTTGAGAACAGCTTTGCTGAACAAGACATCTATTTTATGTTCCTTTTTACCTGTTTATAAGAAATTGAAAACTCGTAGATGCTCTTGTAATAAAATGTTATATTTCCAATGTGATGGACTCATCTTATATGTATCTGTTAGCTATTAATATTTACATTATAGGTGACTATAAACATTGCGCCTCATGTGTATTAGCAAAGTAGAGCAATTCTGGACCAAACCAATTGCATGAAATGGCAGGAAAAAAAGCTGCAACATGGTAGTTTATTTATATGGTGTTTTTTAAAGCTTTGAGACTGATTTAGGTCCTCAGTGCATCGCGGCTCCCCTAGGAGTCGTGATCTTTTGATGTGTGGGGATTTTCTCTTTTTTGTTTTCTTTTTAGCTTGGTTTTTAACCTGGATACCTACAGTTTTTGATTTTCTATTTGCACCCATATTTTCTGGTATCTTATGTGAAGCACGGTGGGGCTGAGATGCACCAGAGACCAATTGGCTCTCCCACTGCTCTTTGGCTTCCCTGCGGACCACAGCTTAGTCTTTTTGTATTTGTATCTACTGCTTGGTTTTCCTCTTTTTATTTTTTGTTATGTTTAATGCTTATGTTGCGTTTTGTTTCTATAATATTCTGTTTTTGGATTTTTGTTCTACAGTATTATATGATTGTGAGTGCTACTATATCACATTACTACTTCCTTAGTTTTTGATAACAGTACCTAATGAGGTATATCCTGTCCTTCAGCCTGATTGGTGGCTGAGATTTGATGACATCTTTAGTGTTTTTTGCCACTCCTTGGCATCTGTAGTGCTTAAAACGTACAAGCTGTATTGTTTCTTTCTCCTGAAGGTCCCTGTGAGGACCAAAACATCAACCTTCATTATAGTGCTTATTTGCTTTCTGAAAGTCCCACGGGGCTGCCCCTTCCTTTGCTGTTATGATACTCCTATAGAGCGAATATATAGGAAAACATCAGTTATTTAAGTCCATGAGTGCACAGTTTGGTATTGTTTACTGATATTTTTCTTTAGTACCTGGCTTTGATTAATACCTTAGGTGTGAGTGCCAATCCTATATAATAATTCACTAAAACATTTGTAATGATGCAGTCATGCGCAGTAGAGGCTGCCCGTGATGAGGCTGATATAGAGCGGGGTGCTCCGAAGGAGCATCCAGCTCTGTATCAGCTGCGGTGCAGGCAGTCTCTACTGAGCATGACTGCACCGCGACCGGCTGGAACTGTATCAGCCGCGGCGTGGGCATTCTCTACTGAGCATGACTGCCCCTCGGCCAGCTGCCAGTAGCACTGTGGCCTATGTAATGGGCTCTTCAACTAGTTACATATATTTAAATAGCTATCTATCTATCTATCTATCTATCTATCTATCTATCTATCTATCTGTCTATCTATCTATCTATCTATCTATCTATCTATCTATCTATCTATCTGTATGTGAAACAGGGGGTTCAGCAGCAGTGGTGTCTGGTTTCTTTGGTGGGGGTTTGGCTTTAACATGCTTCACATAAATGTCATGGTGTCTCTGTTTCATATTTGTGATGAGAGTGGTTTTGCCAAGGTACGTTCCCACCTTTCCCATTTTCAGTGATATTGCATATAGCAATGACACTGTGCCTGCCCCAAGATAAAAATAGTCCACACCCAGGACCTCAGAGGGGTGTAACGGTTTTAACGACTCTCAGACCAGTGTGTGAAATAAAAACACAATTTATTTAGAGTAAGGTAAGGCAAAGGTCCGCCCTCTAGTGGCGGTTGATATACACCAGCAGTGAAGACTGATTGATACAAATGTAAATGCACAAACGTATTACATGTACAAATACACAGCAGTAGAATGGAATATAACCACAGAGGGTTAAGTCCTTGATAACGGTCAGTCTCAGATGTGGATGTTTGGCACGCCCTGGGTGTTATAAGGCTGTGCTGGAGACAATGCTCACCATAAACTGGGTACAGGACTGCCTCGCCACGGTTTTCAGTAACAAGCAGAACAGGAATCCACTTAGCCCCCTCGGGCGTACCTACTGGAACTGGTTCTGCTAGTGCAAGTGAAAATAGCCCCCACGGGCGTAGCTGGAACCGGCCTGCAATGCAAGAGCTGTCAAGCCTCCTCAGACTTAACCGGACACTGGGATATGACGTGCAAGAGCCAATAGCCCCACGGGCGTAGTAAACGGATTTGCTATCGCTGAAGCCTTTGCCTGCCACCACTCGGTATAACGGAATCGCCCAGTATAGCAATGAGAGAGAGCCTTAGGCGCCCAACCGGCCCAAAGTATGTGAATACTCTGCAAGGATGTACAGAGTTGCCGACGGAGAGCGGCCAACTCAGCAGGAGTATCACCGAGAACGAGGCTCACACTGGAGTAGAGAGAGTGGGACCAAGGCAGCACTGCTAGGGTTAAAAAGCATGTTTACTCGAGGTTTTTCAGCGGTACAGCAAGGCTCTGCAATATGAGTGAGGCGTACAAATGCACAGCTCTGCACAGGTAGAAACACTGCACTGATCGGGGTAACACCAGGCAAGGCAGCCACACAAGACTGGAACAGCAGGTAATAATGTTGCGGCGGCGACAACTGGAACGCAGGTCACTGGAACAAGCTGGAAGTCGATCTTCGGAGCAGGAAGTCAGCCAGGCCGGGTCGGAGCACGTAGGAGGTAGTCATACAAGCCGGGTCATACACAAGCAGGAACGTCAGCCAAACCGGGTCAGGATCCAAGGGTGGTAGTCAGACGGGCCGGATCATACACAAGCAGGAACACTGGAGAATAGTCAGGACAAGCCGATTCGGTACACAGGAATCCGGAACACAGGAATACAGCAACAGTACAACTGGCTCAGAAACACCACGAAAGGGCATCTGATAGATGTGATAGCCAGGTATAAAAAGGTCACCAGAGGGCAGGCCAAACCAACTCAGCAAATCAGTATCTGCCACAGATGAGAGTGACAGGAATCACATGCACTGTGATAAGGGGAGAGGAAAGGTGGAGAAGTATGGCCTCTTTGTTCTTCTCCTCCTTCACGTTCCCCTTCACTCTCTGGGGCAGAAGATGATGTTGTTGCTGTTGCTGCTGCTGCTGCCTCAGAATCAGAACAACTACTACGACCAGGAGGAGTATTGCTGCTGGAAAGTGGGACCTGTCCTAGTCTCACATCATTACTGCTGGACCCCATTCTAACTGTGTCCACTGTGATCTGTGACACACTAGCCTGCTCAATGTCATCATCCTACTGCCCTTGCAACTCAGCAGCAGCAGAAATTACAGCAGCAGTACACAACACAATGTCATCACTGATACTAGTGGTGGTGCTGATGCCCATCCCCATTTCTATCTTGGTCTACCTTTCCTTCTCAGTTTGGCTAAAAAGCCATTAATGTCTCTTCCACCCCAGCTGCTCCACCATCACTCTCATGATCATCACCACCACTAGTCCCTCCTTGCTGCTGCTCTATTAAAATTTCACTAGTTGGAATTAATGACAAATGTGACATAGGGTCCCCTTCTGTCACACTTGCTATCTCTTGAGGTGAAGAACTCAGACTGGCAGCACTAGCAGCAGATACAGGCATCTGATCTGTGCTCATGGTGATATTTATGCTGCTAACTGCCAGTTCTGCCTTCTTCAGTATCATGTCCCAGAGGCACAATGCTGGGGGAATTGCAAACGAGGGGTTCTAGGCTGCTGGCACTTTAGAACTTTCTGGTAGTCCTGGACTAGGGTCATAACACACAGACACATGTACACACATACTCACACACTTAAACATATACACACACACAGGTTCTGCAACCCAGAGCTGTCTAGGATAAAAATGGCACTTCAACAGGAATTTTACGGGAAAGCACTGCTGTTAAAATGCAATTTTCTGTTGGGGTCACCGGGTGGTGATGTTCCTATCAATTATTATGGAGAAATGTTATACAAAATGCCGTTGGAACACCAGCTGGTTCTGTTGCTAACAGTTTAATAAATCTGAGCTGCAAAGACTTTTGAACGGGCTGGCTATTGTTTTACTCAGCAGGAAATATACAGTATCGATAGATAGATAGATAGATACGGTAGTACATGTTGCTATCTATCTATCTATCTATCTATCTATCTATCTATCTATCTATCTATCATCTATCTATCTATCTATTGATAGACAGATAGAGACAGATAGAGATAGATAGATAGATAGATAGATAGATAGATAGATAGATAGATAGATGTGAGATAGATATAGATATTATATATATATATATATATATATATATATATATATATATATATATATATCAATATATATATATTAGATAGATAGATATACATCGATTTATAGATGTAGATTTTTAAAATGTGGCATTGCATTGGACTCCCCTCTGAATGGATTTTAAAGGGTTTAAAACAATCCTTTTTATTTAGCATCAGACATGAAATGAAGAAAATGATAAACGGTATTTAGATATTAAACTGATATCCACAAAAAGGGAGCCAAACTTTTGAGCTGACAGCCCTACCAATGATTACTTTACTAATTAAATTAGTAAGGGAAAACATTATATGGACACCAGTTCATGCATATCTTTAAGAAGTCAACGTAGCATATGGTTGAGCTGGAAGGAGGAGGTATTAATTTAAGGATTTACAGCTTTCTAGTGTTATAATCAAAATACAATTCAGAAAATGTATCCTTTAGAATGAGAGGGAGTCAGTGTATTGACTGAGCACCAGACCTTGAACACCAAAGGAATTATTTTTAAAGTAGGAGTAGGTTTAGTGTTTAAAGATGCTATTAATTATCAGTTTATCTAATGACAACTCTTGAATTACAAATAAATAATAACCATTAGTTTAAATATACTATATATTTAATTAAACATTTGACATTTTTAAATATTTAAAATACTATGTAATGTAGCTCATTTTAACTATATAAAAGACTTATTTATTAAAACTGTACAAAATATGGTCTTATCAATCTAAAACGAAATGTTAAAGAAACTTGTGATTAAATAATACAGTTAAATATGTACTCCCTAAAACAGTCTTGTGTTTAGAATAAAAGTGGAGTAATTCTGCCACAGGCCAACTGGCACCATATGGCACATATTCATGATGTTGTCAAGATACTAAAAAAAAGTACTTCCTACAATGTGGCAGATGTATATGGTAGTGGTGGTGTAATTTATGTGTTTGTATATACCCTGCGCAAGGCAGAGTGGGGGGGGGGGGTAAGAGAGAGAGAAGAAAAATACAGGAGATGGTATGGGAGGGGAGAGGGTTAAAAAAAGATTGCACATATTAAGAATGCTACAATGCCAACAATCCAGTATGGGCATGCAGGCCTATATACAACTTGTGCCCATATAGGTAGATATATACATACATATATATATATATATATATATATATATATATATATATATATATATATATATATATACATATGCACATACACACACATACATATATACACACGTATATATATATATATATATATATATATATATATATTTCTACAGCAGTTTTTACAATTATCATGCTTATGTTGAATATAAGCTATCCTCAGATTACTGATACATGTTACTTATTGGGCATACCAGTGGTCCTAAATGTGGTAGATGGTAGCAACCCTTCTTCACATCCTGCCTCCTCCTCATTATCTGTGCTGCTGTAAATACATTTGTCCTGGCTTTATCTGTCATAGCGTTTGGATCCTGAGTGAAGTATCTCCATACTGTGGACTTCATGGACTGTGTGGTTCCTGAGGGGCTGCTGCTACTACTACTGGGGCAATTTTACTGCTACTACTAATAGGTGTTAAAGGTGAAGCATTTCAGCAGCAGCAGAGTTACTCATTGTAGGTTTTGTATGTTAATAACCTGCGTTGCTGTAGGTGTTGCTGCTGGTTACTCAGCACAAGTGTGTGTGGCAAATTCATCTGTATCTGAACAAGAGGAGGATGCTGGAGGGACATATTCTAGATCTCCATTATCATCATCAGTGATCATTAATAGGGAAGGGAGAAAATGTTGGCCTCAAACCAAAATCGGTGAATAATGGCACTTCCTGCATGACAAGTAATTTCCCACAAAAAGAAGGAATGGGAACATTGAATTTACACATAACACATAGAACTTATTATAATATTTCCCAAGTTACAGTATAAAAGTCATGCACCAGAAACCTCTCTAGCATATATGCATCTTTCTTTTTCTTTCTTTCTTTCTTTCTTTCTTTCTTTCTTTCTTTCTTTCTTTCTTTCTTTCTTTCTTCTCTCCCTCCATAGAGCGAGCGAGCGAGCAAGCTAGCTAGCTAGCTATCTATCTATCATATCTCACATCTGTTTATCATCATGGTGAGATAGCTCAGTGGTAAATTCCCTGACTATGGAGCCTGTTCAAACCTCAAGGTTGTAGGTTTGAATCCCAGCAGGGTCAACTCCGCCCTTCATTCTTTTGAGGTCGATAAATGAGTACCATTGATTGCATTATAATAGCATCTATTATTTCAGCTTCCAATTTGGTTAATTCTGAGAGCGTGCGCTGAAAGCATCTATCAGTTTGTCAATCTTTGATTATTCACACAATCAATTCCATATTCCCAGCTGATTGTTCTGTTTCAGGTCTAGATTTGAAATCCAAGACCTTGAAGTAGAATCAAGTTGTAAAAACCTAGAGAATATTTCAGTCTCAATTAATCCTTTGAGTTCTAGTGATGTATCCGACACATTGCAACACAACTGGGGAGATGTCCTAAGGGGTGATAAAGAGGTGATAAAGTGGAGATGACATCTCCAGTGATATCACTTCTTCCATTCCCTATGTTATTCTATGGAACCAATGCACTTCTTCAACTTTGGAGATCTTGGTGTGTAGGCTCCATAGGATAACATAGGAACTGGAGAAGTGACCTCCGCTTTATCACCTCTTTATCATGCCTTAGTGCATAACCCCCACGTTTTGGATATTTCGCTGGCACTCAAAGGGTTAATGCTGGGCAAACATCCAGAGCTCTAAAACAAACAAACACTAATCTTTTCCCCATTTGTTGGAGAGTACTGCTGAACCATGGTGCGAGGGAAAGAGACCAGAGAATTCCAAACCTAGTGTTATTTGAATGGAGGATTTACAGCAGAAGTGTCTGTCAATTTAAAGACTGTGTGAATTAGCTTTGTGAACCCAATATCAAATAAAGTGACCACATGGTTTCCAGCCAACCATCTAAGCCAAAGGGTTTTTATATCTCCATCTACTGTTGCCTTTCTCAAGGGAATTCCACTGGATACAGAGCTCAGTAGAGAAACAAGTGTATTGTAAATATTATTCCTTGGCAAATAGCAGCCAGGACATCACCTTAGTGTGACATACGGCAAACACAAGGAGTTATGGTACTGTGTATTTCAATGGATCTGCTCTTTCCTGTAAAATTGCCTTGATCTTTCCCATGCACACTGACACATACGAGGTCTCATATAGAGAGCAAGTGATGAGAAATTATGGAGAGCACCAACCGCACCATGGTAGAGGGGAGATTAAGATTCCCATTGATTTAAATAGGGATTATAAATGCTAGAGTGGTCTTCAGTATTCAAGGGGTAAAACGCCCAGTTTAAATTAATAACAATTTAGGGCTGAATTTATTTCACTCCTACAATGCTTTTGATTTGTTCTATAATTGCTTGTTTCCTGCATTTGGTGCTTAACATGGTCCTGATAACACTAGCTAATGTTAACCCCTTAAAGACAAGTGACATACCAGGACTGTCACTCAGTCCCATCCTTTAAGGATGGATAACAGTCCTGGCATGTCACCAGTAAAATGTGAGCCAGGAAGGCTGTGACTGACTGCTCCAAGTCAGGTTCAACCTTCTCGGTGGCTCCGCACATGTGGTTGCTACTACTGCAATCACATGTGCCCGTGGCGCCAGATGACAAAGGCAATGTAAAGTATACATTATATCTGTCACTGTTCTCTGCCTCTCTCCTCCTCACTGTGATCATGTATAGTATACATTATATCTGTCACTGTTCTCTGCCTCTCTCCTCCTCCCTGTGATCGTGTATAGTATACATTATATCTGTCACTGTTCTCTGCCTCGATCCTCCTCACTGTGATCGTGTATAATATACATTATATCTGTCACTGTTCTCTGCCTCGATCCTCCTCCCTGTGATAGTGTATAGTATACATTATATCGTGTATAATACGCATTATATCTGTCACTGTTCTCTGCCTCTCTCCTCCTCCCTGTAATAGTGTATAGTATACATTATAACCGTCACTGTTCTCTGCCTTGCTCCTCCTCCCTGTAATAGTGTATAGTATACATTATAACTGTCACTGTTCTCTGCCTCTCTCCTCCTCCCTTTGATAGTGTATAGTATACATTATATGTCACTGTTCTCTGCCACTCATCTCCTCCCTTTGATAGTGTATAGTATACATTATATCTGTCACTGTTCTCTGCCTCTCTCCTCCTCACTGTGATCGTGTATAGTATACATTATATCTGTCACTGTTCTCTGCCTCTCTCCTCCTCACTGTGATCGTGTATAGTATACATTATATCTGTCACTGTTCTCTGCCACTCTCCTCACTGTAACTGATTATAGTATACATTATATCTGTCACTGTTCTCTGCCTTTCTCCTCCTCCCTTTGATAGTGTATAGTATACATTATATCTGTCACTGTTCTCTGCCTCTCTCTACCTCACTGTGATCACGAGGAAGAGAGAGGAAGAGAACAGAACATCCAGTGCCTCAAAATGACAGAACTGAGGCAATGTTGAGGTACTGGGAGCAGGACTCTGGGGACAAACATAAAATAAAAAATTGCATTATAGTTTGACCCCGCTTTGTGTAACTGGATAAATAATTTAGTGAAAGCCCAACCCATCTGCAGCATACAGGACGAATACAATATTGCAAAAATCCAGTTGATTTAAATGGAGCTTATAACCAGCAGTTTTTTAGTGCATGGGCATACCCGAGATTCACCTAGGGCCTCCTATTTCAGAGTGCTTAAGCTTGGGGGCCCAACAGTCCCAGTGTTATAGAAAGGAGCCAGTTTAATCATGTGGGTCAGAAGGTCAGTGAGAAGTGAGGCTGGTCTGGGTTCACCATACGTAAAGTGGCTTGTTTTTGAAAAATTCAGAGGGTCTCCAGATGTGGACCCCTTGCTCTCTGTGCTTAGGGAAACCAGCTGCACTTCAATGATGAGGCCCAAACAAGGCCAAAATGTATGTGTGGGGTTGGCTGGTATTTTCCATGCAGAGGGGACTTGCCATCGGTTTGGAACTGGACTGCCCATTTGGGTGGGATTAGTCTAATATGTACGTGGAAATTTCTCCTCTGTAATGGCACTAGAAAACGAAAATGTGATGCTCTTGAGCGCTGACTAGCCATAGAACAGGCAACATTGCTTTTGTTCGTGCTCAGAATCTCTCACATCTTTTGGTTTGCTTTTCCCCCAAATAGGAAGGAAAGAAAAGTTACTAAACTTAAGGGATAGCAATATTTCACAAAAACAGCAGCTCTGATTAATCTTCATAGTATTTGGGCCACAAAGAGTGTTGTATCAGTACTGTCAGAGTTGTAGTTCAGTAGTAAATGAATGATAAAGTATCCCCCTCCCACCCCTTTTACCTAGTGTAAGTCACCTCCCCTCAGATATGGAATCTGGTCACTTGACCGGACAGGTCAGAGCAAGGGACAATCTTCTTACTGTGAGAACAGAGAAAATCCTGCCCCCCTTGACAGGTTTTTCCTTATTCTTGGAGGACAAAGTACCAAAAAATATCACTGATAAATAGTTAATGAAATAAACCTAAATCACATACCTTCTCCATGCCTTCACCACATATATACTGTTTCAGCGTTTCCCTCTGCCATGAAAATTTACATATTGGAATCTGACTTAATGAGCCATTTTCATATTTCTGAGGTGTGTTTATATTTACATTTTCCTATTCACTACAGGCATTAAGCTCTGATAGCTGACAATACTGTTAAGCTCACAGAAACAAATTTGTCTCCCTGAGACTGGCAAATTGTGTTGACATAGCTTTTTATGCCACCCTCAGTCCTCCTGGAGAACAGTTCACCAAGGCTGAAAGTGGAGAACAGTTTACCCTAGTCCACAGTAGAGAACAACACTGGAAGGCAGCGCACCCATTGACCCGTCTGTCACTAAACAGTCTTCAGTTATTCGATTTTTATCAAAAAGCTCTTTATTCCACAAAGATTAAAAACATGAGACTCAATCTTTTCAGTCTATAGACTGCATGGGACATCAATACAGCAATAAAATTATGACTTCAACCACCTAACGCGTTTCGTGCTATTGGCACTTATTCATAGGACCTTTGTGGAATAAAGAGCTTTTTGATACAAATCAAATCACTGAAGGCTGTTTTGTGATGGGCGGGTCCGTGAATGCACTCCTTTCTAGTGTCGTCCTGTTTGTAGGAGCCCTTGACTGGGGCTGTGGGGAGTGCTCTGGACCTGCGACCTGCATGTTATTTGGTGAGTGATACTTTGTACTATATTGTAACAATGTTCATGGCCAGTAGCATTCCCATTCAATCAACAATGCTCCACAGTAGAGAACAACTTTCCATACTCCACAGTGGTAAATAATTCATTGTGTTTCTAAGTCGAGAATAGTTCACCGTGTTTCACATTGGCCTGGTTATTAACTATAATGCAAACATACTATTACAATGAGAAAGGAGAAACAACGGAGGTGCCCAGTAGTGCTGAACCTTCTCAAGAATGCCACCCTCCACCAGATCACCTCTGTGAGTTATATTCACATAAAATAATTGCTGTTAACCCCTTAAGGACCAGGAAAATCTGAGGTGGATTTCACTTAAGGACCAGAGCAATTCTGACCTTTTGTTCCACAGCGTTTTCCCTCTAAGTACTTTATTTTACCCATGAAAATTATATTCTGTTTTTTCGCACACAATTAGGGCTTTCTTTTGATACCATACTTATATGGATAACCCACCGTTTATTTTTGTAAAATTAAAGAAAATGGTAAAAAAGAATGCAAAAAAACACAATTTTGGGCAGTTTTAACTGGGCACTGTCTCCCCTGGGTGAATTTCCTCATGTCCCTCTTTACCTAAGTATTTTGGCATTTTTTTATTGATAGGGATTGGCAGTGTGTATAAGTGTTATTACATGGCTCCACAACAATCAAACTCCCAATATTGTTTATTAATATATTTTTTTAAATAAAACTGTTTTTTGTTAAAAAAAAAGTTTGTTCTGTTTAAAAAAAAAAAAAAAAAAAAAAAAAGTGTATCTTAGCAAGTCAGAAATTGACCTGCAGCCAGCCAGCCTTCAGCACCAGCAGTGACAGGGTTAATACCCCCAGCTACTGCATTTTTTTCTACCACTAGGTGTCTCCTCTCTGCTTCTTTCTCCCTTACTTTGATCATAAGGCAGAGAGAGGCATAGATTAGACATAAAGTCAGTGTGCGTCTCAAACTGCCTTTTCTAATCTAAATGCCGGGACATGTGATCACTCCTTGATCGATCACGTGTACCAGCAGAAGAGACATGGGCTGAAACAGAGCGATCAGTTTCAGCTTGAACTCAATGATAGCAGCGTGCACGGAGGCACTGCTATCATTTAACCTATGACATGCCAGGACCATCATGGGTCCTTAAGGGACGTTTACCCATGACGGTCCTGGCATGTCATGAGTCGTTAAGGGGTTAAATCACGTACCTGGGAAAACAGCCTTAGCACTAGTGATGAGCGAGCACCCCAATGCTCGGGTGTTCGGGTGCTCTGACCGAGCACCCCCTGAGGCTCGAGTGCTCGGCCGAGCACCCGAGCCCCATTGAAGTCAATGGGAGGACTCGAGCATTACACCAGGCACCCCCTGCTCTGATGAGGGGAGGGTGCCTGGTCCATAGGAAAAGGGCAGAAAAAGATGGAAACACTACAGAAATGGTTCAGGGACAGCATAGGGAGGATGTCTGGATGCATCTTGGACTCCAACATCGCTGCTGGGAACGATCTTTCGCCCGTAGTACGCCATTTTTACAGACTGACCATAAAACACACAAAAAGGAAAATAAAAACGACTTTAGGCGAAAAATTGTTACCAAACAATATTTGCTGTATATTTACTTGTATATCATCTGCAAATTCTCCCAAAAATTTCCTTGATTTTCAGAACTGAGGCCATGATTAAGAGGGAAACGTGCGCAGAGGCAAATTCTCCCAAAAATTTCCTTGATTTTCAGAACTGAGGCCATGATTAAGAGGGAAACGTGCGCAGAGGCAAATTCTCCCAAAAATTTCCTTGATTTTCAGAACTGAGGCCATGATTAAGAGGGAAACGTGCGCAGAGACAAATTCTCCCAAAAATTTCCTTGATTTTCAGAACTGAGGCCATGATTAAGAGGGAAACGTGCGCAGAGGCAAATTCTCCCAAAAATTTCCTTGATTTTCAGAACTGAGGCCATGATTAAGAGGGAAACGTGCACAGAGGCAAATTCTCCCAAAAATTTCCTTGATTTTATTGAACTGAGGCCATGATTAAGAGGGAAACGTGCGCTGAGCTGACCATCTAAAACATTATGGGTGAGGGTCTGCTGCAGAGCTGACCATCCTAAACATTATATGCGAAGGCCCGCTAGTGAGCTGACGCTATAAAACATTATATGAGAGGGCCCGCTAGAGAGCTGACCCAATAAAACATTATATGAGAAGGCCCGCTGGTGAGCTGACCTATATAAAAATTGGCAAACAGGGCCCGCTGGTGAGCTGACCCTATATAAAAATTATATCACAGGGCCCGCTGGTGAGCTGGCCCTATATAAAAATTATAGCACAGGGCATATGGAAGAGGAGGAGGAGGATGAGAAGATTAAGAGTCAACCATATACCCGTTTTTTGGGTGGAAGGGGTGAATGGGAATACAGAGTATTCCCATCATTGTAAATAACATATATAAAGTGAGTTTATGTTCCCCCGGGGCTTTCCTCCAGTGGAGTGGAGAAGTCAGGGGAAATCCAGGCCTTGTTCATTTTTATAAGTGTCAACCTATCAGCATTGTCGGTGGAAAGGCGGATACGCTTATCTGTTATGATGCCACCAGCAGCACTAAATACCCGCTCAGACAGAACGCTGGCGGCAGGGCAGGCCAGCACCTCCAAGGCGTAGAGTGCCAGTTCATACCACGTGTCCAGCTTGGACACCCAGTAGTTGTAAGGCACAGAGGGATCATTGAGGACGCTGACACGGTCTGCTACGTACTCCTTCACCATCTTCCAAAACTTTTCCCTCCTTGTGACACTAGGCTGCGCATCAGGGTGAGGGTGCTGGCGGGGTGTCATGAAGGTGTCCCACGCCTTGGAGAGTGTTGCCCTGCCTTTCTCGGAACTGCTGTGTGCTCCCCTTTTCTCCCCTTCTCGGTTGGCCAAGGTAGCACGTACTCTGCCGCCAGCGTTGTCAGATGGAAAATTTTGGAGCAATTTTTCGACAAGAACCTTCTGGTATTGCACCATTTTGCTTGTCCTCTCCACCGGAGGAATGAGAGATGAGAAATTCTCTTTGTAGCGGGGGTCCAGAAGGGTGAACACCCAGTAATCCGTGTTGTTTAAAATGCGTATAACGCGTGGGTCACGGGAAAGGCAGCCTAACATAAAGTCAGCCATGTGTGCCAGAGTACCAACAGTCAAGATTTCGCTGTCCTCACCAGGAGGATGACTCTCAATCTCCTCATCCTCTTCCTCCTCTTCTGCCCACCCACACTGAAGAGATGGAACTAAAGTTCCATGGCTACCCTCTGTAGCGGAGGCAACCGTGTCTTCCTCCTCCTCCTCCTCCTCCTCCTCCTCCTCCGCCTCCTCCAATTGTCGCTGAGAAGACGAAGTGAGGGTGCTCTGGCTATCACCTTGTGTAAGCTCTTCCTCCCCCATTTCCACCTCTTCCACATGCAAAGCGTCGGTTTTAATTGTGAGCAGCGAGCGTTTCAGTAGACACAGAAGTGGGATGGTTACACTGATAATAGCGTTATCGCCGCTCACCATCTGTGTCGATTCCTCAAAATTGCGTAAAACCTCGCAGAGGTCTGACATCCATTCCCACTCCTCACTTCTGATTACAGGAAGTTGAACGGAGAGGCGACGACCGTGTAACAGCTGGTACTCCACTACTGCCCTCTGCTGCTCACAAAGCCGGGCCAACATGTGGAAGGTGGAGTTCCAGCGCGTGCTCACGTCACACAGCAGCCGGTGAGCTGGCAATTGTAAGCGCTGCTGCAGCTTCAACAGGCCGGCCGAAGCTGTAGATGACTTACGGAAATGTGCACACACGCGGCGCACCTTGGTCAAGAGATCATGCACATTGGGGTAGGTTTTTAGAAATTGCTGCACCACTAAATTAAATACATGCGCTAGGCATGGTACGTGTGTGAGCTTGCCGAGCTCCAAAGCCGCCACCAAGTTACGCCCATTATCACACACAACCATGCCTGGTTGCAGGTTGAGTGGCGAGAGCCACTGCTCGGTCTGGTGACTAATCCCCTGCAACAGCTCTGAGGCCGTGTGCTGTTTGTCCCCAAGGCAGATCAGCTTCAGCACGGCCTGTTGACGCTTCCCCACTGCAGTGCTACACTGCTTCCAGCTACTGGCTGATGGGGGAGTGGCGCTGCGTGTAGATAATTCGGAGGTGGAAACGGAGGAGGAGGAGCCAATAACGTAGGTGCTGGTGGAAACCCTGATGGAGGTAGGGCCCGCAATCCTCGGCGTGGGTAGCACCCGTGCCATCCCAGGGTCCGAGTCGCTCCCAGCCTCCACGACATTCACCCAGTGTGCCGTCAGGGAAATGTAGCGTCCCTGGCCACAAGCACTTGTCCATGTGTCAGTCGTTAAGTGGACCTTCCCAGTAACTGCGTTGGTCAGGGCACGGGTGATGTTACGGGACACATGGTGGTGTAATGCGGGGATGGCACACCGGGAAAAGTAGTGGCGGCTGGGGACCGCGTACCGAGGGACAGCTGCTGCCATCAGGCTGCGGAAGGACTCAGTGTCCACAAGCCTAAATGGCAGCATTTCGATGGCCAGTAATTTTGAAAGGTGTGAGGTTAGTGCTATGGCCTGTGGGTGGGTGGCTGGGTACTTTCTCTTGCGCTCAAATGCCTGGGGTAACGACATTTGGACGCTGTGCTGGGACAGGGAAGTGGATGTGGTCGCTGATGGTGCTTCAGATGGTACAGGTGCAGGGCGGGAGGTATGCGGGCCTGCGCCTTCGACAGGCGATTGGCCGGCACCGAAAACAGGGGAAGAGGAGGCAGTGGTGTGGCCTGCAGACACAGATGGGCGATCCAGGCGTTCCTCCCACTTACTACGGTGCTTGGATGCCATGTGTCGGATCATGCTGGTGGTGGTGAGGTTTCTAGTGTTCATGCCTCGGCTCATTCTGGTGTGGCACAGGTTGCAAACTACAATTCTTTTGTCGTCCGCACTTTCCTTAAAAAAACACCATACCGCGGAACACCTACCCTTTAGCAAGGTAGATTTACGCAAGGGGGTGCTCCGTGGAACATTTGCGGGCCGGTTTGGTGCGGTCCTCCTTCTTTCTGTAGCCACACCACTGCCTCTTCCAGCCTGTTGCGGTGCTGCAGATGGCTCACCCTCAGGACTGCTGACATCGCTCGGCTCTACACCTTCCCAGGTGGGGTCAGTCACCTCATCGTCCACCAAGTCCTCCTCCACTTCCTCACTCTGATCATCCTCCTCAAGTCTTGATCCCACCACATACTCAGTCATTGACAACTGTATAACATTCTCCTCAACAAGGTCTTGAGACGGAAATAGTGGTTGATTTAATGGCAACTTTGTCTCATCATCATCATCATCATCCACTACTTCCTTTGACCTTAAATGCCGTTCACATCTGTCATCTTCTTGTGATTGGGTAGCCTCTAGAGGTTGTGAATCAGGGCACAAGATGTCATGTTCCTCTGCAAGCGTGCTTGGAGAGAGGGTCAAATGAAGGATTGGTGATGAGACGAGCTCCTCACTATATCCCAGTGTGGGATCACTTCTTTGACCAGACCGTGTATGGTGGGAGGAAGGATGATCAGAGTGAGGATTATGTTGACCAGACTCTTGGCTACTGAGAGTGGACTTGGTGGAAGACAGGGTGGTGCTTAACCGACTGGAAGCAGTATCAGCTGTCATCCAACCGACCACCTGTTCGCAGTGGTCGGACCTCGAGAGTGATGTCCTGCGACGCCCTGTAAAATTACACATGAAGCTAGGTATGGTGGATGTCTTTCTTTCTTGTGCTCTGGCACCAGGCACAGTTTCTCCGCGTCCTGACCCGCGCCCTGAACTTTCAGGATCACGTCCACTTCCCCGTCCCTTTTTACCCGCCTTCTTCATCTTACACAGAATATGTGACTTTAATATTTGAGTTTGAAAACTTAACACTATTTCTTACTATTCTGCAACTCTGCAGAGTACACAGAATAGGCTGCTAAACGGCGGTGAAACACACTGAATGGAATATGTGACTTTAATATTTGAGTTTGAAAACTTAACAGTATTTCTTACTATTCTGCAACTCTGCAGAGTACACAGAATAGGCTGCTAAACGGCGGTGATACACACTGAATGGAATATGTGACTTTGATATTTGAGTTTGAAAACTTAACACTATTTCTTACTATTCTGCAACTCTGCAGAGTACACAGAATAGGCTGGTAAACGGCGGTGATACACACTGAATGGAATATGTGACTTTAATATTTGAGTTTGAAAACTTAACAGTATTTCTTACTATTCTGCAACTGTGCAGAGTACACAGAATAGGCTGCTAAACGGCGGTGAAACACACTGAATGGAATATGTGACTTTAATATTTGAGTTTGAAAACTTAACAGTATTTCTTACTATTCTGCAACTGTGCAGAGTACACAGAATAGGCTGCTAAACGGCGGTGAAACACACTGAATGGAATATGTGACTTTAATATTTGAGTTTGAAAACTTAACAGTATTTCTTACTATTCTGCAACTGTGCAGAGTACACAGAATAGGCTGTTAAACGGCGGTGAAACACACTGAATGGAATATGTGACTTTAATATTTGAGTTTGAAAACTTAACAGTATTTCTTACTATTCTGCAACTCTGCAGAGTACACAGAATAGGCTGCTAAACGGCGGTGATACACACTGAATGGAATATGTGACTTTGATATTTGAGTTTGAAAACTTAACACTATTTCTTACTATTCTGCAACTGTGCAGAGTACACAGAATAGGCTGCTAAACGGCGGTGAAACACACTGAATGGAATATGTGACTTTAATATTTGAGTTTGAAAACTTAACAGTATTTCTTACTATTCTGCAACTGTGCAGAGTACACAGAATAGGCTGCTAAACGGCGGTGATACACACTGAATGGAATATGTGACTTTGATATTTGAGTTTGAAAACTTAACACTATTTCTTACTATTCTGCAACTCTGCAGAGTACACAGAATAGGCTGCTAAACGGCGGTGAAACACACTGAATGGAATATGTGACTTTAATATTTGAGTTTGAAAACTTAACAGTATTTCTTACTATTCTGCAACTCTGCAGAGTACACAGAATAGGCTGCTAAACGGCGGTGATACACACTGAATGGAATATGTGACTTTAATATTTGAGTTTGAAAACTTAACAGTATTTCTTACTATTCTGCAACTGTGCAGAGTACACAGAATAGGCTGCTAAACGGCGGTGAAACACACTGAATGGAATATGTGACTTTAATATTTGAGTTTGAAAACTTAACAGTATTTCTTACTATTCTGCAACTGTGCAGAGTACACAGAATAGGCTGCTAAACGGCGGTGAAACACACTGAATGGAATATGTGACTTTAATATTTGAGTTTGAAAACTTAACAGTATTTCTTACTATTCTGCAACTGTGCAGAGTACACAGAATAGGCTGCTAAACGGCGGTGAAACACACTGAATGGAATATGTGACTTTAATATTTGAGTTTGAAAACTTAACAGTATTTCTTCCTATTCTGTAACTCTGCACAGTACACAGAATGTGCTGCTAAACTGCGGCGAAGCACACTGAATGGAATATGTGACTTTGATATTTTAGTTTGAAGACTTAACAGTATTTCTTCCTATTCTGCAACTCTGCACAGTACACAGAATGTGCTGCTAAACTGCGGCGAAGCACACTGAATGGAATATGTGACTTTGATATTTTAGTTTGAAGACTTAACAGTATTTCTTCCTATTCTGCAACTCTGCACAGTACACAGAATGTGCTGCTAAACTGCGGCGAAGCACACTGAATGGAATATGTGACTTTGATATTTTAGTTTGAAGACTTAACAGTATTTCTTCCTATTCTGCAACTCTGCACAGTACACAGAATGTGCTGCTAAACTGCGGCGACGCACACTGAATGGAATATGTGACTTTGATATTTTAGTTTGAAGACTTAACAGAATGTGCTCTAATCTGCAACTTTGCACACTAAACAGAATGTGCTCTAATCTGCAACTTTGCACACTAAACAGAATGTGCTCTAATCTGCAACTTTGCACACTAAACAGAATGTGCTCTAATCTGCAACTGTGCACACTAAACAGAATGTGCTCTAATCTGCAACTTTTCACACTAAACAGAATATTTTTTTTTTTTTTTTTTTGTTTTTTTCCCCCCACACAAAATAACCTGCTGCCCCCACACACAGTAGTCCTAAAAAGGACTTTTGGTTCTTTTTTTGCACAATTTTTGTTTTTTTCCTCCCTACACTGCCTTTCCCTTCCTATCCTCAGCTCTCCCTGGCTCAGACTGAGCCGAACTCGATGGTCAGGTGCTATACAGCACCCGACCACGGGTTCTGGCCAGCCAATCAGTGTAATGCCAGCAGCCAACATGGCTGCTGGCATTACACCGATGTCAGAGCCTCCCTGCACGTTTATTGGCTGCGCAGCAGCCGCAAAACGTGCGGGGAGGAGACCCGAACATGGCGGGCGAGCACATGCGGTACTCGTACGAGTACCGCCATGTGCCGAGCAGAGCGATGCTCGAGCCGATCCGAGCATCGGCCGAGCATGCTCGCTCAACACTACTTAGCACCTATTGGGAAAATGAGCTGTCCCAAAACTCCAATCTCAGGTGCTACTGGTTAAACGGCTGCTTCTTCTACCTCGCTCTCCCAGCGGCTCCAATTGCATACAAAAAGAAAAAACAAAGGGTGCCCAATTGTGCAGTATTTAAAACAAACAGGGGAGAGCATATATCAAATTCTAAGATATTAGCTAATTTTCAGCACTTCTCAGAACTGATAGACAGATATGCAGAGTGAACAAATCTGTCTCCACTCGGATGCAACAGAGAAATTCTGGGATATTTCAACTAGACCATCGGGGAGATATAACAATTCCAGATATTGCCATTGATATAATGTGGAGTTTTAACCCCTTTAAAGACCAGGACCATCACTGCTGTCCTTGCATAAAAAACCTGTGACAGACCTGGCATGTCACATATTTTTTATTCACAGCAGTGCCGGACCTGGCATGTCACATATTTTTTAGTCACAGCACTCCCTCATACCAATACCAGAGTGGTCACTATCAGATACCCATTCTGTGCGCCGGCATACATGATCAGTCATGTGTGCGGTGTGCTGAATCTGGTCCTTAAAGGGAAACCAACCCCAGGACCACTGGCCCTTAACCCTTTGAATGTCAGAGAGGTATCCAACACATTGCTTTGCAACTGGCATAAAAAAACAGTGGTTTCAGATTATACATATATATATATATATATATATATATATATATATATATATATATATATATATATATATTTTTGTCCTGGAGATTCCAGGGTAAAACCATTATGTAAAGGTAATCTTGCTGTAGGGAATGCCAGGTGTTTTAGTCTGGCAGCAACTGGAGGGCTGCATATTGCAAACCTGTGATGTAGATGGTTGTTGCACCTGAATAAAGAGTTTACTTGGTCTGGTCATTTGGGTTGTAAGCATGCTACTTTTAACCCTTTGAGTGCCAGAGAATAAAAACTATTCTAATGTTACAAATCCTCTTTTTTTTAAGCGATAGTAATGTTTCACAAAAACAGCCACTACAATTAATCTTCATAGTATTTGGACCATGGAGAGTGTTATTTCAATTCTGTCAGAGCTGTAGTACAAGAGTAATTGAATGATAAAGTATCCCCCTCCCGCCCCTTTTACTGATGTAACACTGCTAACCTCAGAGCAGCAAGACTGTCCGGATGGATCGCAGAGATGGACAATCTTCAGTGATCATAAGGAAAAACCTGTCAATGGGGGCAGGTCTTTCACTGTTCTCACAGTAAGAAGATTGTCCCTTGCTGTGAGCTGTCTGGACTGTGGACCAGATTCCACATCTGAGAGGAGGAGGCTTACACTAAGTAAAAGGGGTGGGAGGGGGATCCTTTATCATTCAATTACTCTTGAACTACATCTCTGACAGTATTGGAATAACACTCTCCATGATTCAAATACTATGAAGATTAATTGGAGCTGCTTTTATTATGAAACATTACTATTGCTTTAATCCTTTTGAAAACCTTTTCCCCAAAGTTCTTCACTTGAAATCTCCTAATAAAAGTCAAGGGGCTATATACATAAAAATACAGTGGAACAAATATGGGGCAAACCAACTGCACCATAGTGGTCAAATTAAAATTTCACTTGATTAGGGGTTAAAAGCTCCATCCTATATAATAATTCATTAGGATGTTTGTCATGATGCAGTCATGAGCAGTAGAGACTGTCGGCGTTCGGCCAGTCTCTACTGCGCATGATTGAATTGCGTGAGTGAGGCGACGCAGGACTGCATCGCTTGGAGCAGTGAGGTAGCGGCCTCTTAACCTTTGAGTGCCAGAGGGGTACTCAACGCATTGCAAAGCAATGCGTTGTGTACCCCTCTGGCACTTAAAGGGTTAATGTTACTAGGACCTTGGCCTGTGTACACGGCCTTTTAGACTAGTTTAAATATATTGGAATTTCTATTTTTCCCCTGTGGTAGATTAGGGGTTAAAAGCCCCATTTAAATAAATAGAATTTTCTATATATTGCCAGTTGTATAGATGGTTTTATCCAGAATACATATGACTCAAGACTGCATATTAATCCTTTTTAAAGGAATAGTAATGCTTGTTTATAACCAACTTTAATATTGTACACTTTAAAAATATTAGTACAATGAGGTATGTCGCATCTCTCAAATATGTATAGTTTCAGGGCTCGAAGCATCTAAAGTTCCCACCTACCGGGTGTTTCACAGAAGTTTGCCCTCTAGCTGAGAGAAGCAGATTCTGGTCCCAGGACCATCCTGCAGCTCTTCAGCAGAGCAGAAATAGCACGATATACAAATAAATACTTCATAGAAATGGTCTACAAAGTTTGCCTGGTTTGCAGTCACACTTTGTAGACCATTCCAGTGAAGTATTTATTTCTATATTGCGCTTTATCGGCACAGGATGGTCCCGGGACCAGAATCTGCTTCCCTCAGCTAGAGCCCTGACATCTATGAAAGGGGTGGATGGGAAGAACTTTAGATGCTTCGATCTTTCAAACTATACATGTTTGAGAGATGGGACATACCTCATTGTACTAATATTTTTAATGTGTACAATATTAAAAAAAGACATTACTGAACTGGAAAAGGTGCAGAGACTTGCAACAAAACTGATAAAGGGATTGGAGGATCTGAGTTACAAAGAGACACTAGCCAAACTGGGTTTGTTTACGTTAGAGAAGAGACGTCTAAGGGGTGATATGATTACCATTTACAAATACATTCAAGGTCAATACAAAGAACTATCCAATGAATTATTTATGCAAAGAGCTGAGCTAAGAACTAGAGGTCATATATTAAGACTAGAGGAAAGGTGCTTTCCACTAAAAAAGGCAGGGATTCTTTACAGTAAGGGCGGTAAGGCTATGGAATTCTTTGCCTCGGGATGTTGTGCTTGCAGATAATGCAACTGCATTCAAAAAAGCAAATGGATGCCTATCTAGCACAGAACAATATTGACAATTATGACAGATGGCCTCAAAGCAAATAGGATATTGATTTGGAGAACCATTTGACTACCAATTGGAGTCAGAAAGGAATAATTTCCCCTCCCACACACACACACTTGGGACTAGATTGGAAATGGCTCCAGAGGGCTTTTTTGTTTTGCCTTCCTCTGGATCAACAGGGGTGTTTTTGGCATGGGCTGGACTTTATGGACACATGTCTTTTTTCAGCCTTATCTACTATGTTACTATGTATTAAAATTGATTGTAAACAAGCATTACTATCCCCTTAAAGCTAGAGACCTCTCCAATGAATCTCTAGTATCCAAACAGTTAAAAACGTGTAGGTTAACACATACGTTGGCCTGGAAACATGTGGAAAGTTCAGTTTAGTTCAGGGAATTGTGCTGGATTGCGGTCACTCTCAGACATCTAATTAGGCAATTCATACTATATCCAATAATTGTGTATATAGAAAAAAATTATACAATAAAACTCCTATAGAAATGTACATCTCATTTTTAATTATGTCTTGGAATACAAACTAGAGAGAAAGAGAAAATAAACAGAATCAGCTATTACAAGCACAGACGTGTTTCAAGTGACACAGTGCAGAGGATTTTAATATTTCTGAATGCCAGAGACTGCGAGCGAGACAGGCGATTCATTCCAGAAATGTGGGGGGCCCGGTATGAAAATGAACAATGTCCAGATTTCTTAGCCACATCTAATATAATAGGGTCATCGGATTAGAGTACAGGATTACATTCTAGCATGAGCAGCAGCATAAACGTATTAGGCCCGGATTAACCCTTTGAGTGACAGAGGGGTACGCAACGCATTGCTTTGTAATGCATTGAGTACCGCTCTGGCACTCAAAGGGTTAATCAAGAGATGGTAAGAGCGTGGATCTGATACCCTGCTCTTCCCTTCTGGTACAAGACTGGTTTATTAAATATTGATTCATTTATTTGGTATTGGTCAGTCTGATGGCCTCAATGTCATGACCTAGATGCAGGGCCGGCCCAAGACATTGTGCTGCCTGGGTCCAAGGGTGAAATGCTGCCCCCCCAAAAAAATTACGCCCACCAAAACACGCCTACATCCACGCAAAAGCCTAACGTTTGCCCACATTGCCCACCACAACACAGTCCACCTCCACACTGCCCACACTGTCATTGCCACACTGTCCAGCTCCACACTGCCCACCTCCACACTGTCCACGTTGGCCCCCATTGGCCACATCCAAATTGTTCAACTCCACAATGTTCCACTTGTCCACCTCCACACACATCCCACACTGTCGTCGCCACATTGCCCACCTCCACAATGTCCACCTCCACACCCTGTCCACATTGGCCCCCACTGGCCACATCCAATTTTTTTACCTCCACAGTGTTCCACTTGTCCACCTCCACATGTGTGGAAAAAGAAGATGCCAACGGCCGGATGGCTGCTCAGGCACTTTCTTTCACGCTGCACAGATTGAATGTAATCCACTCCATGCCGTGTGGAAGAAAATGCTTGGGCAGATACTCTCTCTGGGTCTCCTCTTACTTACTGATCCAGCTGTAACATAAATCTGTGAAGTGCTGCGCTTCTGTAACTAGACCTTCTCTACCCATAGATACATGGGCTCCTATCAGTGGCTCAAGCTCCACTCATTTTTTTTTTTTTTTTTTTTTTTTTTTTGCCTGCTGCTGAGGCTTTGGCCAGCGGGCTGTTTAGTCCTCTCTCAGTGCTTCCCTCTCATTCATTGCCATAGATAGAAGGTAGGAGAGGAGTTCCAGCTCTTGTCTCTAGCTGCCTCACCCTTGCAGCATCAGCGCAAAAAAATGTTTGCAGCTCCCCCTGTTTCGGTGCCCCTCCGATGCGACGTCCTAAGGCAGCTGCCTAAGCTGCCACTCAGTGTTTTGGCCCTGCTTTGGGGAGGCCAATTGCCGCCCCTGTAAAAGTGTCACCTGGGTCCATGGACCCACCGGGACCCATGTAAGGGCCGACTCTGCTTAGATGTAATAAAAACTGTGCCTATTGGTGTCTCTCCCTCCCTTACGTTTCTTCCTTCTGTACCCCATACCTTAATTTTACTTAATTCCTGTGGTACAGTTGGTTTGTACTAGAAAGTTTTCAAGGGACAATTGGAGGCGCTATCACAACAGATCTACAATATTCAGTACTGCTCAAACACTTTTTATCAATCTTGTTAGCAATGTAAAGTATTAGTATCAGGGATCCGACAATCCCACAGACACCCCAACAACAGATAGTAATTCAAACAGAGTCGGCGCTGCCACATGTTCCTCTCCTGATGAGCCAATAAGGAAACAATATATGTATATGCTAGTCCTCAAGCCAAACAAATGGAATATAATTATACAAAGCCTCTACAACTCCCTTAACCCCTTAAGGACTGGAAACATCTGAGGTGGATTTTACTTAAGGACCAGATCAATTCTGACCTTTTTGACTATGTCTTTGTTCAACAGTGTTTTCCCCCTAGGTATTTTATTTCAGCCACATAAATTATATACCCTTTTTTGCACACATGTAGGGCTTTCTTTTGATACCACACGTATATGGAGAACCCATTATTTATTTTATTAAAATTACAGAAAACTGCAAAAAAAAATGTCAAAAACACCATTTTTATTTTTTTCTCTTGGGATCATTTGGGCGTAATGGGTTAAATTTTTATGGAGACTACATGAAAGGTATGACCGGTCATTCATACCTACAAAATGGGCAGATTTAAGTGAGCAGTAATTTCCCCCCCCGGGTTGTAAATCCCTCTTTCCTACCCTGTTTTTCAATTTTTTTATGAGTAAGACTTGGTGGTGTGTATAATTCTATTGAATTGTTCCACAAAAAATTAAATCCCATTATTTTTTATTAACACTTAGAACATTTTTTTTTTATTCCATGTGTAATTAAAATATTTGCTGATTGAAATTTACATAAAAAATTGCTCCAAGCAGGTCAGAAATGGACCTGCATCAAGACTGCCCCCAGCACCAGCACTGAAGGGGTTAACTACTTCTTGATTTTATTTTGCTGTGTATCTGCTCTCTGCTTCTCTCTCCCTTACTTTAATAGTAAGGAAGAGAGAGGCACAGGGCAGACACACAGGCAGTGTGTCAAGCATACTGCCTGTTTGAATGAAAATGCCGGCACATGCGATTGCTCCTGGAGGGATTACGTGTTCCGGCAGAAGAGACACTGGCTGAAACAGAGCTCTTCGATACCGGAGCACTCAGTTTCAGCTTGAATTCAATGATAACAGCGTGCACTGAGGCGTGCTGCTATACCATGATGTGCCAGGACCGTCATGGGTTCTTAAGGGACGTTTACCCATGATGGCCTGGCACGTCATGGGTCCTTAACAGGTTAAACTAAAAAATAAAATATAAAACAAAATAAAATAAAAAAATATGATAAACAATAATAGTCAAAAAATAATAGAAAATACACTATTTATTCCCCATAAAAAAGAATGCAATGTGCACCACTAAACCAACCGTTATTTAAAGGGATAGTAATACTTATGTATTACTAATCCCTATAGCAAAGTTCTACTTAAAAAATGTATTGCCCCCAGTGCATCTCTCAAACCTTTATGGTTTGAGAGATGAACGCTTCTAAAGTTGCCCTCTCCCTCCCCCTTCCCCGTAGTCAGCATTCTAGCTGACTTAGGGAAATCCGGTCATAGATCATCAGACGGCTCTGCAGCAGAGCCGCGATTGTGTTAACTAAAAAAAAATCTTTCACTAAAACGGTCTTCTACGTGTGTTTGCAAGCCAAGCACACGTAGAAGACCATTTCAGTGAAAGTTTTCTTTTTTAGTAATGCGATCCGGCTGTGCTGGAGAGCCACCTGAAAGTCGTACGACTCTCTTCCTTTCAGTCAGCTAGAATGCTGACTAGGGGGAAGGGGGAGGGAGAGGGCAACTTTAGAAGCGTTCATCTCTCAAGCCATAAAGGTTTGAGAGATGACACTGGGGGCAATACCTTTTTTTTAAGTAGTACTTTGCTATAGGGATTAGTAATACTTAAGTATTACTATCCCTTTAAACCAAAATTCCTGTTAGGTAATTGGATACTCCCAACCTCAAAGTTATGGTATCTGCAATAGGTCAAACAATCATTATCGCAGATCCAAAGAAACCCAAAGACATATACAAACCCAATAAAAACATCTCACTGGAATAATAATACATTTATATTCTTAAAGGGACATATCTTCTATACTAACAAATACATATGTTTGTAATTTAGAAAATTTACAAATCTCTCCATGATTCACACATTAAATACTGAGATCAATAAAATATTGCAAATTATCACAAGAAGGAGGCCAACTCGATGTTTTCATTCAAGCCACCAGGGCTCAAAGTCCTCAATACAAACATCCAGTAAGCCTCTCTTTTTTTTAAAGTCTTTTCAAAACCAACCCTATATGGAGATAGGCTTTCAATAACATGTCCCGTTAAATGTTTCTCACTCCCTTCTTGACGTTCAACGAAGTGCTGTGAAACTGAATGATTCATAACCTTATTTTTAATGTTCCGTTTATGTTCATAGAATTTATAGATCTACTAGTGAATTTATTCACTGCGTGAATAAATTAGAAAATCAGTTTAAAGTCATATATCATTGGTACATGGTACCCACAAAGATCGCAGTGATGTTCCCCCAAGCTTCAGATGGGTGTTGGAAATGTGAAGAGGGGGTGGGTTCATTCCTACAAATTTGGTGGTGATATAAAACGGTTAGGAGGTTATTTGCAAATGTGTTAGACCACCTGGAGGCCATGACAGGGATTGTATTTGAAAGAAGGCCCGAAACTGTCTTGCTGCATCTAAAGTGGCCTAGAATGAATAGAGCTGCCTAATTATTAGCAACCCACTTTCTAGTGGCTCCAAGTTAGTGATTAACAGACCGTGGAAGACCAAAGCACATTTTGAATGGTCTCAGATTAGGAGTCAAATTATCTTCCAACTTAAGATGGAATTGGATTTACGATGGATTAGTCAGTAAAGTAGACGAGATGCAATATTAATTGAGGAATGGCTTAAACGTGAGATGTTTTTAGATCTGCAGGATGCTTAATAAAAAGATATGAAGGTATAGAGGATGGTAATGGAACAGTGGTTGCGCAAGTCTGATGTGTGTGTGGTGAAGCGGGAGATAATTATTTTTGTGTAAATGAGTAGTATGTTTTTAATGTATGGTTTTATGATATGTGTGTATCAATGTATTTATATTCTTTGTAAAATTAAAATAAAGATAAATGAGAGAATCTTTTCTTAAATGATCTTTTACTCCTACCAATGTATCTTAGCCCACAGGGACATTCCAATGCATAAATAACACCGGCACTATTACAATTTACGAACTGTCTAATCGGATAATGTTTTTTATTTTTATCCTCAACATATTTTTTTATCTTTCGGGCAGCTAGAACACATTACACAGTTGCCACATCTATGCCAACCCTTTATCGGTTTTACATTTAAAATACTACTCTGAATTATTTTATAAGTTTTTTTCTCTCTTTTTATGTCTGTGTAAAACAGTAGGAGCCAAAGTATTTTTCAAGGTGGGATTTTTTTCTACAGACTATTTTTATCTCATCAGGTAAGATTCTCTTCAACATTTTGTCATCTTTTAAAATCGGCCAAAAACATTCACACATTGACCTGATTCTTTTTATATGATGCAAATACGTTGTGCTCATTACCATAGAGAACCAGAACTTTGATGTATCTTTTTCTGTCCATAGAACATCATCAACCATATTAATCTTATAACATTTTTTACTCTTTTTGATGGCACATTTATATTTATTTACATTTCTATTATTATTTATATTATTGTTTTTATCCTATTTTTTAGGTGATTTTTTTAGGTAACTTTTTTAACTATTCGTTTAAAGTGGATCTGTCACCTTAATTCAAGTTTGCATATTTGAAAACTGCATTAAAAAATGTCTATATGTCATGTTAACCAAAAGGTCAGTAAACATACAGTTCAGGAGATATTCACACTTCTTTCATATGCTAATGTATGCTAATTGTGGCACACCTCGGCATGATTGATGTTTTCATATTGTAATGAAGCAAATCATTTATGTTGCTTATGGTAATTAAGCCTTTTCAGTGATGTCATATGCTAAATGATGCATGTGGAATGCAGTCCATAGACCAGACAGATAACAGCAAGGGACAATCATCTTCCTATGAGAACAATGAAAACCCTGCCCCCCTTGACAGGTTTTTCCCTTATCGTAATTGAAGATTGTCCCTCTCTGCAATCTACCTGGGCACCTCCCTTCTGCTCTGGCTGAGCAGTGTTACATCAGTAAAAGGGGCGGGAGGGGGATACTTTGTCATTGAATTACTCTTAAACTACAACTCTGCCAGAACTGAAATAACACTTTCCAAAGTCCAAATACCATGATGATTAATTAGAGCTGCTTTTTTTTATGAAACATTACTATCCCTTTAAGTGCATCCAAAATCCTCCTAGGGGATAAGGGGCCCTTCTCCAAAGAGAAGTCCTCAATAGGAACATTTACAGTTTCACCACTCCTCCCATCTCCCATCAAGGTATTCCGATCAATATTGAGAAAATTCAACAAATCTTGACAAATTTTGGTTTTATCATATCCCCTATTAGAAAATCTTTTGGCTAACATCAATGCTTGTTGACAATAATCTTCCACTCAAGAACAGTTGTGTCTAATGTGCAAAAACTGTCCTTTAGGGATATTATTTAGCCACACTTTTTGATGGAAGCTATCAAAAGGATTATATGTATTTTGATCAACATCCTTGAAGGACATGATTGCCTTTCACAAACAGACATAAATCTAAAAATTTTATATTAGTATAGCTAAACTCATATGTAAAAGTAAGACCATATGAATAAACTAACACCATACAATTAAAATTAACACTTACCTGAAATCCTGATGTTCAAAAGGGTCTTCTGCACCCTGGTCTTCCTTTTTCCTTCCTCATTTGTAATCTTCTATCTTCTTCATCTGTCATCCTCTTCTTCTTTTTCTGTCATCTTCATCTGTGCTCCATATCTATTCATATCTAAAAAAGAAACAGTTAAAAAAATACATAACTACAAGCAGGTTCTGCTGCCATTGCCGATGGTTCTGCTTCCGCTTGTTTCATCTTTCCTCAAGCTAGAAGCTGATTGGCTGGTAGGTGAGGTTACTGCAGGGCATGTTCCATTCCGTGAGTAACCCCACATCCCAGCCAATGGGATTGTGGAAAGAAAGTTTGAACAGGGACTGGCCATATAAAAGGCAGTCCCTGTTCATATTTCCCTCAGTTGGCATAGGGCAATGGCCCAAAAGGTATAAGAAGGATTTTTTTCTGGTGTTCTTTGTCTGCCTCTGGAACCTGCTTGGAT
Organism: Rhinophrynus dorsalis; assembly: GCA_037306005.1. NCBI lineage: Eukaryota > Metazoa > Chordata > Amphibia > Anura > Rhinophrynidae > Rhinophrynus > Rhinophrynus dorsalis. The sequence goes on along the minus strand of CM074724.1, from coordinate 373,394,883 downwards.
TTATGTAGTTTTATAACTATTTTTTTTAGGCTTCATCACATTTATTGACTAAGAAAACAGAAGAGCACAGATGAAGATGACAGCTGAAGAAGAATAAGAGGATGACAGATGAAGATGGAAGATTACAAAAGAAGAAGGGAATCAATGGGGATTCTTTGTCTTCCACCATGTGGTACAGTTGGTATGACCCATAACTGCCCATCTTTTGATTTCTGACCCTTAGGACAGTATGTTCGAAAGAAACATGGAGGGCTTCTGGGGCAAACCATTTGCACTATAGGGAAGAGTAACAATTCCAAACATTCCCATTGAAGCAGTGTTGGAGACCTCTCTAGCATTTAAATAAATGGGAAGTTTTAGCTCTCCCCTATAGTGTAAATAGTGCCTATAAATTATTGTTGCATGTACTCAAGGTTATTAATCCAGAAAGTGAAAGAGCCAAATATTCCTTTATATTTCTGTTGATTTTCAAATAATATTCACTATGAAAAGGTTATATAATTTTACGAGTAATCATTCCAGTTTCCGTTTTTACTTTTTCCCATAAGGAATACTTTTTAAATCAAAATCCTATCATTTGCAGTAAAAGGAATGTTCTCCATCTGATAATAGTTTAAGATGATTTGTTTCATGATAATTCTAGTGCCGGATTTCCACCATGACACTTAAATTTGGGTCCTCAGGAGGGAAACCTTTAGGACAATCCATAAGAAATCTGTTCCAGCACACATATTTTCACACAGGATCCATGCAAATGAGTTTGCTTTTCAGACATTCATGTAATTTAGGAAACAGAATAGACCCGTATGGCTCTAAAAATCCTGGCAAAGTTTGAAAACCCAGAGAGACGAGGAGAAAGAAGTATATTGTCAATGGCACATAATTACCTGACAGCTTCATCTGTTATGTATCACAGGTCCAGCTGGAGTTCAGAATAGATAATGATTCTTCATGCTATTTTTTTTTATTTTTCTTCTGCAGTTACATTTTATTTGTAATATGAACTGGTTTGTCACTAAAAATGGTGCCAAATGTACATTTCGCACATAGGTCATTGCACGTTGAAGATGTTTAAAGTGTTAAAACCCCCATTTAAATCAATAGGAATTTTTTATCCTTTCACAGTAAGTCAGTAATAATACAGGTATTTTGTGACCCCTAAATCAACGTGATTATTAATCCCTTAGTGACCAGCCGCGCGCGGATGTGGCCGGCACTTAACGCCCGCCAAACTTTTTTACTCCATTACCTTCAATGACTTTCTGGACGTACATGGACGTCCTCTGTCACTAAGTGACGGATTCTACGGGACGTACATGTACATCCATTGTCGGGATGGGGTTAAATGAAAAATGTACAAAATGGATAAGTATTCTAACTACAGGCTACGACCAGGGCCAGAGCCGTGCCATCTGGAGGTGTGGGAGCTCTCACCATTGATAACGCCCACCTTCTCCACACTACTTAAACTATATGATGAGATGGTATTGAACAACACAATTTTGGTGTCCAAAGATACTTTAAAATAGACAGTGTGGTTTGGCTTATAAGCTATAATGTGGGGTGGTCATCCATTCATCTTTTTCCCCTCACTCCATGTATATTGTAATGAGGAGGCTAAAATGAATATGGAAGGAATAAAGTGCAAGTAGAAATTCTGCAATGCAGAGCGCTCTTAAAACTTATCCTTTATATTTGATGACAATGTTCATGGAGCTGGTTGTACCGGTGTCCTTAATACACTGGCATCAATATTTGCATACAGGGAATTATTCTCAGCTTGTCCCTGCTCAAGCAACAACAGGACTTACTTCTTCTTCCTCCGTGATCCTCCACTCAGTATTCAACGGGTCAATACCATAGAAAATTGTATGTATAGTAGTTTTAAATGAAGGAAACATGCTGCAAGATTATATCTAAAAATGTTGATATTTATTTAAAAGACCTTTTAAAAACGGTCATCCATACATGTACGAAAAAGACATAAAAAATCATTTAAAATCTGTTCATTAGGTGTAACTCGTTTTGTGGCATTCAGACCCACCCCTTTATCAAACTATAATGAACTTACTGACAAACTGTCAAATGAATATGGGTTCTTCAGACTCCATTTAGAAATAACTTAGCCTCTCCCCATTCAAATAGGTGTTAAGAATGAAATAAATAATAAGAGTTGGAGTTTAGTTCAGGGAGTCTTGCAGGAAACTAATTTGTTTTGTGTTAGGGGAGTCTGTGGCAGTGAGAAGGGAGAAAGGACATTTACCATAAATATCCCAAAATCTTGTTGGACTGAGAAGAGACAGGCAGGTGATCCAAGTACCTTCTTGAGTAGGGTGAGCTACTGTGACTGACAGATATACATCACACACAGACACCCACAACAGTCAGAAGTAGAGGTGCCAGCATATTATTGACTAAGGTCTATCCTCATACTGTACTGTAAAAATTAGGACTGCAGTGATACTGGGAGAGAAATAAAGTGACTGCTGAAATTCTCTTGACACTAGATACTGGCAAAGAGGGACAGAAGCAGTTTCACTTATAGAGAAAGTGTTAAATTTTCTTTTGTTTTTGTTTTTTTGTAGACAGTGACAGATATGGAGAATTTTATTTATATATGTGTGTGTGTGTGTGTGTGTGTTGGGTCACACAAGCTTGACTTGGATATTCTTGATCAGGCAGGAGGCAGGAAAGAAGGCCACCACTCTCCGGTATATGGACGAGGCAAGTGAATTTAGCTCTTGCAGTGGCTGAGATTGGAATCAACAGCCAACTCCCCTCCAGGAATCCCCTACATAAATACAGTCGAAACCTGTATTGTGGTGCGTAAAACAGAAGAGTCTTCATTTGTGAAACACACAGTTTATACTTCCAGACACGCTTATCAAGATTAGAATGCAAACTATGGTTTGGAACATGGTTGGTACACTTGACCAATCAGGGAATGGCCTCTTATCAAGATAAGTATCCAAATTAGGGTGTCCCAGTTGACCAATCAGAGGAGGTTATTTATTATCCAACTAGAATGCCTCTTTTCAAGCCATACTGATGATGGAACCACAGCAGGAATCAATCAACATTCCAACCATTCCTTTGTAGTTTCATCAAAGCTGTTAGCTGAGCATACCGGGGAAGCACAGAAAATACACAAAGCTTTAACACAAGTTACACAGAATACACAGCAAAATACAGTACAGATGTAAATAACAGGGAAACATAAAACATCTGCCATATTATAACAGAGGGACACGTAACACAGTGGACAACTTTTTATAGCAGTTGGGGAAACAAGGGTTCACCTTCTGTTTGTCTATAATATATAGTATGTATATATATATATATATATATATTTTTTTTTTTTTTTTTTTTTTTGACAGGTGACAGACAGGGACCTGATTGTGACTGAGGTTGACCAGGACAGATAATAGCGATAGAGACTTATATGATACAGTATTTTGTAAAAGTCAAGACATCACCACACACAAACAGTTCTCTTGTGTACTTTACTGTTAAAATCCATAATACTTTTTTAACTTTGTATTGATAATAGAGCAATGCAATAATTCACAATGCAGAATCACATAGGACATCAGCAGTAGTGTACAGGACAGTCAACAATACAGAATTCCAATAAACGGACATCCCAAGAAGACCCCTAAAGTCTCAGATTTGGTGAGTAAGACAGGATACATAGCAAAGACAATATACCTATACCACAGTGGCGTAACAATAGGGGTCACATGGGTAGCAGCTGCAACTGGGCCCATCACTCCAGGGGCCCGGCAGCCCCCTGCTACTCCCCGTCAGCATCCGCATCAAGTTGAGTTCTGTGCCTTCTTCGGCTGAAGTATGTACCTTCTTCGGCACAGGCCTGTTTTAGCAGCTGAGCTCCCTCTCTGTCACGGGCACTCTAGTAATGCAGAGCACTGGGAGATGACATCATCTCCCAGCTCTCTGCATTTCTGGAGGGAGGACCACATGGGAGCTCCAGCTGCCTTGCCACTGGACCATTAGGGAGGTAGGATATGGTCACTGGGGGTCAAATGATTGGGGACAATGTGGAGATGGCCAATGGGGGCAATGTGGAGGTGACTAATGGGGGCAATGCGGAGGAGGCCAATGGGGGGCAACGTGGTGGGGGGCCATGGCAATGTTTGCACCAGGGCCTGGTGGCTTCTAGTTACACCTCTGCCACACCACCAGGGAGCGAACAAACCCCTCTACTTCACCAACTGGTATTGATGAATGTAAGTAGGGGTAAGGAGACCAGATATCCCTTTCAATCAGGGAAGCTTATAAAACCATACACTGCAGGGATGCACTTATTCCTGTCCAGTTCTGCAGAATGACAGTTGCATAAGCATCCCTGATTTACAGTGATAAGTGGTCAACTTAAATAGAGGTACTTAACAAAATTGTGGCAAAGCTTCATTTTTTATAGATAAAACTGAAGCGTCTAGGAATAAAAATTATATATTAATGTGTGTATGTACTGTATATATAATGTATCTCAATTTGTGTAAATATGTAAACCTTTACTGAATACTATCCAGGACATACTTGAAAATGAGGGAAATCTCAATGTATTCTTACTGGTAAAACATTTTCTAAATAAATAAAATAACCAGATCGTGTGTAAGAGTGTCACAATCCTTCCGTTCTTGCCGCCACGATCCTTCTGCTCTTGCCAGCACTTGTGATGAAGTGCTGGGCTTCCCGGCGGCTGTGCACTTGCACGATGAGCGACATGCATTGGATGACATCGAGCATTGTGTCATCATCATCCCTTCATACCTGCTGCCTTCATAAGCCTGGTGATACTGCAACTCGATGTTCAGCTGTTAGCTTGAGTCCCAGTGTATGTACCTGGCAGTTTTTCTCTGCACTTCTGGATCTTCTGACCTTGGCCTGTTGTATAATCCTGCATTACCTCTGGACCTCCTGTGTTGTCTCCAGACCTCTCTGGACATCTTCTGCCTTGTTCAACTTGGAGGTTCCTTTTCTCTGGTCTGACTCAGGTACCTTGACCCTTAGCTTGTTACTGGACTTCTTGCTCTCAGTCTACCCTGACCTCTGGCCTGTTACTGGACATTGCTTACTCTCAGTCTGCCCTGACCTCTGGCCTGTTACAGGACATTGCTTTCTCTCAGCCTGCCTTGACTTCTGTCCTGTTACTGGACATTGCTTAGTCTCAGCCTGCTCTGACCTCTGGCCTGTTACTGGAGACTGCTTGCTCACATCCTGCCCTGACCTCTAGCCTGTTACTAGACTCTGCTTGTAAACTACCTGCACTGACTTCTGGCTTACTTCTGGACTGTACATCCTGTGTTCTACTCTGTACTGGGCCAACTACTGTACCATCTTTGGTCCTCAGGTTTAATTCTCTATCACTCTGCATTTTAGGGTTCCTACCTTTTTATTCAGACTAATACAGCTTTCTACTATCCTCTGGGTAGCTCCATCCACTCAGAGGGAAGTTGCAGTAAGCTAACAAACCATAACAAAGAGATAGTGAAGGAAGGAAGAAGAGGAGAAGAATAGAAAGAAGGGGGGGGGGGAGGGAGAGGGCCAACCGCATGAGCCACAAACACGTCCAAGGAGCCTAACCCCAACTTTACTCAGTTAGGTTGCTGCAGTGTGTGTAATGAACAATAATAATCCTTCTTCTCCTGAGTAGGGTGTTTGTGAAAGTGGCATAAATGTTCATCCTTCACCATTAGTATTAACCCTTTGAGTGCCAGAGGGGTATGCAACACATCGCAAAGCAATGTGTTGCGTACCCCTCTGGCATGCAAAAGGGTTAATAAGCCATGTAAAAACACTTAAGGCAACAATGAGTCACATTTTAGTGTTGATGGCATAGACAAGGTAGGTGTAACAGTTTAATCAACTGTTGAGTCTGACAGTAAGAGTAACAAGTACAACACCTATCCTGAAAGTAGTATTGAATGTTCTGAAAATGCTGTTAGGGGAAAGTAGTGGGAAAAAAGCATCAGAAGATGTTGACAATGACCTAATTACTGATGATTATGTTAAGCTAGAACATATCCCTCTAGCATTCTCCTCTTCTTTTGATACAGATACATTTTGAAAGTAAGAGATGACATGGCCAGAAAATTAGCTGAAATGAAAATACCCAATGTTTATTGTTTATAAATTGTTTGAGAAATCAATTTGAAATTCTGGCTCTGGACAAGTAAAGATGTCTAAAAACACAATCTTTCTGTCAGTCATCATCATTGTCACCTCTTGCAAGTCCAACCTCCACCCAGCCATACACACATATTGAGTAATCAGCAACACATGTCATCAACGTCCACAACCCTAGCTATGAACAGTGTTCTGCTACTGTTGGAAGTACAGCACCTTTGAAACCTAGTAGTACAACTGGAACATTTATTTGAAGTAGTAATCCCTCAGAAACTCCTCTGTCTATGAAGTCTACAGTCTACTTCACTCATGATCCAAAAGCTAACCATCTTGCTATCTTTTGTCTGTGTAAAAAGCTTCTGAGCAGGGGGAAAGCAGGATCAAACCTAGGCACACCCTCATCAATGTCACATCTGAAGCACAAGCACAAATCTGATTGGGAGACATACCATCAACATGTCAGAGGTGAAGTAGAAGCACTCCTAAAAGTTCCTGGGGCTCTGAAGCAGATAATAGTAATATTGTTGATGTGTCAGAGGGTGTGGTAAGATTTATTCATTTACACCAACATCCATGGCTCTGGTTACTGGTCTGCAAATGCAAAAGGATGACTCTGAGTTTGCTGGAGATTACAAGAGTCATAGAGTGCCCACATCTGCCACAACCACCCCCACCACCACTTCGATTGCCACATATCATGTTGTTAAAGCAATAAAACTACACAGTTTTTCCATTATGCACCGCTATCCCAAACTTACTGAGTTCTTAGAAAAGAGTCAGAACCAGCACAAGAATAATCCAAAAGTACACCTGTGGAATAGTAAACTTGACAAAATGTTGATATGCTGCCTTTTTCTTTTGTTAAAAACAGAGATTTTAAAGAGCTGATGTCATATGTTGCACCCTGCTCGCATATCCCAAGCCACAGTTATTTTTTAAGGATGTGTGTGCCAGAGTTGTAAAAGCAGGTGGTTAGTGTCTTGGTCAAAAGATAAAGGTATTCAGCCTGCTAACAATTTTTTCAAGACATGTGTTGCTGTAGGACTCTGCCTGCTCACAGCTTTTACTTTCAGCTGTTGATTTCTCCCCTTCAACCCTCAGCAGCAATATTACTGAGGTGGAAAATAGTTTATTAAAGTATTTTACCAGGAAGCATACATTGAAATTGTCTCTCATTTTCAAGAATGTGGTGGGTACTAGTGATGAGCGAGCATGCTCGGCCGAAGCTCGGTTCGGCTCGAGCATCGCTCTGCTCGGCACATGGCGGTACTCGTACGAGTACCGCATGTGCTCACCCGCCATGTTCGGGTCTCCTCCCCGCACGTTTCGCGGCTGCTGCGCAGCCAATAAACGTGCGGGTAGGCTCTGACATCAGTGTAATGCCAGCAGCCATGTTGGCTGCTGGCATTACACTGATTGGCTGGCCAGAACCCGTGATCGGGTGCTGTATAGAACCTGACCAGCGAGTTCGGCTCAGTCTTAGCCAGGGTGAGACGAGGATAGGAAGGGAAAGTCAGTGTAGGCAGAAAAAAAGTGCGTTTGAACAACAAAAAGACCCAAAAGTCCTTTTTAGGACTATTGTGTGTGAGGGCAGCAGATATATTTTGTTTTGGGGGGCAGAGTTAAAAAAAAAAAGTCACATATTCCGTTCACTGTGCCTAGCCGCAGATTAGCAGCACATTCTGTTAGTGTGCAAAGTTTCAGATTAGCAGCACATTCTGTTTAGTGTGCAAAGTTGGAGATTAGCAGCACATTCTTTTTAGTGTGCAAAGTTGCAGATTAGCAGCACATTCTGTTTAGTGTGCAAAGTTGCAGATTAGCAGCACATTCATTTTAGTGTGCAAAGTTGCAGATTAGCAGCACATTCTGTTTAGTGTGCAAAGTTACAGATTAGCAGCACATTCTGTTCAGTGTGCAAAGTTGCAGATTAGCAGCACATTCTTTTTAGTGTGCAAAGTTGCAGATTAGCAGCACATTCTGTTTAGTGTGCAAAGTGTAAAAAATAAAAGTCACTTATTCCGTTCACTGTGCCTAGCCGCAGATAAGCAGCACATTCTGTTTAGTGTGCAAAGTTGCAGATTAGCAGAACATTCTGTTTAGTGTGCAAAGTGTAAAAAATAAAAGTCACATATTCCATTCACTGTGCCTAGCCGCAGATAAGCAGCACATTCTGTTTAGTGTGCAAAGTTGCAGATTAGCAAAACATTCTGTTTAGTGTGCAAAGTGTAAAAAATAAAAGTCACATATTCCATTCACTGTGCCTAGCCGCAGATAAGCAGCACATTCTGTTTAGTGTGCAAAGTTGCAGATTAGCAGAACATTCTGTTTAGTGTGCAAAGTGTAAAAAATAAAAGTCACATATTCCATTCACTGTGCCTAGCCGCAGATAAGCAGCACATTCTGTTTAGTGTGCAAAGTTTAAAAAATAAACGTCACATATTCCGTTCACTGTGCCTAGCCGCAGATAAGCAACACATTCTGTTTAGTGTGCAAAGTTGCAGATTTGCAGCACATTCTGTTTAGTGTGCAAAGTGTTAAAAATAAAAGTCACATATTCTGTTCACTGTGCCTAGCCGCAGATAAGCAGCACATTCTGTTTAGTGTGCAAAGTGTTAAAAATAAAAGTCACATATTCTGTTCACTGTGCCTAGCCGCAGATAAGCAGCACATTCTGTTTAGTGTGCAAAGTGTTAAAAATAAAAGTCACATATTCTGTTCACTGTGCCTAGCCGCAGATAAGCAGCACATTCTGTTTAGTGTGCAAAGTTGCAGATTAGCAGAACATTCTGTTTAGTGTGCAAAGTGTAAAAAATAAAAGTCACATATTACATTCACTGTGCCTAGCCGCAGATAAGCAGCACATTCTGTTTAGTGTGCAAAGTTGCAGATTATCAGCACATTCTGTTTAGTGTGCAAAGTGTAAAAAATAAAAGTCACTTATTCCGTTCACTGTGCCTAGCCGCAGATAAGCAGCACATTCTGTTTAGTGTGCAAAGTTGCAGATTTGCAGCACATTCTGTTTAGTGTGCAAAGTGTTAAAAATAAAAGTCACATATTCTGTTCACTGTGCCTAGCCGCAGATAAGCAGCACATTCTGTTTAGTGTGCAAAGTGTTAAAAATAAAAGTCACATATTCTGTTCACTGTGCCTAGCCGCAGATAAGCAGCACATTCTGTTTAGTGTGCAAAGTTGCAGATTAGCAGAACATTCTGTTTAGTGTGCAAAGTGTAAAAAATAAAAGTCACATATTACATTCACTGTGCCTAGCCGCAGATAAGCAGCACATTCTGTTTAGTGTGCAAAGTTGCAGATTATCAGCACATTCTGTTTAGTGTGCAAAGTGTAAAAAATAAAAGTCACTTATTCCGTTCACTGTGCCTAGCCGCAGATAAGCAGCACATTCTGTTTAGTGTGCAAAGTTGCAGATTTGCAGCACATTCTGTTTAGTGTGCAAAGTGTTAAAAATAAAAGTCACATATTCTGTTCACTGTGCCTAGCCGCAGATAAGCAGCACATTCTGTTTAGTGTGCAAAGTGTTAAAAATAAAAGTCACATATTCTGTTCACTGTGCCTAGCCGCAGATAAGCAGCACATTCTGTTTAGTGTGCAAAGTGTTAAAAATAAAAGTCACATATTCTGTTCACTGTGCCTAGCCGCAGATAAGCAGCACATTCTGTTTAGTGTGCAAAGTTGCAGATTTGCAGCACATATTCCGTGTAATATGAAGAAGGCGGGTAAAAAGGGACGGGGAAGTGGACGTGATCCTGATAGTTCAGGGCGCGGGTCAGGACGCGTAGAAACTGTGCCTGGTGCCAGAGCACAAGAAAGAAAGACATCCACCATACCTAGCTTCATGTCTCAGTTTACAGGGCGTCGCAGGACATCACTCTCGAGGTCAGACCACTGCGAACAGGTGGTCAGTTGGATTTCAGGTGATACTGCTTCCAGTCGGTTAAGCACCACCCTGTCTTCCACCAAGTCCACTCTCAGTAGCCAAGAGTCTGGTCAACATAATCCTCACCCTGATCATCCTTCCTCCCACCATAGAGGGTCTGGTCAAAGAAGTGATCCCACACTGGGATATAGTGAGGAGCTCGTCTCATCGCCAATCCTTCATTTGAACCTCTCTCCAAGCAGGCTTGCAGAGGAACATGAAATCTTGTGCCCTGATTCACAACCTCTAGAGGGTACCCAATCACAAGAAGATGACAGAGGTGAACGGCATTTAAGGTCAAAGGAAGTGGATGATGATGATGATGAGACACAGTTGCCATCAAATCAACCACTATTACTGTCTCAAGACCTTGATGAGGAGGAAGATATACAGTTGTCAATGACTGAGTATGAGGTGGGATCAAGAAATGAGGAGGATGATCAGCGTGAGGAAGTGGAGGAGGACTTGGTGGACGATGAGGTGACTGACCCCACCTGGGAAGGTGGAGAGCCGAGTGATGACAGCAGTCCTGAGGGTGAGCCATCTGCAGCACCGCAACAGGCTGGAAGAGGCAGTGGTGTGGCTACAGAAAGAAGGCGGACCGCACCAAACCGGCCCGCAAATGTTCCACGGAGCACCCCCTTGCGTAAATCTCCCTTGCCAAGGGCTAGGTGTTCTGCGGTATGGCGTTTTTTTAAGGAAAGTGCGGACGACAAAAAAATTGTATTTGCAACCTGTGCCACACCAGAATGAGCCGAGGCATGAACACTAGAAACTTCACCACCACCAGCATGATCCGACACATGGCATCCAAGCACCGTAATAAGTGGGAGGAACGCCCGGATCGCCAATCTGTGTCTGCAGGCCACACCACTGCCTCCTCTTCCCCTGTTTTCGGTGCAGGCCAATCGCCTGTCGAAGGCGCAGGCCCGCATACCTCCCGCCCTGCACCTGTACCATCTGAAGCACCATCAGCGACCACATCCACTTCCCTGTCCCAGCGCAGCGTCCAAATGTCGTTACCCCAGGCATTTGAGAGCAAGCGAAAATACCCAGCCACCCACCCACAGGCCATAGCACTAACCTCACACCTTTCCAAATTACTGGCCATCGAAATGCTGCCATTTAGGTTTGTGGAGACTGAGTCCTTCCGCAGCCTGATGGCAGCAGCTGTCCCTCGGTACGCAGTCCCCAGCCGCCACTACTTTTCCCGGTGTGCCGTCCCCGCCTTACACCACCATGTGTCCCGTAACATCACCCTTGCCCTGACCAATGCAGTTACTGGGAAGGTCCACTTAACGACTGACACATGGACAAGTGCTTGTGGCCAGGGACGCTACATTTCCCTGACGGCACACTGGGTGAATGTCGTGGAGGCTGGGAGCGACTCGGACCCTGATATGGCACAGGTGCTACCCACGCCGAGGATTGCGGGCCCTACCTCCATCAGGGTTTCCGCCAGCACCTACGTTATTGGCTCCTCCTCCTCCGTTTCCACCTCCGAATTCTCTGCGCGCAGCGCCACTCACCCATCAGCCGGTAGCTGGAAGCAGTGTAGCACTGCAGTGGGGAAGCGTCAACAGGCCGTGCTGAAGCTGATCTGCCTTGGGGACAAACAGCACACGGCCTCAGAGCTGTTGCAGGGGATTAGTCACCAGACCGAGCAGTGGCTCTCGCCACTCAACCTGCAACCAGGCATGGTTGTGTGTGATAATGGGCGTAACTTGGTGGCGGCTTTGGAGCTCGGCAAGCTCACACACGTACCATACCTAGCGCATGTATTTAATTTAGTGGTTCAGCGATTTCTAAAAACCTACCCCAATTTGCATGATCTCTTGACCAAGGTGCGCCGCGTGTGTGCACATTTCCGTAAGTCATCAACAGCTTCAGCCGGCCTGTTGAAGCTGCAGCAGCGCTTACAATTGCCAGCTCACCGGCTGCTGTGTGACGTGAGCACGCGCTGGAACTCCACCTTCCACATGTTGGCCCGGCTTTGTGAGCAGCAGAGGGCAGTAGTGGAGTACCAGCTGTTACACGGTCGTCGCCTCTCCGTTCAACTTCCTCTAATCAGAAGTGAGGAGTGGGAATGGATGTCAGACCTCTGTGAGGTTTTACGCAATTTTGAGGAATCGACACAGATGGTGAGCGGCGATAACGCTATTATCAGTGTAACCATCCCACTTCTGTGTCTACTGAAACGCTCGCTGCTCACAATTAAAACCGACGCTTTGCATGTGGAAGAGGTGGAAATGCGGGAGGAAGAGCTTACACAAGGTGATAGCCAGAGCACCCTCACTTCGTCTTCTCAGCGACAATTGGAGGAGGCGGAGGAGGAGGAGGAGGAAGACACGGTTGCCTCCGCTACAGAGGGTAGCCATGGAACTTTAGTTCCATCTCTTCAGCGTGGGTGGGCAGAAGAGGAGGAAGAGGATGAGGAGATTGAGAGTCATCCTCCTGGTGAGGACAGCGAAATCTTGCCTGTTGGTACTCTGGCACACATGGCTGACTTTATGTTAGGCTGCCTTTCCCGTGACCCACGCGTTATACGCATTTTAGACAACACGGATTACTGGGTGTTCACCCTTCTGGACCCCCGCTACAAAGAGAATTTCTCATCTCTCATTCCTCCGGTGGAGAGGACAAGCAAAATGGTGCAATACCAGAAGGTTCTTGTCGAAAAATTGCTCCAAAATTTTCCATCTGACAACGCTGGCGGCAGAGTACGTGCTACCTTGGCCAACCGAGAAGGGGAGAAAAGGGGAGCACACAGCAGTTCCGACAAAGGCAGGGCAACACTCTCCAAGGCGTGGGACACCTTCATGACACCCCGCCAGCACCCTCACCCTGATGCGCAGCCTAGTGTCACATGGAGGGAAAAGTTTTGGAAGATGGTGAAGGAGTACGTAGCAGACCGTGTCAGCGTCCTCAATGATCCCTCTGTGCCTTACAACTACTGGGTGTCCAAGCTGGACACGTGGTATGAACTGGCACTCTACGCCTTGGAGGTGCTGGCCTGCCCTGCCGCCAGCGTTGTATCTGAGCGGGTATTTAGTGCTGCTGGTGGCATCATAACAGATAAGCGTATCCGCCTTTCCACCGAAAATGCTGATAGGTTGACACTTATAAAAATGAACAAGGCCTGGATTTCCCCTGACTTCTCCACTCCACTGGAGGAAAGCCCCGGGGGAACATAAAGTCACTTTAGATATGTTATTTACAATGATGGGAATACTCTGTATTCCCATTCACCCCTTCCACCCAAAAAATGGGTATATGGTTGACTCTCTTCCATATACCCTGGGATATAATTTTTATATAGGGCCAGCTCACCAGCGGGCCCTGTGATATAATTTTTATATAGGGCCAGCTCACCAGCGGGCGCTGTTTGACAATTTTTGTATAGGTCAGCTCACCAGCGGGCCTTCTCATATAATGTTTTATTGGGTCAGCTCTCTAGCGGGCCCTCTCATATAATGTTTTATAGCGTCAGCTCACTAGCGGGCCTTCGCATATAATGTTTAGGATGGTCAGCTCCGCAGCAGACCCTCACCCATAATGTTTTAGATGGTCGGCTCAGTGCACGTTTCCCTCTTAATCATGGCCCCAGTTCTGAAAAATCGAGGAAATTTTTGGGAGAATTTGCCTCTGCGCACGTTTCCCTCTTAATCATGGCCCCAGTTCAGAAAAATCGATGAAATTTTTGGGAGAATTTGCCTCTGCGCACTTTTCCCTCTTAATCATGGCCCCAGTTCAGAAAAATCGAGGAAATTTTTGGGAGAATTTGCCTCTGCGCACGATTCCCTCATAATCATGGCCCCAGTTCCGAAAAATCGATGAAATTTTTTGCAGAATTTGCAGATGATATACAAGTAAATATACAGCAAATACTGTTTGGTAACAATTTTTCGCCTAAAGTCGTTTTTATCTTCCTTTTTGTGTGTTTTACGGTCAGTCTGTAAAAATGGCATACTGCGGGCGAAACATCGTTCCCAGCAGCGATGTTGGAGTCCAAGATGCATCCAGACATCCTCCCTATGCTGTCCCTGAACCATTTCTGTGGTGTTTCCATCATTTTCTGACCTTTTCCTATGGACCAGGCACCCTCCCCTCATCAGAGCAGGGGGTGCCTGGTGTAATGCTCGAGTCCTCCCATTGACTTCAATGGGGCTCGGGTGCTCGGCCGAGCACTCGAGCCTCCGGGGGCGCTCGGTCAGAGCACCCGAACACCCGAGCATTGGGGTGCTCGATCATCACTAGTGGGTACTTATTTTGTCTTCCTCTGAATGGTGAAAAGATGAATTGACTTTGCCAGGACTAGAATCTGAGACCCTGTGGTGTGAAATATTGCAGTCATAGAAAGCATTAATGAAAAATGGGAAAATTGTCAAGGGAAACTTATTGACATTTGCAAAAAAAGGCAGAAATGTATTGTCTAAAAGTGTGAATTTTCACAAGAAATTGCTAATTTTCTTCGAAAATCCCCATGGGAACATTATTTGACTTTTCATTAATCCCTACTTACAACCCTATTAAACCCACAAAGGGGGTTTATGTGCTCAAGGGGGAACTAATGTCACTCTTGTGACCCCCATGCCCTCTGTTTAAGGAGAGCATAGGTCAGAAAAGGGTTCAATGAACCCCCAAACCCTTGCTGGATAGGTGGTCCCTTGTGTCCTCTCTTCATTAAAAAGAGTAATCTAAAAAAGGAAAAAATGTTACTCTGCCACTGTCAGACAATTCAGTCCACTTTGGACTCAATGCCAATTGAGGGAGCTTTGAGTTTGCAGCAGCAGCAGCTGCTGCTGCTACAAACTCAAAACAGCCTCAGTTGGCATTGAATCCAAAGTGGACTGAATTTTTTACTCTTTTTTATGATGAGAGGACACAAGAGACCACAGTCAAACAATTCGGTCCACATTGGATGCATTGCCAGTTGAGAGAGTTTTACGTTTGTAGCAGCAGCATTTATTACCTCCCATGTACATCCAAAGGTTCTGTCCAAGAGGTGATTGACTGAACTTAAATGAGTCCCACTGATTAACTACATCAAAGGAACTAATGTTAAAAATAACAAATTAAGCCTGTTATTGGTATATTGCTTTTACTCACAAATAGTTCCTCTGTGGAATAAAATGAATCAAATTAGCAGCCAATCAGAGGCTGAACTTTACTATGACTGGCTTCTTTCTATCACAGGCTGTTAAGCTGTAATTAGCTGAACATTTACTATCAGCTGATGAAAGCTTTGATAGACTAAATTCCATTGAGAAAGCAGCAGGCCACATTGGTAGTTTGATATAAAGTAAAAGAAATGTGTCAGTATACACTAAAAGTTTATTCATCTGAACTTGTAATAGAATAAGGCTGTAAGGGAAGATAGTTACTAAAGAGTATTTTAAAAATACAAATAGAAACCCAAATTGAAATACATCATTATAGCAATCTGTAAAAAGTATATTTTATGTATGTTTTCTCAGAGATCTTGATTGAAGCATAATAGTAATTTTAACTTGAGGATGTATATAACTTGAAATTGGCAATGGTGCATCACAACAGCATCATCTAAATTAGAGGTTCTCAGCCCATGCCCTCAGTGGCCACTGACAGCCAGGACTTAGGAATTTCCCTGCTAGAGGCTCAAGTCATATTGATTAACTCACCTGTGCTCTTAAAAGGAAATTCTCAAATCCTGGCCTGATAGTAGCCATTGAGGGCACTGGTTGAGAACCACTGATCTAAATTATACCTTTGTGTCACAGTCATAATAAGAGGCTTAACATAAATAATTTTCAGACCAAAAAATGGAAATGTGTGCTAAATATATAATCCCTTGGTAGGCAAAATGACAGACATTTTGTTTTATTATTCTCTTTCTCAAATGTTGATAATTATATGGCATGGATCCAGTTTCTCAGTGCCTCGGATCGTCCCTTCTGAGGTAGTGTTTGGAGCCATGGGAATATGGTACTTCTGCTCTTCTCTTGTTTCTGGCCTCTTGACACATGTGTAGCCGTCCTCTTCTTCCACGTCTTCTTTTGTGTGGCATTATCTCTCTGTGTGTCAAGGCTGTGTCATTGACACATCTTCCCTTTATTAACTCTTGCTTCTGTCTAGTTGGCACTCAGTTATACTAGCTTCATCAGTATTTACATGGTGTTTCCTTGTCTTGCCGTACCAGATGAATGACCCTCTGCTTGACTGCCACATATGAACCATAGCCGGCTGCACTGATCCTCTGCCTGACTACTGTATATGAACCATAGGCACATGCATTGACCTTTGGATTGTCTGACTACACTTTCATGTGTCCCCTTGGTTTCTGTGCAGATTGCATCCTTTAAGAGCCTTGAACCTGGGTTCCAGTCTCCCTACTATCTATCCTCTGTGATTGCAGCAGAATAACTTAGCAAAAAGAGTTCCAGTCTTCCTACTATCTACCCTTTCAGAGTGCAACAGAATAACTGAGCAAAACTTATATGGATCCTACAAGCTTATTTGAAGCCATTTCTGCCTTGGATAGTCAGATTTCTGCCCTATCAGTTTCTGTACAAGAGCTCCAGACTAACCGAAATACCCTTCAACCATGTCGTCAGATTTTGCAAGCTGGCAAACTTTATCTATCTGCTTCTACAGCTTCCAACGTTTCTGACTCAGGTATGCCTGAACTGGGGGTTCCGCCCCCTGAGAAACATAATGGTTATAAGGGGAATATACAGATTTCATCACTTCTTGGGAGCTACTTTTCTCCTTCAGTCCACACACCTACACTATGGACATCATCAAAGTACACACCACGATAACCTTATTGATTAGTGAACCACAATTATGGGCTAACCATTTACTCTGTTCCACCAGCCCGGCCTTAAATACCTGGCTTGCCTTTCATCAAAGTTTACATTCCCTCTATGAAGATCCTCTCAGAAGGTCCTCTGCTCAATCCTCCATCAGACATTTGAGCCAGGTTCATAGGTTAGTTGAAGATTATGTATCTGGAGCATGTCAGTTGAAACTGGTTGGAGTGAGGTTGTATTGAGGCAGCCCTCTTAAATTAATTATTTTGTGGTCTCTGTAACTGTCTTAAAGATGAACTTGCTCGGGTGTTTGGAAGACTTGATTTTATTGAAAGACATAAGGGATATCACTCTTCTTCTTTTTCCTCATGTCAAACTCTACCCATCACACTGGATACTTCTATTCCTGCCTCCTGTGCCCCTCAGGAAGAACCCATGCAGTTGGGTTTAGTTTGTGGTCCTCTGCGAGTCTGAGAGACACCATCAAAGACAATCCTATTGTGGTGACAACCTTTTTTTAAGGTCCTGCCTTAAAAGATCATGTCCTACTGGAGGTAAGATGCTCCTTTAATGATGTGACTCCTAATTTGTCTGTCTCGGTCTGTTTGCAGTGGGATGACCAATGACATCCTTTGACTGCCATTATGGACTCTGAGGCTAGTGGCTGTTTCATGGATCAAGATCTTGCTAACCATCTATGTGTACCCAATAGAGCTAAGACCCATCCTCTATGTATTCAGAATTTCTCCATATTTTACTTTTGGAGATAACGTTAGGATTTAAAAATGTAATTAACCCCTTAACGACATGTGCCGTACTATGACCGTCACGGTCCTTGAAATACTTAAGGACCGATGATGGTCATAGTACGTCACGTACTTTTTACTTACAGCGCTCTACTGGGAGCGCTGTAAGTAAAAATAGGGCCTGAAATTGACCTCTTCAAGATCGGAGCAATCTCTATCAGGCCCCATAGTGACACGCCGATACACGCAACAGGTCACGTGTACCGGCGCGTCCACGTGGTTCAATGCGGTCCTTATGGGAAGGAAACGTCCCAGGACCACCGGTCATTAAGGGGTTAATACTGACATTATACAATTATACGATTTGTTTTGATGTTAAAGGGGAACATTCACCTCATAATTTTTTTTACCATAGGTAGTATTAGGAAAGCTTTTTTTTTTTTCTAAATATACATACTTTTAAAGATATTGCATCTTCAAGCTGTGCACTTCCACATAATGCGGCAAGCTGAATCTTCGGCATGGCTCTTCTTCAACTCCCACCTACCCCCCAGCTGCCCCAGGGAGCGAGTTGTTACATCAAGCTCCAGTTAACATTATACTGCGAACCTCAGTACAGTGCTAACCGGAGCTTGATATAACGATAGAAGCCATTCACACCACACCGAAGGGAAGCATGAACACGTACCTGGGGCAGTTGGGAGGGAGGTGGGAGGATAAGAAGAGCTGTGCTGAAGATTCAGTGTGCTGCATTATGCTGACCGGCACAGCTTGAAGATAAAATATCTTTAAAAGTAGTAAATTTAAAAAAAAAAAAAAAAAAAGCTTCCCTAATACTACTTTATTAACTAAATATATGGTAAACAATTTTTGTGAGGTTATTGTTCCCCTTTAAGTTTGACCACACCTACTTATATCACTTTGACTGCCAGAGGGGCACACAATGCATTGTGTACCCCTCTGGCACTCAAAGGGTTAAAATAAATTATCCGAAATTATCTTTCATGAACTAGTAAAAAAAAAAAAAATTATTTATCTCTGCAGGTTTGAATCCCGGCAGGGTCAACTCAGCCCTTCATCCTTCCGAGGTTGATAAATGAGTACCATTGATTAGGTAATAATAACATCTATTATTCAGCTGCTGATTTAGTTAATTCCGAGAGCGTGAGTTGAAAGCGCTTTGAGTCCCACTGGGAGAAATGTGCTATATAAATACTAGCTATTATTATTATTATCTCTTTAAAAATGTAATGTTTTAACCCTTTAAAGACCACTCGGTCCAGTAGTGTGGCACTTTTTTTTCACAGTTGCATTCTGGGATAGCATACTGCGATCCCAGAATTCCATGATGTTCCAGGACCGCCACCCGTCCATAACGTCCGGACAGACGTGACGGTCCTGTCACATCACTGGTCGTTAAGGGGTTAAAGACAAAATTAAATTCTGATTTTAATAATGCTTCTTCCTTCCATTTTCTGACAATAAGGTTCTAATACTGTAACATTTTCAAAACAGCCATTTGGTCTTTGAACATTCAATTCTAATAAAAGGGACACTAAAACTGACTACAATTTAAAGGGATAGTAATACTTAAAATGTAAAAGAAAATATGTTGTAGTGTTTATCCCCCTGAGTAAAACAAGGGTCCTCCTACTGCTGAAAGATGTTTTATTTAAAAGATATTACAGCTCAAACTTGATTTTTTTTAGGGGTAATATCACAGTGGCCTGAAATTGTACAGTGGCGCTGTTTCTACACCATCCTATGGAGATTCATGGCCAACTCACCAGAGCTGTCCATAGGATGGTGTAGTAACAGCGCCACTGTACAATTTCAGGCCACTGTGATATTGCACCTAAAAAATTCAAGTTAGAGCTGTAATAACTTTTTAATAAAACATCTCTCAGCAGTGGGAGTACCCTTGCTTTACTCAGGGGGATAAACACTAAATATATATATATATTTACATATTAAAGGGGATCTATCACCCCTTTATAACTTTGTGAAATAGTCTTCTTATATAGCGAATATGCTTTAAAGTTTATTCATTTTTTTTAACCCCTTAAGGACCAGCAGTCCTGGGGTGTGTGGTCTTTAAGGACCAGATAGGAAATGTTGACGTGCTGTCCCATGTGACTGATCACGTGGGGTGGCACGCAGAACGGGGGACTGAAAGAGATCGCTCCGGTCTTACTACAGGAGTGCGGTGAGTAAAAGAATGTGACGTACCAGGACCGTCACTGGTCCTTAAATGCTGGACCAGCATGACGGTCCTGCCACGTCAATGGTCCTTAAGGGGTTAAACCACTTTGCAGACATTAAAAGAATAAATACAGCCCCGCGGCCTACTTCCAGCCAGGCTGCAGTTACCTAATCCTTGCAGCAGCCTGCCACTCTACCTCTCTCTATCCAGCCTCCTCCTATGACGGAGGCTGGCTGTCTGTAAGCTGGAGCACTCTCATTGGCCAGAAATCAATCTCTGCCAATGAGAGCGCTCCAGCTTACAGACAGCCAGTCTCCGTCATAGGAGGAGGCTGGATAGAGAGAGGTAGAGTGGCAGGCTGCTGCAAGGATTAGGTAACTGCAGCCTGGCTGGAAGCAGTTGCGGGCTGTATTTATTCTTCTAATTTCTGCAAACATGTGGTTTAAAAAAAAATGAATAAACTTTAAAGGGATAGTAATACTTTATTATTACTATCCCCTATATTGTAGGTATTTGTAAAATAATTTAATAGCTCCCAAGTTCATCTCTCAAACCTTTATGGTTTGAGAGATAACTGAAGGCAAAGTTCCCCCTCCCTCCCCCTTCACTGAAGTCAGCGTTGTACTGACTGCAGGGGAAGTTTGTCGTATGACAGGCTTGAGGCTCTGCAGCTGAGCCGAGATCGCGTTCGTGAAAAAGAATGATTTCACTGAAACGGTCCTCTACATGTGATTGGTTTGCAAGCAGATGTAGAAGAACGTTTCAGTGAATAATTCTTTGTCACTAACGCGATCGCGGCCCTGCTACAGAGCCGCATGATGAAAGACCGGATATCCCTGCGGTCAGCACCACGCTGACTTCAATGAAGGGGGAGGGAGGGGGAACTTTGCCTTCGGTTATCTCTCAAACCATAAAAGTTTGAGAGATGAACCTTGTGGCTATTACATTATTTTGGAAATACCTACAATATGGGTGATAGTAATAATAAAGTATTACTATCCCTTTAAAGCATATTAGCTATATAAGAAAACTATTTACACAAAGTTGTAAAGGGGTGATAGATCCCTTTTAAGCATTATTATCCCTTTAACCCCTTAAGGACCCTTGACGTACCAGGACCGTCAAGGGTAAAAGCGATCCAACGACCCTTGACGGTCCTGGTACGTCAAGGGTTAAACTCTTCCATCGCGGCCGCACGGAGCGATGGAAGAGTTCAAGCCGCTTGTTACTAAGTGTCCCGGTATCGGGACACTTAGTAACAAGCGGCAGAAACATTGTTGCAACATGCGATTCGCTTCATAAGCGAATCACATGTTGCAAAACCTGAATGACAGGGACAGTATTTGTAAATACTGTCCCTGTCAGATCTCTATGCCTCCCTCCACCTTGCATACTGCTGAGGTGGAGAGAGACATAGAGAGATGGTGTTCCAGTGTTCCTGGAAAAAAAAAAAGTTAAAAAAAAGTTTAAATAAAAAAAAATTAACCCTTTGATCACTGTTCTGCAGTGATCAATAAGTTCCCCCCATCTGATCACTCTTGAAGTGATCAATTTGCTGCAGATCAGTTTTTCTGATCTGTGGGACACCCCCCATCCCCCTGGAATTTTTTTTTAGATTTTTTTACAATTTTTTAAATTTTTTTTAAATATTTTTTTTTTTTTTTAAATAGTAAATATAGTTTAGGTAGGTAGTTTGGTAGGTTTAGTGTAGACGTGTGTTAGGGAAAGTTTTAGGGATAGATTTAGGTTTAGGGGAAAAAAAAAAACCCAACCCCTCACCAAAAAAAAAAAAAAAATATATATATAAGCGCAGTTTAGATAGGTAGTTCAATTGGGTTAGGTAGGTTCAGGATATACGTAGGTTAGGGTAAGTTTTAGGGTTAGATTTAGGTTTAGGGATAGCGTAAGAAAAAAACCCCCCAAAAAACCCCAAAACCCCCCCCCCAAAAAAATATATATAATAAGTGCAGTTTAGATAGGTAGTTCACTTGGGTTAGGTAGGTTCAGGATATACGTAGGTTAGGGTAAGTTTTAGGGTTAGATTTAGGTTTAGGGATAGCGTAAGAAAAAAAAAAAAAAACCAAAAAACCCCAAACCCCCCCCCAAAAAAAAAAAAAAAAAATATATATATATATATATATATATATATATATATATATAATAAGTGCAGTTTAGATAGGTAGTTCATTTGGGTTAGGTAGGTTCAAGATATACGTAGGCTAGGGTAAGTTTTAGGGTTAGATTTAGTTTTAGGGATAGCGTAAGAAAAAAAAAGAAAAAAAAAAGTTTTTTTAGTGGGCAAAATGCAGCGCAGGTACAGCGTTGAAGAGGCATATGCTTTTTTGGCGTCTGACTCTGAGGCAACAGACACTGCGTCAGATTTTGACATAGCGCAGTTTTCAGAAAGTGAGAGCAGCTCTAGTGATGACGCTGGGCCTTCTGTCAAGAAAAGACGCACTGCCCCAAGAGCTGCTCTGGCAACTGCCCCAGCACCTGCCAAAAGAACTGCCCAAAGACCTACCAAAATACCTACCCAAAGAAATGCCCCAAGTGCTGCCCCAAGAGCAGCCCTGGCAACTGCCCCAGCACCTGCCAAAAGATCTGCCCAAAGACCTACCAAAGAAATGCCCCAAGTGCTGCCCCAAGAGCTGCCCTGGCAACTGCCCCAGCACCTGCCAAAAGATCTGCCCAAAGACCTGCCAAAAGACCTGCCCAAAGAAATGCCCCAACACCTGCCACTCCGGATCCTAATGAATGGGTATCAATTTATGCCCACAAATCTCAGAATTCACAGGCAACCCAGGGATTCAAATTGATGTGGAAGGATTTACCCATGATCATTTTTTTGATTTGTTTTTGGGGGAAGACATTTTAGGTGAAATTGTGTCCCAAACCAATGTGTATGCAGCCCAGTATACTGCCGCCAACCCTAAGTGTGAAAAACGTTGTTTTTTTTTTTTTACTTACGTCATGGTTTACAAGGAATTGGTGGTAAAATGGCTGTGTATAAAATTGGAAAACACACCTAAAACGAGAGCCTGGGGTGTCTATTTCCAAAAATATACACTTTTGGGGGGAAATCTTAAAAAAGAGCACTGTTACACAGCCCCAAATGAGACATGGCACCAGTAACGCAAGCTGTGAAGATTCAAAGTGTGAACCTGGAAACGCGCATGTTACAATTTGGCCCCCGTAGCTCCCCCAAACCATGAGAAAGCTATGCATATGGGGTATTGCCATACTCAGAAGAAGGAGCTGAACACTAATCAATTCAGTTTATAAAATCTTCACCTATCCTGTGCTTGAAATTCACATCAACATTGAAGTGCAAGTGTGAAAAACGGTGTTTTTTTAACTTACGTCAAGATTTACGAGCGATTGGTGGTAAAATGGCTGCGTAAAAAAATTGAAAACATACATAAAATGAAAGCCTGGGGTGTCTACTTTCCAAAAATATATACTTTTGGGGGGAAATCTTAGAGTGGAGCACTGTTACACAGCCCCAAATGAGACATGGCACCAGTGATGCAAGCTGTGAAAATTCAAAGTGTGAAACTGGAAACGCGCATGTTCCAATTTGGGCCCCGTAGCTCTCCCAAACCTTGAGAAACCTATGCATATGGGGTATTGCCGTACTCAGAAGAAGGAGCTGAACACTAAACAATGCATTTTTAAAAATCTTCACCTATCCTGTGCTTGAAATTCACATCAACATTGAAGTGCAAGTGTGAAAAACGGTGTTTTTTTAACTTACGTCAAGATTTACGAGCGATTGGTGGTAAAATGGCTGCGTAAAAAAATTGAAAACATACATAAAATGAAAGCCTGGGGTGTCTATTTCCAAAAATATATACTTTTGGGGGGAAATCTTAGAGTGGAGCACTGTTACACAGCCCCAAATGAGACATGGCACCAGTGATGCAAGCTGTGAAAATTCAAAGTGTGAAACTGGAAACACGCATGTTCCAATTTGGGCCCCGTAGCTCTCCCAAACCTTGAGAAACCTATGCATATGGGGTATTGCCGTACTCAGAAGAAGGAGCTGAACACTAAACAGTGCATTTTTAAAAATCTTCACCTATCATGTGCTTGATATCAACAGTAGTATTGAAATGTAAGTGTGAAAACTGCAAAAAAACAAAATATTACCACAATTGTGAAATTTTTTTCTGGAAAAATAGCTGCATGAAAAACTCCAAAATTCTCCTGATTATTTACTTTATGTTGTGTAGTTTTCAGAAACATATACCTTTGTGTGACATTTTTGGTTCTGGCACCGTCAGCTAAGCTATGATGCTCACATGCCAATTGTTGAAACATCACAAGTTGGAAATAACGGCAGCCATCTTGTAATATTTACCTTGTAAATGTGAGTAAAGGACTAAAATACTAGGCATATGGGGTATTCTTATATTCAGGAGAAGCAAATGAATATATTTAGGGGTATTTTTTTTCCATTAACTAATAGTATGCAAATCCTGACAGAAAAATGTAAGCAAAATGTTGTTTTTTTTTCAATTTTTTTCCTCTTTTTTTCTATTTTAATCAAATTAAACAATGAGGTATTCATATAATTGTGGTATCAAAAGAAAGCCCTACTTGTGCTTAAAAAAACAGTATATAATTTATGTGGGTGCACAAAAGGAATTAAAGAGGAAATATGGTTTAACAAAGACATAGTCAAAAAAGTCAAAATTGCTCTGGTCCTTAAGTCAAATCTAACTCAGATTTTCCTGGTCCTTAAGGGGTTAAACCAGAATTTTCAAACATTTATTGAACATAACGTCTTATCCATACTGCATATTGTATGAGGAATATTTCAGTGTGCGTGATCAAGGGAACTTCTAACGGCCCATGAGATCATGTCCTAATAGCTCTTCACAGGGAAGGAGGAATTGAAATTCTTCTTCTGTCTACTGTTTTTAATGGAAAGATTACTGTTGGGCGGAGGCTGACATTTGTTTTTCCTAAGCATATTTCGAAGAAATAAAAATGGAAAACAACACTAAGCCAGTATAAAATTTATGTAAGTGTGCCTATTATTTTATAGGGGAGTTGTAACAATTCCATTGTGTCTTTTACCATTATAACTCATCCGATTCTTTGAATGTTAGGCATCATGAGTGTGTTCTATATTGTGCTAACCTAACCTCATTATGACCTAAGCTGTGGGTTAAGCTGCGTGTGGCTTCCCCTTCCTAATGGCCTCACAGGGCTGGAGCACATGTGAAGTTTCAGATATGTTCCAGATATGATGTTTCTTCTATCTGATTCCAAATGAGTGTCTTTAACCCTTCAAAAGACAAGAGGGGTGTGTGAGACATTGCATACCCCTCTGGTCCAAAACCCTTTCAGTGCCAGAGGAGTACGCAACCCATTGCTTTGCAATGCCTTGCGTACCCCTCTGTCACTGAAAGGCTTAACCCCTTAAGGACAAATGAAGTGTCAGGACCGTCATGGCTGTCCTGAGCTTAAAGGGATAGTAATACTTCGTTGTAACTTTATTTTATTTTGTAGGCATTAAAAAAACATGAAGAACGATATAAGTCTTATCTCTCAAACCTTTATGGTTTAAGAGATATTCACAAACAAAGTATCCCCCTCCCTGTTCAGCCAGATCAGAAGGGAGGTGCCCAGGTAGACTGCAGAGAGGGACAATCTTCAATTAAGATAAGGGAAAAAGCTGAAAAACTTGTCAAGGGGGGAAGGGCTTTCATTGTTTTCATACAAAGAAGATTGTCCCCTTCTGTTATCTGTCTGGTCTTACAACCAGAGTCACATCAAGAAGAGATGGCTTACACTAGGTAAAAGGGGCGGGGAGGGGAAACTTTGCTTGTGAATATCTCTCAAATCAATGAGATACAATGCCTACAAAATAAAATAAAGTTAAAACGAAGTATTACTATCCCTTTAAGAACGAGTGATGGTCCTGGCACATCATCAAGTTCAGTGGTCCCCTCACGGCTGCACGCCACTCGGGGATCCCTGAATCGAATGCAAAAAAAAAAGGCACGTGGTCAGCGGTGGGCAGCTGATCATTAAGGGGTTAAAGGTTTGAGATGTTGGAGAAAAAATAATTTTGTGGGTTCACCTTGCTAAATTTTAAGGGAAAACCACAGCCCAACGTAATATTATATTGTATTGTATATTTTATTTATATAGCGCCAACCAGTGTACTTGGCACTTTACAGTTTACATTTAATGCAGAAGGGGTACAATAAGTGTGGTGATTAAGTGCTTATATAGACAATCATAATGGGAACAACAGGTGAGTATACATTAGGATAAGAGGCCCCTGCGCTGTAGAGCTTACAATCTAAGTATGGGATGGGTGACATACAGATACAAGCTGGTAGAGGAGGAAGTGCAGTGTTTGACATATGAGATAATGTTTCCATATTACGCTGTTTCTATATTTAAAAGGTGCTCAGTTAGTGAAGATAATGTACTAAGAAGAACAGGGAGAGATGCACTAAGGTGTGATAAAAAGAGGATATGGCAGAGATAACTTGTCTAGTGTGATAAACTCTCCAGTTTGTATGTTATTCTATGGAGTTTATGCTCTAAGATCCAAGTTTGAGAACTCTTAGTGCATTGGCTGTATAAGATAACATAGGCACTGGAGAGTTTATTATGGTGGAGAAGTCATCTCCACTATATCAACTCTTTATCAGACCTTAGTGATTCCCCCCTCCCGATTAATTCTAAAGCCAATCAAATGTAAAATATAGGGCAAAAATATCCCTACATTGGAGGGAGGCATCCTCTGCCTCTATATCTGCCTCGGTAATGGAGTCTCACTTTAAATTTCTTTCTAGGTGGTATTTAACTCCTTCTAGGCTCCTTCCTTCTCGATTAGTCCTCTATGCTGGCGATGTCACAGGGATGTCACATATATGGTGGACCTGTACAAAGATCCGCCCTTTTTGGTCGGATTACTTAGACTCCGTCATGTAAGGTCTGAACATTTCTCTCTCATGAGATATTTGGCAAACTCTATTTTTTCTGAGACTTCCTCATCTCCCCTTTTTGAAAAGAAACCTATTAATCACAATGCTGCTAAAGGCTAAATCTCTCATTCCTCGCCACTAGAAAAATGAATCACCTCCTACTCTACAGGAATGGGCATCAGGGCTGGTGCAAGGATTTTTGCCACCCTAGGCAAAACCTCCTTTTGCTGCCCCCCTTGGCTAGTCCCTCCCCTAGTGTCCCGCCCCTTATGCACTGCATTCGATTCCAGAATTGGAACCCCATCTGAGAAACCTCTCCAGTCTCCACCCGTCCTTGACAACTCACCTCAGCCAGGGTGCCGGCTCTGCAGCAGTACAAGTCCTATAGGGTATACTGATTAGAGCAGCCCCTCGCTTCTGCCTACCCGGCCAATGGGCATTCAGTCACTAAAATAGGATGGTCCATGGCATGTGCGCTGCATGCCTGCAATGCCCCTTGAAGGTGGAAGGAGGAGACTTTCTAGGCGCTCGCTCTTTTCAGAACGATGCCTCTCTCTCTCTCTCCTCATAGCCACCGAGGTGCATGCAGCTCTGCTCTGCAAGGCTGCGGCTCTGCGAGGCTGTGCCCCTGTAGATGTGCGCCCTAGGCCGGCACCTGTCTTGCCTATAGGTGGCGCCAGCCCATTGGACATGTAGCGTACGGTTGCACGTTTCTCTGTTGAGGGTGCAGATTGCTAAGCATGGGGAAGATCCAGACACAGTTGATCATTTTTTTTCTACATGCCCTTATTAACTTGTCACAGACATCTATGGATATGAGTCCCCTACACATGGCACACTTGATTTAAACATTTCGGCTTCCTTCCCTTGTTCTTTCCCCCACCTTTTTTTTTTTTCTGTTTCATACACTCCTTCTTATTCTTCCTCCCCTTCCTTTTCTTTCTTCTCGCTCCCTTTTTAATACCTGTTACTCCTCTTCTATTCTTACTCTTCTGCTTCCCCTGCAATGGGGCGCTACATCCTGGTCTTAGCTCCTTTTACATTCTATGTTGTATTGTCCGATGATTACTTAAACGAAGGACATTTTGCTCTAACTTTTCGGAGACTTATAGACATTTACTGTTTTTATACTTGAAAGTATGTAGAGAAATGTTCTCATTTTCTATGATGTTGACTTGTACCATGCGCTTCATGGATGTACTCCTTATTGTCTTTGTCACTTGCTTATTTTCAATAAAGCTTTTTTTGAAAAAAAAAAAAAAAAAAAAATCCCAACAATTTCCACAGATTTAATGTTTTGGAGACCTCTTTATAATTAAACAGGTTGAAAGCCCATTTAAAAATAGATGAGAATTTGCATTTGTCCTGTATTGTGTAGTTGGTTTTCCCCAGAATTGCTCCAGTTCAGAACTGATTTTCAAGCAGGTCATTCATTTTTTTAAACTAGTATTATATGAGACCAGCAGAGAAATAATCCATTACATGCCATGTCACCAGCAGAGAAGTACCCAATTACATTCCAACAGCATAGAAATATACTAATTCTTCCAACCCGGAGATCAATACACGATTACATTTCAGCAGCAAGGCAATACATGATTAATGGAACCAGCAGAGAAATATTCCATTATATAGCTGTAACGGACCATAGGCTGTTACTGGGAAATTAGTAGGAACCCTCTTGTACACAGACTTACTTGGCCACCGGGCACCCTGTGGAAGGGTCACTACATGCATGGGAACCTGCTCTGTCGAACTTTGTCGAACCTTGTCGAACCTTTTCGGACATTTATTTTTGATCAGTGACTTACTTGGCCACCGGGCACCCTAAGGAAGGGCTGATTTAAGCAAGGGAATCCCCACCAGTCGACTAAAAGGGACTGTTCGACTGGTATTCGAACATGAACGATTCATTGGGCTCCCTGGTCTATTAGGAGGGGACGGTGGACTGATTTATGCGGTTCGGACCCTTAGGAGCGGGCCGCCATTGTAGAGGCTACCGGAGTGCATGTACGCTCGGAGGGTTTGGGTAGGCGGCCTGGAGATTGGCCAGAGGAGTGAGTGACGTCACCAGCGGTCACTTGCGAGATGGGACTGGGCCAACGCCCAAAGGCTTAGCCTCCATTGGTCAAATTAAGTGACCAGTCGGGTTTGAAGGGTTTTGGTAGCTCAAAAGGTCATTGGTTAAAAGTCAAGCCAAATTATGTTAAGTGTGCTTTCGTCACTGTTCTATTGTTCTGTTGTTGGAATTGTGTATAAAAAGGGAGAGTTTGGCAATAAAGGTGTGTTACTGCGTGGAACTTCGGAGTGTGCTTCTCGTTCTTTTGATGGTCTAACGAGTCCACTTTGACTCCCATCCTAGGCGAGCCACGGGAAGCTGAATTCACTATTTCCCCGTGGGCATCCAGCGACGTTCGACGGCTCCGGTGTTCCTGCTGCGAACTGAAGACCCGGGACCGGGACCTTCGATTGGTTCGCATTAGACAGACCTGCAGCGCCCCTGCCGGTTTGAACGGGGCTCCGGTGAGGTTTCCCCGGTCCAAGGCCCACTGACTAACCGGATTCGAGAAGGAGGAGAGCGGCACATCGGAGTTGGACACCCCGGCATCCATAACCTCCGTTACAATAGCACCAGCAGAACAACACACCATTACATGGCATCAACAGAGAAATGCTCAATTATATGGCACTAGCAAGGAAATGCACCATTACGTACAATAGCAACTGGCACAACTCATTTAAAAAGACAAACTGAAAGGTATTCACCAATGAATGTTTGATGTGTAGGGCACAAGGACAGCTCATTCAAACTATCCAGACAACATGTAGAGAAATGGTGAAGAAACTACACTCAAATCCAAGAAATAAAAGCAAACTTTTTATTCATCCTTAATTAAAAGAACTGGAATAAAAGGGCAAGGTTGGGGTCTGGATGTAGGTGAATGAGAGCATCTGCCTGATGTGTTTTCCACAGAGAGTGCTTAACCACAGGCACATTTTATGAGTGAAACATGTCAGGCTGAAGCCCTCACACACCTACATCCAGACCCCAACCTTGTCCATGTATTCCAATGCTTTTAATTATGAATTAATAAAAAGTTTGCTTTTATTTCTTGGATTTGAGTGCAGTTTCTTCACCATATTTTTAAATGCACCATTTCATGGAACCAGCAGAGAAATATATCATTACAAGCCAACAGAAAAGTAATACGTAGAGAAAGATGATTGCAATCCACCCAAATAGAAGTATACCATTCCTTTGAACCAAGAGAGAAATACTTCCTTACCTGCCAACAACTGAGCATAATACAATTAAGTCTACCCCTGAGCAAAACACTGTTGCATGCCACTAGCAGATCAATAATACACCATTAAAGAATGAGGTGACCTGGTACCTTTTGTTTTAGAAATCCACACCACTACATCCACCCCTAAGAGAGTGTAATTTTAATAATTTTTGTATACAAAGGTCAACTGCACAGGAATTACAATAATTAGCACTTTCATAATAATCCTCTGTATAATATAAAGTGCTAGGCTGGGAGACTGCAGGAACAATGCAGTCATGTGGAGTAGAGACTGCTGGAACGATGCAGTCATGCGCAGCAGAGACTGCCGGAACGACGCAGTAGAGACTGCCGGAATTATGCAGTCATGTGCAGTAGAGACTGCTGGAACGATGCAGTCATGCGCAGTAGAGACTGCCGGAACGACGCAGTCATGCGCAGTAGAGACTGCCGGAACGACGCAGTCATGTGCAGTAGAGACTGCCGTAACGATGCAGTCATGGGCAGTAGAGACTGCCGGAATGACGCAGTCGTTATTGAGCTGCATAGTAATTGTTACTATTCCCAATAGATGAGCTTACAGGCTGCTATTTGTTTTTTTGTTTGTTTGTTTGTTTTTTGTTCTGAGCATTTCTACAAACTAACTGAACATTTGATTCTCCATGTTTATAAACAGCTTTATACTTTTTATGTGTGGATCATTATCAAGACTTCAGAATGGTCAATGAGTAAGAAACTCACTGATCATGGGAAAACAAGGGATGGGAAAAAAGGTCACAGTATTTGGGAGGTATTTGCAGGAAGTTTTTTGAGAAAAACATAATATGATGCTTTTTCCATGGAAATTCCTGCTCATAGAGAATAAATAACATTTCTTCCTTTTTCACCTTTGACAATAAATTCCCCTAAGAACTTTGCCAATTTCAGCCCAAGTTACGCCAATGATTCCAAGGAAGCAAACATAGCTAAGCACTTGCCATTAAATAAAACATTTTAGTCCATCTTAGGACTTTCATCAGGAACCAAGATATTACAGACTCCTTCCTGCTCAACATTTAAATATCCCCCTTCTTTGAATATGGGTCGGGCCAGCACCTCTCTGGTCTCCATGTAACCCAGAGATGCTAACTCGGCGCCCGTACAACATCATCCCAGCTTGCTGAAACCATATCATAATTGCTTTTAAAACACATAAAATCAAATAAAATATGGCACCATCATATATAGCTAATAAGGCTAAACTGTTCATTCAACCCATTCGGAGATGGAGTTTTTAATGTATATATCCAATACATTTCTCTCCTTGTTGATCATAATTCTTTATCACCCCCTTGTAGTGATTGTTTGATTAGCTCTAAAGTGAAACATTATAACTCCTTCACCTTATGTTTTTTCTGAATGAAATGTCTAGCCACAGGAGCTTTCTTAAGTTGTTGTTCATTCAGACCCCTAATAATTAAGGATCTGTGTTCCCGCATCCATTCCCTGAAAGTTCTGCTTCTTTTTCCCACACATCATAAATTACATGGGCATATTAATAAATAGATCACGAATGCCGTGCTACAGTTTATATTGTCCCTCACTTCAACACCGATTTGAAGAGATGGGACCATTAATTCTGTACCAGTCAACATTTGGGAGCATGTGACACAACCCTAACATTTATGTGCCCCTTTCCTTACTGACGGTTCCTTACATATATTCACATACTTGTCCCTGAGGCCAGAACTAAGTAATCTTATTATCCCCAGCTAACACTTATGTCCATCCTGGCAGAGTATGATTGCTTAAGTGTGATGGCCTGCATTCAGATCCTACATCTAGTTAAGAGTAAATCCTCCAGCTCTATTCTGTTCATGTGCACACCATCAACATAAGAACAATCTCACTTCATTAGGTTTTTATGTCCTAAACCACTGTTCATTTTGCATGGTATCTGCCCTAAATATCCAATAATGTATGTAAGTGCACAGTTGTTTGGCTTTCCAGATACTTAAGCTTCTATTCCTGTGCCTGTTTTGTGACCTTGGCTTGTTCTTGGACTAATCCAGACTTCTCTTGCATTTGACTTTGGCTTGTTTCCTAACTCCAATGTGCTCACTGCCTGCCCTGACTGTAGCTTGTTATTTTGGTGTTTGATCTTGATCCACCATGCCTTGGCCTTTGGCTTGATATTTTACCTTGCCTTTTCCTGACAACTTGGTAACATGCTTAGGACCCTTTCAGTCTTTTCTCCCACTGCTACCTCATTGACCACAGGTTAACCTATCCTAATTCAGTGATTCAGTCTCTAGCTTAACTGGAACTGGATATTCAGCTTGGTGGCTAATGCCTTTACATTCCTGGACTGGTGCTGCAGCAACAAGGTGGCTACATACCCCTTTAATTCAGGGACACTTATGAAAAACACACACTGAAGGGTTGCAATGATTTCTGTGCAGTCCTGCAAAACAACATTTTCATAAGCATTGTTGATTTAGACAGATAAGTGGTTACCTTATACAGCAAGAGTACATTTGTGTCCCGGTAAGGATGTCCATTGAAAGCCTGGGATTTGGTAGGTGGCTTCACTCTTGCAAGGAATTTTTAGCTTTAGGATCATGAGTGAAATATCTCCATACCGGAAATTTAATAGACTGAGGGGTTCCTGAGGGACTACTAGTACTACCACAGAGGCTAGATTTTGTAATAATGCTATGAGTAGGTGGCAGTGATTCTGCACTTTGAAAAGCAGCAGAAGAGCTAATAGCCAGGGTTGTGGATGTTAACTTGGATTACTACTTAGTCAATAATTTGGAGTGTGACTTGGTGAGGGTTGGACTTGGAAACAGTAGCCCTGATGATGATGATGATTATGGTTGTGTATTTTAAGTATATTTAACTTTTCAGCTGATTTTTAAAGGTGTTTCTAAACAGACATATTGCTATTTTTCAGTGGTGGAACACCAAGCCTTTTTCTTTCAAATACAGCTTTTTTTTGTCATATGATATGGGCATCAGGAGGTGATGGAGGAGGTGAATGTTGGTATTTGACTATGTTACAAGCAAGATATGGGCTTCAGGAGGTTATGGAGGAGGCAAACCTTGACATGGCAGGACCACTGTCCCCAGCATCTGTGACTGTGTTCCAAGCACAGCATGGGCTTCAGGTGGTGCAGATGCACAAGTTTTAGACCAATATGAATGACACATACAGCAGGTTGTTATGTTTGTGAACTATCTTTCCTTTTACCCTTGGGTCATACAGGGGAGCCAGCATGTACTTTGAAGTGTACATGATGGCGCACATGTGACCTATCAGCCTCCTGATCAGCGTAGCAACCTCTGGATATAATGACGTGTTGCCGGGTAAAGATGACTGTTTTCCAGGAAGCCCTTCATTTTCCAGATCAGGTGGATGAATAAGGAGATGACCTGGCCCAGGTTGGCAGTAGCGTGGCTTAAATTGTCTGTGATGTCCCTGAATGGATTGAGAACCATCATTACCTGCCCCATCAATGCCCATTCCTCTCTGCCCAGTGGACATAACACCCACATTTTCTGCTCAAAGGACATGGAGTGAAGTATTTGCTGCTGTTCCAGGATGGTCTCCATCATCTCCAAAGTGGAGATGCTCCTCCATCAGCTGCTGACTTAACTTGACACTGCTGTGGAAGTTCCTGGCAGTCTTACAACACTAATCTGCAACTCCCTTCAACTGGAAGAGCTGTCCTCTTACCACAAGATGCAGAATATGTGTTGCCCAGCTCAAACTCACAAAGTTCCCATCTTTGACTGCTTTCACAATGTTTGCTGCTCGATCAGTCACCAGTAATCCCATCTCCACCAGTGTGCCCGCTTGGCATCCTACCTACTGTGCTATCATCTTCCTAAGCACTGCCAGAATGTGACTGATTTGTGCTGCTCATTATAACCTCAGTCTGGGGGAGTAAACACCAATACCCCAGCCACCCTCCTGACAGAAGTTTCACTCCCTCATGTCACCCGATGTGCCTATACCAGTAGCACCATCCTCCAACCCTCTTGCCACCAGTGTGCCATCAGCAAAAGAAAGGCATTCTGTGCACAGTGGACATTCTATATGTCAGAGGTGAAGTGGACGTTTGTCCAGTAGCCTTGGACAACTTGTCCTTCAAAAATAATGATGTAAATGCAGCACTAAGTTCCTGCAGTAGGTGGAATGTGACAGGAAATGGTAGTGGGTGGAGGAGCTCTAACACTGTGTGATGGGGTCCCCTTCAATCATGGAGAAGGAAGCTCTGCCTACAGCAATCAGCTGCCAAGCAGCCCTGTCAATGTATTTGACTGCTGCAGAGTTTCAAGTGTGGGTGGTGCTGAGGTGCTTGTCCAACCTGTCTTTAAGATTTCTGAATCTTAGAGGAGACTGAGGCATCTTAGTTCACTCTGCCTTGACTGCTGCTGCTGCTGGTGGCTGTTTTGGAGTTGCTTTTGGTGCCATTCAGTTTGCACTCAATGAAAAGATGTACTTTGGTGTGTATGCAGATGTTGGTTCATACCATAGTAACATAGTAACATAGTAGATAAGGCTGAAAAAAGACATGCGTCCATCAAGTCCAGCCCATGCCAATAACACTCCTGTTGATCCAGAGGAAGGCAACAAAAAAGCCCTCTGGAGCAATTTCCAGTGTAGGTGTGTGTGTGTGTGTGTGTGTGTGTCAAATAGTTCCCCGGCTCAATATCCTATTTGCTTTGAAGCCATCTGTCATAACTGTCAATATTGTTCTGTGCTAGATAGGCATCCATTGCTTTTTTGAATGCAGTTACATTATATGCAAGCACAACATCCCGAGGCAAAGAATTCCATAGCCTTACCGCCCTTACTGTAAAGAATCCCTGCCTGTGTTTTAGTCGAAAGCGCCTTTCCTCAAGTCTTAATGGATGACCTCTTGTTCTTAGCTCAGCTCTTTGCATAAATAATTCATTGGATAGTTCTTTGTATTGACCTTGAATGTATTTGTAAATGGTAATCATATCACCCCTTAGACGTCTCTTTTCTAATGTAAACAAACCCAGTTTGGCTAGTCTCTCTTTGTAACTCAGATCCTCCAATCCCTTTATCAGTTTTGTTGCACGTCTCTGCACCTTTTCCAGTTCAGCAATGTCTTTTTTTAGAACAGGCGCCCAAAATTGTATTCCATATTCTAGATGAGGCCTAACCAAGGATTTATATAGAGGTAGGATAATATTAGCATCCCTTGCTTCTACACCTCTTTTTATGCAGGCTAGTACTCTATTTGCTCTTGCAGCAGCTGAGTGACTCTGCACACTGCTGTGAAGACTATTGTCTATCAGTACACCTAAATCTTTCTCTAATGAGGATTTCCCAAGTTGTTTCCCATTTAGAGTATATGCAGCAAGTTTGTTTCTACAACCCAAATGCATAACCTTACATTTATCTACATTAAATGACATCTGCCACTTTTCTGCCCATTCACTTAGTTTATCTAAATCTTTCTGTAGGGAAAAAACATCGAGCTCTGTATGTATTTCCTTACATAGCTTAGTGTCATCAGCAAAGATTGAGATGCTACTTTCAATTCCCACTTCTAGATCATTAATAAATAAATTAAAAAGCATTGGGCCCAGGACTGAACCCTGCGGCACCCCACTTATAACCCTAGACCAATTTGAAAAAGTTCCATTTACAACAACTCTCTGCCATCTATCATTTAACCAGTTCTCAATCCATGTACAGATAACACCACCCAAACCGAAGCCTTTTAATTTATGCAGTAACCTGTTGTGAGGCACTGTGTCAAAGGCTTTTGCAAAATCCAAGTATACTACATCAACAGCAATTCCCCTGTCCAAATTACTACTCACTCTTTCATAAAATGCAAGTAAATTAGTCTGACATGACCTGTTCTTCATGAAACCATGCTGATTCCTACTAATGATATTGTTTGTCTTCACATAGTTCTGAATACTGTCAGTTAATAACCCTTCTAGTATCTTACCCACTATGGAAGTCAAGCTCACAGGTCTATAATTTCCTGGTTTGGATCTTGCTCCCTTTTTAAACAATGGAACTACATCAGCTTTCCTCCAATCACAGGGCACTATGCCTGATGAAAGCGAATCAATAAATATTAAGTATAATGGTTTTGCTATTACTGAACTAAGTTCCTTAAGTACCCTTGGGTGTATACCGTCCGGTCCAGGCGCTTTATTCACTATAACCCTTTCCAGTCTCTTTTGGACCTTGTCCTCAGTAAGCCATGTAGATGTTGGAGGAAATTCCATGGTTTTGTCTGTTTGCCCACAGCTTGTCATTTCTGCTTCCTTTGTATATACTGAAGCAAAGAATGTATTTAGGGTGTCAGCCATAGCTTTATCCTCACTAATCAATTCACCTGTTTCAGTCTTAAGAGGACCAATATCAACCTTAACTTTTTTGTTGTTAATATACTTGTAGAATTGTTTAGGGTTTTTCTTGCTCTCATTTGCAATGTTTCGCTCATTTTCTATTTTAGCTAGCTTAATTGCTTGTTTGCAGATTTTATTACATTCTTTATATTTTTTAAATGATGCATCTGACCCATTTGACTTAAACACCTTAAAAGCCTGCTTTTTATTTCTCATTTCCCTGCTAACCACATTATTAATCCACATTGGTTTTGCTTTACTTCTCTTGTGCTTATTCCCCAATGGTATATATTGACGTGTATATTTGCCCAAGAGCATTTTAAATACATTCCATGACTCTTCTGCATTTTTATCTTTGAAAATTACATCCCACTGGATATCCTTTAAAGCTTCTTTTAACTTTGTAAAATTAGCCTTTTTGAAATTGAATGTTTTGGTTAAACTCTTGCTATTGGGTTTCTCATAACAAACTTCAAAGGATACAATATTGTGGTCACTGCTGCCCAAATGTTCCCTTACCTGCAGATTGTTTACAATGTCAGAATCGTTTGAGAGCACTAGGTCAAGCAAGGCCTCTTTTCTAGTTGGCTCCTCTACTAGTTGGGACATACAATTATCATTTATCATACTTAGAAAAATATTTCACTTTGTTGTGCCTGAAGTCATATTGCTCCAGTCAATTTCAGGGTAGTTGAAATCTCCCATTATAATTACCTTTGCTGACCTAGCAGCCTTTTCCATTTGCAGTAAAAGTTGGGCTTCCTCCAACTCCCCAACATTAGGTGGCTTGTAGCAAACCCCCACCAATATCTTTTTATTATGTGTGCCCCCAGTGTGTATTTCAACCCACAAGGCCTCTACCTTTTCATTGGACCCTTCATTTATATCTTCCCTTAAACTAGGTTTTAAGGCCTGCTTTACATATAGGCATACCCCTCTCCCCTTTTATTAACCCTGTCCCTCCTAAAAAGTGAATAACCCTCTAGATTGACTGCCAAGTCATACATATCATCTAACCAGGTTTCAGACACTCCAATCAGATCATACTGCTCATGTACTGCAATCATTTCTAGCTCCCCCATCTTACCAGCCAGACTGCGAGCATTTGCATGCATACATTTTATCTTTTTGCCATTCTTAAAGATTTCTTTCTTTTTCAGATGTATTTGTCTTTTATCAGGCTGTAACAATGGCAACTCCCTATTAGATGAACTAGCCCATTCCCCCTCTCCATCCCCATGACCCTTCTCTAATCCTATTCCCTCAATTATACTATCTTCCCCAGCCTGTGTTGCAGCTCCCCCCCCCTTTCTAGTTTAAAGTCTCCTCCAGCCTTCTAACCATCCTATCACCCAGCACCGTGGCCCCCCTTCCACTAAGGTGCAATCCATCACTACTATAAAGATTGCGCCCAAGGGAAAAGACTGACCAGTGCTCTAGGAACCCAAACCCCTCCTGCTTACACCAAGTCTTTATCCACGCATTTAACTCCCTAATCTCCCGTTGCCTTTCTAATGTAGCGCGTGGCACAGGTAGAATTTCAGAAAATACTACCTTAGAGGTCCTCTGCTTAAAGGGATAGTAACACTTCGTTTTAACTTTATTTTATTTTGTAGGCATTAAAAAAACATGAAGAATGATATAAGTCTTATCTCTCAAACCTTTATGGTTTATGAGATATTCACAAGAAAAGTTCCCCTCCCCGCCCCTTTTTCCTAGTGTAAGCCATCTCTTCTCAGATGTGGATCAGGTTGTATGACAGTACAGATAACAGAAGGGGACAATTTTCTTTGTATGAAAACAATGAAAGCCCTTCCCCCCTTGAAAAGTTTTTCAGCTTTTTCCATTATCTTAATTGAAGATTGTCCCTCTCTGCAGTCTACCTGGGCATCTCCCTTCTTATCTGGTTGAACAGGGGGGGGATACTTTGTTTGTGAATATCTCTTAAACCATAAAGGTTTCAGAGATAAGACTTATATCATTCTTCATGTTTTTTTAATGCCTACAAAATAAAATAAAGTTAAAATGAAGTATTACTATCCCTTTAAGCTTATATCCTAGGTCCCTGAAATCCTTCTTAACGGGCCTCCATTTTCCACTGACTTTGTCATTAGTACCAACATGTACCATGACAGCCGGGTCATGCCCAGCCCCTACCAACAATCTATCAACCCGATCAGCCACATGTCGAACCCGAGCTCCCGGGAGACAGCAAACTGTACGATTGTGGCGATCTTGGCGACAGATTACCCTGTCTGTCTTCCTAATAATAGAATCCCCTACCACCACCATCTGTCTAGGTCTGCCTGAGTCCTGGATCCCATCAGTGCTAGAGGGGCTGTTCACTCGGCTGTTAGAGAGAACAGTCCTCTCCAGCAAAGACATTCCTGTGTCAGCATCCCCAACATCATTACTTAATGTAGCAAATCTGTTAGGATTAGTAAACACAAGAGTGTCCTCCCTATTTCTCTGTCCACCCCCCTTGCTATGTCTAACTGTAACCCATCTGGCTACCTGCTCCTTCTTTGTGCAGTCTCCACCCCCAGAACTACCTACCACCGCTTCCTGCTGCTCAGTCAGCAGAACCCTCTCAAGATTGTCCGTCTTTCTCAATGTTGCAACCTGCCCCTCCAGATCTCTAATACGAGCTTCCATAGAGACCACTTGCTCACATCTGCCACAGAGGTATGCACCCTGGAACGGTTGTTCCAGGTGTGCAAACATATGGCAGTTTGTGCACTGAGTTAAATGGACAATCATGCTACCACTCATATGTGCCAGTTACCACAAGATAAAAAGGCAGGCAGGCAAAAATAGCTGCACAATAAGTTTGATAAATGTGTTCCCCTGTGTAACCCCCTGTCTTTGAATTCCCCCTGTTTTAAATTCCCACACTTACCACACTTCTGCACTTGAATTCCCCCTGTTTTAAATTCCCACACTTACCACCCTTCTGCACTTACACACTGAGGCAAGATTCACACGTTCAAGTATTCACTATGTATCTGCTATTTAAGCTAGGAATCCACCAATTACAAACACAGCAATTAGTCACTCCCACCACACCAGACTTCAATTATTTATCACAGCAAAGAGGGAAACAAAACTCAGAGAGATTTGTTTTTAACCTCTTCCTTACCACACCACACAATATTCTTATGCTATTATTCCAGCAAGTATCCAATCTCAGTCTTTCAGGGCACAGGGCACTGATGAACTTACAGAGCTCTCTCACTCCTTGCTATATAAGCCAGGAATCCACCAATTACAAACACAGCAATTAGTCACTCCCACCACACCAGACTTCAATTATTTATCACAGCAAAGAGGGAAAACAAAACTCAGAGAGATTTGTTTTTAACCTCTCCCTTACCACACCACACAATATTCTTATGCTATTATTCCAGCAAGTATCCAATCTCAGTCTTACAGGGCACTGATGAACTTACAGAGCTCTCTCACTCCTTGCTATATAAGCCAGGAATCCACCAATTACAAACACAGCAATTAGTCACTCCCACCACACCAGACTTCAATTATTTATCACAGCAAAGAGGGAAAACAAAACTCAGAGAGATCTGTTGTTAACCTCTTCCTTACCACACCACACAATATTCTTATGCTATTATTCCAGCAAGTATCCAATCTCAGTCTTACAGGGCACTGATCAGAACTGGAAAGATGTCCCAACACTTTCTACCGGCTCTCTTCCCTGCGATACAGCTTACACTGTGCAGTGAGCCATCTACCATACTCTAAAAATGATCCCATACTCTACTAAGCTGCTCTAGACCAGTCATAGCCAGGAGTGAAATTGAAGAGCTACTGCTAGTGCTTTTCTGAATGGCAGTACAAGTGGTGGTGGTACTGGTGATGGGAGCACATGTAGGGAAAAGAGTGACAGATGGTGTAGAAGAAGTAGATGCCGGATTGTGTGCCTCTTCTTCCTCAATATCCTCTGGCTCGTAATCCAGTTCTTCATCATCAATAAGGATGTTGTGACCCACTTGGTCAAAGGTGGGAGTAAAGCTCACTTCTGCCAACAGATCAGATGACAGAAAACTTCCCTCCTCTTCCTTACCTTCTTCAGGGCCAATAATAGACCATCCTGGAACAGCAGTGAACACTTCACTCCATGACCTTTGAGCAGAACATTTGGGTGTCCTGCTCACTGGGCAAAGAGGAATAGACATTGAAGGGGCAGGTAATGATGGTCTTCAAGCCATTCAGGGACATTACAGACAATTTAAACCACACTACTGCCAGCCTGGGCAAGTTCTTCTTATTCACCCTCCTGATCCAGAAAATGAGGGGCTTTCTGTAAAAGTCATCTTTACCTGGCAACACGGTATTATATCCAGAGGTTGCTACACTGATCAGGAGGATGATACGTCAAATTTGCGTCATCATGTACACCTTAGAGTTCACGCTGGCTTCCCTCTATGACCTAAGGGTAAAGGGAGAGATAGTTCACAAACATAGCATCAGTCTGCCCATCTCTGCTTTGGGGTGTTTCAAACATCACAGGGCTGGTGGGGCTTGTGTTAGTGAGGGCAATGGCAGTAGTGGTGGAAATGGCAGTTGTAGGGGTAGCATTGACCGCGGTAGTGGTTGCACTGGAGGTGATAGTCATGACACTGGTGGCATTAGTGTTGGTGGCGACACTGTTGGTGGTTTGTTTATTTATTTTAATTTTTTTATTTTGTTTTCTTGTTTTAATTTTTAAAATGAACACTCCCACGATCAGAAAGAACAGGCATAGATGCTAGAGACAGCAGTCTGGATGGAACAGTGCAGGTGTGTGCACCTAAGTTTCAATAGTAAACATACTTTTCCCTATTTTAAAATAACAAGGCGTGGTTGTTGAAGGGAGCACAGAAGTTTGGATTGAACAGTGCAGGTATGCACTTAAAGGGTTAGTAATACTTAGTTTTATCTTTATTTTATTTTGTAGGTATTAAAAAACATGAAGAACGATATAAGTCTTATCTCTCAAACCTTTATTCACAAGCAAAGTTTCCCCTCCTGCCCCTTTTACCTAGTGTAAGCCATCTCTTCTCAGATGTGGAATGCAGTCCATAGATCAGACAGATAACAGAAGGGAACAATCTTCTTCCTATGAAACCAATGAAAGCCCTGCCCCCCTTGACAAGTTTTTCTGTTTTTTCCTTTATCTTAATTGAAGATTGTTCCTCTCTGTAATCTACCTGGGCACCTCCCTTCTGCTCTGGCTGAGCAGTGTTACATCAGTAAAAGGGTGGGAGGGGGATACTTTATCATTGAATTACTATTGAACTATAACTCTGACAGAATTGAAATAACACTCTCCAAAGTCCAAATACTATGAT
This sequence comes from Rhinophrynus dorsalis, assembly GCA_037306005.1. Lineage (NCBI taxonomy): Eukaryota > Metazoa > Chordata > Amphibia > Anura > Rhinophrynidae > Rhinophrynus > Rhinophrynus dorsalis. Next base: position 373,353,087 of record CM074724.1, on the reverse strand, counting down.
GATTAATTAGAGCTGCTTTTATTATGAGCCATTTGTAACGTGACGCCTTGTATCATAAGCTGGATACCTCTTTTATAGTTCCTTTCTCCCTCAGAATAACACTCCAATAGTAAACTGACCCTCTTGTTCCCAAACATCAGCCGAGACTTGATGAAGGGAAGAACTCCTTTTATTGACTCAAACACACAGCTTATATACACTACAGAGACTCTTATCTAGATCAGCATGCAAACAAATACTTGGGACAGTGTTTCTATGCTTGACCAATCAGTCACCAGCATCCTTATCAGGATAAGAATGCAGATTAAGACTTGAAATCATACATTCTTAACTGGCTCATCAATAATCTCCTCTGATTGGTCAAGGAAGCACAGCAGGAATCAATTAACATTCCTTAGCACAGAACTGTAGTATAGTGGAAGCCAAGCCCAACCCCCATCTCTGCATTCCAGCAATGTATTGAAAACAACTATGGCTCAGCTCAGTCTATGGTTGTCTTTTGGGTAGAAATAGTCTGAAGACATGAGATCCCATATCCCTAACACACCAATATCTCCCATGGTCGCCACAGTTCCGTCACACCATTACTATCCCTTTGAGTTTGAACAGTAAATATAATTTTGTTTATTTTAAAATTAACTCTTTAATGCAGGAGAGTACCCTATTTGCTCTTGCAACAGCTGCACGCTACTGTGAAGTCTATAGTCCATCAGTACTCCTAAATATTTCTCTAATGATGCTTCCCCAATTTGTTTCCCATTTAGAGTATATGTAGCATGTTTGTTTCTAAAGTCCAAATGTATAACCTTACATTTATCTACATTAAATGACATCTGCCACTTTTCTGCCCATTCACTTAGTTTATCTAAATCCTTCTGCAGAGAAAAAACACACAGCCCATCGTTCAATTCCCACTTCTAGATCATTAATAAACAAATTAAAAATCATTGGGCCCAGGACTGAACCCTGCGGCACCCCACTTACAACTTTAGACCAACTTGAAAAGGTTCCATTTACAACAACTCTCTGGCATCTATAATTTAACCAGTTCTCAATGCTAAGCTACCTAATTATTTACTATGTCTAGCTGACCTAACTCCAGATGCTGCTAAACTACGTAGTAGTACTACAGTCTCCCTCCATCACTAAAGAAATATCTTCCAGCAATGCAGGGAGAGGAAGATCACAAGCCTGTGACACACGGCTTCTCTTCTGGCTGTAAAATTTCAAGTAAGAAAAATGTGCTGCATCAAGAATATATAAGTTTGAGAGGCCATCCCCTTTCAAAACAGGATTGGTCAGAGTATAAAATGCATCATTCAGATTCACAGGCTATTGCAACAATCAATCACATCCATAACGAAAGTAACTGTCCTTCCACTTCCTGCCAGGATTGTATTGGCTATTCTGTGTATTAATCACATCTTCTCACTACACAGTCCCTTCCCCCTTTCACCGCTGAAAGGGTGAGAATGAATAAACAAGGGAACAAGTCAATTTCAACAAAACTGTTGAAATTACTGTTTGTTATTCTATCACTTCATTCACCTTCCACTTACTATGTCACTTTAATCTGAATCTCACAAACACGATATTTTTTTTTTATTCTAATTCACTACAAAACAAATGCACAAGTCTAATATTTTGTACAACTGTTCATGGTGAAATTCCTCTCTATCAATGTACTATAAAGATCAAACTTGAATTTTTGTAGGTATAGTATCACAGTGGCCTGAAGTTGTATAGTGGCGCTATTCCTATACCAGCCTATGGACAGCTCTGGTCAATTGATCATAAATCTCAATAGGATGGTGTAACAACAGTGCCACCTTACAATTTCAGGCCAATCTGATACTGCACCTAAATAATTCAAGTTTGTGCTGTGATAGCTTTGACTAAAACGCCTTTCAGCAGTGGGAGTACCCTTGCTTTACTTAGTGGGGTAAACTGTATTGCTTATTTTTTTTTCTACATGAAGAGATGGCTCAGTTGGTTATGCTGGTGAGATGGCATAGTTGGCCAAGGCACCAGCTGTAGAATCTGTTAAAACCTCAAGGTCACAGGTTCTAATCCCAGCATGGTTAATGCTGGCTTTCATCCTTCTCAGGTAGATAAAATGTGTACCATTAAACTGGGGAATAGGAAAATAGCTCACAGCTCTAACTCACCGTAATATGCGTATATTATAAATATTTGTTATATATTTTTTTTTTTAAAGTGAATATTTGAATATTTGGGTAATAATATCTATACTATCTAAACAATCTCAATGTATCCTTCCTGGTAAAACACTTTGATATAATTATTACTATCCATTTCAATACATAGAATCAGTTATTTGTGTGGATTTTAACCTGGCAGCATATTTTATTATTTCAGGCAGGTTATTCCAGGCCTTCAGAGCTCTGTAAGAGAAGGCAGATCAGGCCACTTGTTTTGTGCAGTTTGGAATAGTTAGCGAGTTCTTGGCAGTGCCGCGGATGGTATAGGAAGTGTGGAAAGCAGGAATGAGCGTACTGCACAGGTAGTCTGCTAACTTTCCAGGGAAGTGGTTATAAACTAGACAAGAAAGGTGAAGGGTACAACTGGATTAGAGCGTAAGCCAATTTAGTTCTTTAAACATATCACAATGATAGGTAGTGTAATTCTACTGGAAACGAAAGCATCATAATGAATTATACAGAGTGTTGAGTTTGGAAAGAAGGTTTTCTGGCACAGGAGAATATACTACATCCTTGTAGATGAGGACTGGAAACATCTGTTGCAGAATGTGATTTTTTTTTTCCACAGGCAGACCTGGATATACATCCCAGGTACCCTTAGACAAGGCACTGTTGGTGCCTTTAGCTCCACCCATGGCCAAATCCCTGTTCCTCACATGGTTCCACACCCAGACTCCTGGCACAGAAAATACCCTTGGCTTGTAAAACTGGTGTAGATGCACTGATATTGCTCTGGCCACATGCACAATTCAGAATGTGGTTGTGGCCAGCACAGCTGAGTCACCACCCCTAAAAATTTAGAGCTCTAGGCAGCTGTCTGCTCTGCCTTTTGGGAAATCCGGACTTGTACATGGAACTAAGACACAGGATTTGTTTGTAAACAGAGCTACTCCTTTAGGATAAAGTTTGGATGTTAATTTATCAATATTAACTCCTTAATGACCACCCAATCCGGCATGAATGTGGCCATTAAGGATCACAGATCTTCTTTTTATTCTCTCATATTATTCTGGGATGGCAGAGCAGCATGCAGTTGCGCTTCCATCCCAGAATTCCATGACTTGCGAGGACCATCAACGGTCCTTAAGTGCCGGGACAGTTGTGACAGTCCTGGCATGCCATGGGTCCTTAAGGGGTTAAGAAAAAGGAGAGGTTGGGATCTAGCCACATTACAATTGTAGGAGTCATTGGTGCCACGTTTTGATTAAACTTTGTTATAAAGCTTAAATTAATATTGTGGCCTGTAAGTAATTTGTGTTTCTACCAATTACCATTGTGACTGTTTTGTCAGATTTTTAAATTGAAGAAACAATTATCATAATTTTACACTATCAATGACAACTTCAACGTTTCCACTATCATTATCTGGGAGATTCTGAAAAAGTACTTTAAAGGAGGCGCCGTGTTCCACCATAAGAAACAAAGAGGAAACAAATCTGAGAGGACATGCATCTCTTACAAAGCAAACATCAACCTTCCTTTGACCCTAAAATGGGTGGATAGTTGGCCTTTCACTCCGGACCCAGTTTAGACAGCTTTTACTTTGCAATGTAGATAAATCATCCTATGGTCTAAATAGAAATTTTATGAGCATAATAATACATGTGTAACTATAATTTCACCTCAGGCTAAACAAAATCTGTACCAAAGCCACACACATCAGATGCTTGCCACATACAGCTTGTTTAAGAATGACCCATCCTTGGCTAATACATTCCAAAACCTTTATAACAGTATATAATCTTGATGATATGGGTGCCTTTTTGTTCTGAATCTAGCTAGATGAATGATTATATTGTAAATGCAAACAATTCCAAATGATCTCCCTTTCAATCTGAATCCATAGTTGCAAGTACAACATCCCGAGGCAAAGAAATCCATGGCATTACGGCCATAATATAAAAAATCCCTACCTTTGTTTTAGTCATAAGCACATTTCCTCTAGTCTTAATGGATGACCTCTCATTCTTAGCTCAGCTCTTTGCGTAAATAATTAATTGAGTAGTTGTTTGTATTGACCTTGTATGTAGACCTTGAATGTATTTGTAAATGGTAATCATATCACCCCTTAGACGTCTCTTCTCCAATGAAAACAAATCCACTAAGGCTAGTCTATCTTTATAACTCAGATCCTCAAATCCCTTTATCAACTGTATTGCACATCTCTGCACTTTTTCCAGTTCAATAATTTATTTTTTAAGAACTGTTGCCAAAATTATATTCCATATTCTAAATGATACCTAACCAAGGATTTATATAGAGGTAGGATAATATTAGCATCCCTTACATCTACACCTCTTTTTATGCAGGCTAGTATCCTATTTGCTCTTGCAACAGCTGAGTGACTCTGCACACTGCTGTGAAGACTATTGTCTATCAGTACACCTAAATCTTTCTATAATGAAGATTCTTCAAGTTGTTTCCCATTTAGAGTATATGAAGCATGTTTGTTTCTATAGCCCAAATGCATAACCTTACATTTATCTACATTAATCTGCCACTGTTCTGCCCATTCACTCAGTTTATCTAAATCCTTCTACAGAGAAAAAACATCCAGCTCTGTATGTATTTCCTTACATAGCTTGGTGTCATCAGCAATGACTGAGATGCTACTTTCAGTTCCCATGTCTAGATCATTAATAAAGATATTAAAAAGCATTGGGCCCAGGCCTGAACCATGTGGCACCTCACTTCTAACTTTAGAACAAATTGAAAAGGTTAAATTTAAAACAACTCTCTGGCATCTATCATTTAACCAGTTCTCATTACATGTACAGATAATACCACCCATACCAAAGCCTTTTAATTTATGCAGTAACCTGTTGTGAGGCACTGTGTCAAAGGCTTTTGCAAAATCCAAGTATACTACATCAACAGCAATTCCTGTGTCCAAATCACTACTTACGCTTTCATAAAATGCAAGTTAATTAGTCTGACATGATCTTTTCTTCATAAAACCATTCTGACTCCAACTAATAATATTGTTTGTCTTCACATAGTTACTGAATACAGTGAGTTAGTAACCCTTCTAGTATCTTATCACTATGGAAGTCAAGCTAACAGGTCTATAATTTCCTGGTTTGGATCTTGCCCACTTTTAGAACAATGGAACTACAATAGCTTTCCTCCAATTACAGGGCACTATGCCTGATGAAAGTAAATCAATACATAAATCATAATGGTCTTGCTATTACTGAACTAAGTTCCTTAACTACCCTTGGCAGTTACCAAGGCCCAGGTGCTTTATTCACCATAACCTTTTCCAGTCTCTTTTGGACTTTGTCCTCAGTAAGCCATGTACATGAGGGAGGAAGTTATGTTGTTTTGTCTATTTGCCCATAACCTGTTGCTTCCTTTGTACATACTGAAGCAAAGAATGTATTTAGGGTTTAAGCCATAGCCTTAGCCTCACTAATAAATTCACCTGTCTCAGCCTTAAGAGGACCCATATCAACCTTAACTTTTTTGTTATTAATATACTTGTAGAATTGTTTAGGATTTTTCTTCCTCTCATTTGAAACATTTCTCTCATTTTCAATTTTAGCTAGCTTAATTGCTTGTTTGCAGATTTTATTACATTGTTTATATTTTTAAATGATGCATCTGACCCTTTTGACTCAAACACTTTAAAAGCCTGTTTCTCTTTCTCATTTCCCTGCAAACCTCATTATTAAGCCACATTGGTTTCAATTTACTCTTCTTGTGCTTATTTCCAAAGCTACATATTGACGTGTATTTTTGTTCAAGAGCATTTTAAACAAATTGCATGATTCTTGTGTATTTTTGTCTATGGAAATTACATCACCCTGAATATCCTTTAATATTGCTCTTAGCTTTGTAAAATTAGCCTTTTTAAAATTGAATGTCTAGGTTAAACCCTTGCTATTGGGTTTCTCATTACAATTTTTAAAGGATATAATATTGTGATCCCTGCTGCCCAAATATTTTCATGTCAGAATTTTTTGAGAGCACTAGGTCAAGCAAGGCCTCTTTTCTAGTTGGCTCCTCTACTAGTTGGGACATAAAATTATCGTTAATCAAACTAAAAAATTGTTTCCCTTTCTTGTGATGGAAGTCATATTGCTCCAGACAATTTCAGGATTGTTAACTTCTCCAATTATGATTGAATTTCCTAACCTTTAAGCCTTTACCTTTTGCATTAAAAGCTGGGCTTCCTCCAACTCCCCAATATTAGGTGGCTTGTAGTAAATCCCCACTAACACCTTTTATAATCTGTGCCCCCAGTGTGTATTTCAACCCACGGGGCCTTTACATTTTCATTGGACCCTTCATTTATATCTTCCCTTATATTAGGTTTTAAGGCATACCCCTCTCCCCTTTTATTAACCTATCCCTCCTAAAGAGTGAATAACCCTCTAGATTGACTGCTAAGTCATTTGTATCATCTAACCAGGTTTCAGACACACCAATCAGATCATACTGCTCATACACTGCGATCATTTCTAGTTCCCCCATCTTACCAGCCAGACTACGAGCATTTGCATGCATACATTTATCTTTTTGCCATTGTGAAAGATTTCATTCTTTGTAAAATGTATTTGCCTCTTAACAGACTGTAACAACTGCACCTCCGTTTTAGATGAACTAGCCCATTCCCCCTCTCTACCCCCATGCCCCTTCTCTAATCCCATTTCCTCAATTATACTACCTTACCTATCCTGTGTAGCAGCACCCTCTACCCCCTTCTAGTTTAAAGTCTCCTCCAACCCTTTAACCATCCTAACACCCAGCAGCATTGCCCCCTTCCGCTAAAGTGCAATCCATCTCAAATATAAAGAGTGCCCCAAGTGAAAAAGCCACCCAGAGGTCTAGGAACCAAAACCCTTCCTGCTTATACCAATTCTTTAGCCACACATTTAATTCCCTCGGTTATAGGATATCCCACTACAGGTGTCTCCTGTGTCACACTATTGCTTAGAGAACTTTTGGTAATAATTCTGTGATTATCACTGCAGTAGGATTAGTACCTCACTGATGAGTCAGCAATGCCAGGTTTCCCAATAGACATGGTAGGCAACCACCTAGAGCTCAAAATTTTGAAGAACCACAAAATGTGGCCACACCCATATTCTGAAGTGTGGGTGAGGCCAGAGCAATTTCAATGTCTCTGCACCAGTTTTATACCTCTTACAGGCTATTATTTTACCCCATAGTTGCTAGCGAGATCTCTCTAACAACCAAAGGGTTAAAGGTTTTACTTGTTATAGGCCAATGGTATTTTCTGTGCTAAAAAAAGGTGATTGGAATGGGGATGGGGTCATATGAGAAGTGGGTGTGTGGCGCTAAGGCCATCCAAAGTGCCTTGTCTAGGGTTTCCTGGGATGTAAATTCGGCCCTGTGAGTCAGTCTGCACACCTCAAGTTGCAGACTAATCACTTTTTACAGTGGTTCACGGGTCCTGCTATTTGTCCCTGATGTGACAAGCGTTATTTCATATTTCACCAGTGATAAGCTGTGATAAATACAGCTCACATTGTCTACAAAACATAATGAGCATTCAAATACTTAACAATGAGTTTTAATTCTGATATGTGATAATTACAGAGAAACAAACATATTTATTTAACATATATTAACATAGTTGATGAGGCTGAAAACAGACATTCATCCATCAAGTCCAGCCCATGCCAAAACTTCCAATCTAGCCCAAGTGGTTATAACAATTCCTTCCTGATTCCAAATGGCAGTCAGATAATTTCTCTGGATCAACAACCTATCTGCATTAAAGCTAACTGTCATAATTCTCAATATTGTTCTGTGCTAGATAGGTATAGATAGTTTTTTGAAAGCAGTTACAAGAACGACATCCCGAGGCAATGAATTCCATCGTTTTACAGCCCTTGCTTTAAAAAGTCACTGTCTTTGTTTTAGTCTAAAACTCCTTTCCTCTAGTCTTAATGGATGAACTCTCATTCTTAGCTTAGCTCTTTGTGTAAATAATGTTTGTTTGATAGTTCTTTGTATTGCCCTTTAATATATATACGTAAATGATGATCATATCACCCCTTAGACGTCTCTTCTCTAATGTAAACAAACCCAGTTTGGCTAGTCTCTCTTTATAACTCAGATCCTCCAATCCCTTTATCAGTTCTGTTATACGTCTCTGCACCTTTTCCAGTTCAATAATGTATTTTTTTAACCCTTTAATGACCCATGACGTACATGTACGTCATTGGGTGTATGTCCCTAAAGGACCAAGGATGTACATGTACGTCATGGGGTGTATGTCCCTAAAGGACCAAGGACGTACACGTATATCATGGGGTGTATGTCCCTACAGGACCAAGGATGTACACAAACGTCATGGAATTCAGAGCTCCCCGCGCAGCTGCATGCCGGTTAGGGTGCCCTGAAGCGGATATCGAAAAAAAAATGGTCCGTGGTCCTTAAGTGCCGGTTGCGTGTGCGTGCGGCCAGTCCTTAAGGGATTAAGAACCGGTGCCCAAAATTGTACTCCATATTCTAGATGAGGCCTTACCAAGGATTTATACAGAGGTAGGATAATATTAGCATCCCGTGTATCTACACCTCTTTGAATGCAGGATAGTACTTTATATGCCCTTGTAGCAGCTGAGTGACTCGCAGTGAAAGCAAAATATAAGCAAATCCCGCGCAAACCAAGTGATCTACAGGTGGGAAGTAAAATTCCAGAAATCACCACTAATGTAATCCTTTGAGTACCAGAGGGTCATGCAATGCATTGTTCTGCAATGCATCTCACACCCCTTTGGCACTCAAAAGGTTTTAACCCTTTGTATGCTAGAAAGGGCTCCAATGCAATTGGGAAACAACAGATTGGAGACCTCACTAACCTTCCTATGATTAGTATTTGCATTTCAATCAAGGGGAATTTTAATTTCTATGCCTATGATTTAATTGGTGTACCCCAGTATTGCTCGCTTTTTTGCATAAGGTCTGTCCAGGAAGCTATACAGGTACAATTCTGGAACACACCAACTGCACTATGGTGATCAAATAAAAATCCCTCAAATTCACTTGGATTTAATCCTGTGAGTCCCAGGGAGGTATCCAATGAATTGCATTGTAATGTGTTGAATGCCTGTCTGAAACACAAACTTAAACTTAAATTGAGCTTTTAACCCCTTAAATGATAGAGAGGCAATGGTGGTTATGCACTAAGGTATGATAAAGAGGTGATAAAGTGGAGATGACTTCTCCAGTGATATCAAATACATGAAGGGGTTCAACAAAGTGCAGGAGGGAAGTACATTTCAAAGGAGTAAACATGTTAGGACAAGAGGCCATAGTCTAAAACGAGAGGGACACAGGTTTAGATGTAATGTAAGAAAGTTTTACTTCACTGAGAGGGTAGTAGATAAGTGGAATAGCCTACTAGCAGAAGTGGTAGAAGTTAATACAGTGACGGTATTTAAGCATGCATGGGATAGGCATAAAGCTGTCCTCAACTTAAGAAAAGACCAAGGACCAAAAAAGGTTTGAGGTTTTTACTGTAGGAAAATGGGCAGACTAGATGGGCCGAAATGGTTCTTATCTGCCATCAAATTCTATGTTTCTATCACTTCTCCAGTTCCTATGTTACTCTATGGAGTCTAATCATTAAGATCTCCAAACTTGGAGAAACCTTAGTGCATAGGTTCCATAGAAGAACATAGGAGCTGTAGAAGTGATATAACTGGAGAAGTCATCTCCACTTTATCACCACTTTTTGTCATACCTTAGTACATAACCCCCAATGTGTTGTTGACCTCTGAAGTATTTAAAGCGTTAGCAGCTCAGTTTAAATAAAAGTCCCCCCTTCTTCCTTTGGTGCAGTTGGTTGGCTTCAGAAGTGTTCATCTTCTGCAAAAGGCTCTTGAAGCTGTACATGGTTGTCTACTCTGCCTAATGAGAAATCAGTTCCTGTGTATAGGACAGAAGCCAGGGGTCACCCACACACAGGGGTCACCCACACATGGTTCTGCAGAAGCCAAATAATCAGGAATAAAAGCACACCAAGAACTGCATTTCTGATCACTGCAGGTGCTCCTGTCAATGAAAGGAATCCAGGAATCACAGGATTCTTGGTCAGTATATTTTTCCAAACACATTCTAAAATGAAATTGTTTTGTGACCTTTAGTATGCACTGTTTAGATCTCTTCCAACCTGATTTTCTGAAGATGATATCTCACTGGTCCCCTAAAGTTCTGCTCAGTTCTTTATACTTTACAACCTCTTGCCAATGAAGTACACATACTGGGAACAATTTTTCTCTGCACAGTAAGAAGCAATGACCACAATTCACTTTGACAACTAGTGGGCTTTCCTTCCTCTTAATGAAAATGCAAAATTAATTCTGTCAATGTTTTCTACAGCACAGAAAATATTTATTTTCTGCTTGTGTTACTTTTTTCCTTTCTCTGTTTTCAAGTACATTTATTAGACGTGTGCACGCCAAAAATTTTCTGTAACATTTGATTTCAGACATATATATATATATATTTTTTTTTTAATTCTGAGGATCCGAATTTTGGACCGGACCTGTTCGAATTATTATTATTATTATTATTCGATAGTCCGAATTATTCGGACGAAGTTTAAAAAAAAAAAAAATTAAAATATTCAATAAAAAATTAAAATTAAACAAATAAAAATAAAAAAATACATTAAACTACATTAATAATAATATTAAATCTGTAATGAGGCAGGAAGGGGTATTTTATAAACCCCTACACGCTTATATATGTATATGTCATATCAAATTAAAGCCCTTTCTGCCCTTTAAAAAATGGTATATAATATGTGTTTGTGTAATAAATAAGAAAGATAGGAATTATGGTTGAACACACACATAACAAAAATGGCAAAATTGCTTGTGTCCTTATGTGGTTAATATCTGCGCTTTGCATGAACTGTAAAGCGCCTGTTTTACCAGATCTATTTTTAGCAGCATGTAGCAACATTATAATAGTTTCAGGAGGGAAAGTGCTGTGCCCTCTATTTTTAGTAGCATGTTAATGGCTTCAGGTGTGAAAGCGACATCCGAATTTCCGAAATTTACACTGAAATTTTGGACTAGGTCCGTTTCGGATTCTGATATATTTTTTTGGGCGGACCTTGGCTTTTGGAAGGTCCGAATGATGCCGAATATGCCTTATTCATCTGAATTCCGAAATTAGCCGAACCGAATCTCACAAGTCTAACATTTATGTTACACGCCCCAAGTGACACTAAAGAACTGTTCAAATTGCAAACACAGCTCAACACTATTGGATTGAAATTGTAGAAATAGAAGATAGAGAGGTGTGTAACGAATGGGCAATTTTCTGATGGTTTGAGATAATTTTCTGACAGGTGGTGCTGTTGCTACAAGCATATATCAAAGTTTTTTACAGGCAGGAATATCTTGACCATATATACAGAACCATATGAAGAAAGGAAAAGAAAGGAGAGGAGCGTGATATGGTGTAGTTATTTTTTTTTGTAATACATTTTTCTTGTAACCAGAGCAGTAATACAAAGACAAAGCATACTGAAACCAATACAGTGTTGTACGTCAAGTCAACTGCACAACAAAAAGGAAATTATGGCAAAATACGAACATAATAAATAACATACAATGTCCTTCAAGAGCATCATAGGTCAGACACAATGTTGCACTAGTTCCATTTTTAAAAGTTAGACTTTGATGGGGAGGGTATAAGGGCGATGGAGAATGGTGTAGTATTTTTGACAAAGGTATCCCACAGAACGTAAAGTTAATGAGAATTATACTGACATGCTATGATGGCTACTAGGATTTCTCTGTACTAATGTGACAAGCAGATGGAGGATACTCTCCTGCCTCCACACAGGTATTCGGAATAGCAGCGTGATCCCCGATATTGAAATCCTCCCAGCACAGGTGAACTCGATATAAAACACAAAGAGACAACAAACTGGAGAGCGCTGATGTATGATACAAATTGTGCAGGGGGTATCAGTGTGAAATAAAAATAAATCTGTACACTTACTTCTAAAGTTGGAGACCAGTGTTTTCTGATTCACAACCGGTCTAAAGGCATGTGGGCATAAGTAGTGCTGGTCCTACCCACATGGATTTCTCCACAAGCGGAACTAGATGGAGTGAATTGTCCGATGTCAATGAAGGGACTATTTAACAGATAAACTCCGTAAAATAAAGAATTTATTGTATAAAAATAACAGATATAAAAATTGTACATAGGTGTACATATAAAAATTTAAAACACAAATGCTGAATGACCATTTCATCAGAGGCTATCAAATGGTTTATTCTCCAACCTTTAAAGGAGCAGTAAACTTTTTTTTTATGAAAAGACATTTTACAGAGCATTTCCTACCGAATAAGACAAGGTCAGTCCCACTGCTGTCAGATGTTTAATTCAAATATTATAGCCGTTTAAATAATCAGGAAGTGAATTTACTTTGTTTACTTCTTGATTGGTCTAACTGACAGGAAGTGACTGGCAGTTTCTATTACATTCTATGGAGAACTGTATGTCTCTGACTTTTCTGATTTCCTCTCCATTAGAATCTAACAGGAAATCTAATTAGAATTTGACCACTAGAGGGCACTGCTAATGTAAAAAAACATGGGTTTAAACTGTAATAACTCTGGAAATATAAATCTCTTGGCAGTGGGAGTACCCTTATTTTACTCAATAGGAAAATCCCTACAATATATATATTTTCATAAAAAAGAGTTTACTGCTCCTTTAATTTTATATGTGTATACATATATAGATCGTAAGTGAAAAGAGTCTGCTCATCATATCCTGACCTTTACTAATAAATAACTTGAAATTTAGTTAAGATAATAAATATTGAGGTTTAGTGACATATATATGGCCAAAACCATTACACTAAACATGCAGAATTCTAGATATGCTATCACTACAGATTTAAGGCATATATGTTCTGCCCATAAACGACACTGAATCTCACTGTTTATTATCTTTTGTAAGTCACAAGGGTTTTGCTCACATCAGAGGTGAGATGGTATTACTGTTTTTCAGTTGTATTATACTAAATACCTGTTCATGTTAGATTTTTAGGTGTATAGAGATTTGCCAATCTATGGTGCCTTGATGGGTTGGTCAGACTTCACATGGATCTGGCCAAAAACATGTCACTAAACCTTAATGTTTATTATCTATAGTAAGTCACAGGCTATGTATTGGTTAGGGTCAGTATTTGAGGGGTAGACTTTTATGTTTACGTCTTGTACATGTAGCCAAGATATAGTAGTCTCCTAACTAGACATATATTAATCTAGCTGAATAGTATTTGTAAACTAGGCAGCACTCACCCCATTTTATATATGGCCTGGGTGCCATATTCAGACAGTCTATGGCCCAGGTGTCATATTCCAAGGGTAGTACAGAAGTATCTCATCATGTTGATATATATATATATATATAGATATATATATATATATATTTATATATATATAGATATATATATATGTTGATACATATATATATAATAATGTGTAAAAGTTTTAGGCAGATGTGAAAAAATGGGTGGTCACACCAAATATTGATTTACATTTTTCTTCTGTTCAATCATTATGCATTTTGTTAAAGCGATAATAATGTCTATAATGTCTCTAAAGTAAAATGCTGTAAAGTAAGAATGCTTTAAAAAATAGACATGTTAATAGTTTATTTTTATCAATTAAAGGGATAGTAATTTCTGCAATAAAGTAGACCTCCAAGTCTTCTCTATTGTAAACCTAACACATTGAGCTATGTTTAATAACTTACTTTTAAGTAGTACAGAAGATATTAAATGTAAAAAGATCACCCTCCCACCCCTTTTGGCTGCATCACACTTCCTGTAACTGTGGTACAGATGGAGAGCATCAAGGGACAAACTTCAGTAACCAAAGGAAAATCCTGCAACCCTACTTATTGGCTTAAGTTTGTCCCTCCTGCATCTGTCCAGTCCCAGGACCGGATTGCAGATCTAAGGGGATGCGGCCAGAAGGGGCTGGAGGGGGATCTTATTACATTGTAACTACATCAAATTAAGTTATTAAACATAGTACAATGTGTTAGGTTTACATTAGAGAAGACTCAGATATCTACTTGATTGCAGAAATTACTATCCGTTTAATTGACAAAAATAAACTATTAACATGTCTATTTTTGAAAGCATTCTTACTTTACAGCATTTTTGCCTAAAACATTGACCAAGAGGATAAAGTACAGACTGTAAACCGTGAACCATGAATCTTGTCTTCAACAAATTAAATGCTTTCTCAGTTGTATTCAAGTTGGGTGATTGACTTGGCCATTAAAGGGATGGTAATGTATCATAATAAAAGCAGCACTAATTAATCATCATAGTATTTGGACTTTGGAGAGTGTTATTTCAATTCTGTCAGAGTTGTAGTTCAAGAGTAATTCAATGACAAAGTATCCCCCTCCCGCCCCTTTTACTGATGTAACACTGTTCAGCCAGAGCAGAAGGGAGGTGCCCAGGTAGATTGCAGAGAGGGACAATCTTCAATTAAGATAAGGGAAAAACCTGAAAAACTTGTCAAGGGGGGCAGGGCTTTTATTGTTCTCATAGGAAGAAGATTGTCCCTTGCTGTTATCTGTCTGGTCTATGGACTGGATTCCACATCTGAGAAGAGATGGCTTACACTAGGTAAAAGGGGCGGGAGGGGAAACTTTGCTTGTGAATATCTCTCAATCCATAAAGGTTTGAGAGATAAGACTTATATCGTTCTTCATGTTTTTTTAATGCCTACAAAATAGAAAAGATAAAATGAAGTATTACTATCCCTTTAAGAAAATTCAACTTTTTGGTCATGAAAAAACTCCTTGGCTGTTTTAGAAGTATGTTTGGGGTCATTATCCTGCTGAAAGGAGAAGTACCTTCCAATGAGTTTTGACATATTTGGTTGGATCTGACTAATATGTTTCTAAATACTTCAGAATTAACCGTGTCTCTGCTTTGACGAGTAACATCATCACTAAAGACACTTCCAGTGCCAGTCCTACATGTCGAAGACACTACCTCCACAGTGTTTCACAGATGAGGTTGGGTGCTTTTGATCATGCTCATTGTCTCTCTTTCGCCACAATTTCCTCTTTCTATCACTTTGGTACAGGTCATCTGTCCACAAGACTTAGACTTGCGTGCAGCAAAAAAAAAAAATTGTTTCTTCCGAATAATTGTGTAAAAAAAAAATTTACCCATTCGGATGAAGCAAGTTTACAGAATGCAATATGTTTTTTTTAATGCAGTTTTTGGCAAACTAACCTGGCCTTTTTGTTCATGGGGTTTACCATTGATTTACATCTTGTAGTAAATTCTCTGTGAATATTCTGATGTCTTCTTCGCTTTATGGTACTCATTGACACTTCTGTGCCTACATACTGGAGAGTGTTCTTGATCTGTTCGCCAGTTAATAGTGGTTTTTTTTCACAATTACAGGAATTCTTCAGTCATCCATTACAGTGATCTTCCATGTTCTACCACATCACTTGCTATTGCTGAACTCACATGTGCATTCTTACATAGTAACATAGTAAACTAGGTTGAATAAAGACACAAGTCCATTAAGTTCAACCTTTGCTTCATACCCTAGTGACATGAAAACTGTTTAGCTTTCCTGCTACCAAATAAGTTAGTCTTTATCAGACGTTCCTGACTTGCCTACTAATATATAGTATAACCCATATGTTTCCTTTTGAAAGAAATGTATCTGATCTTAAATGTAGCCATTGTATCTGCCATAACCACCTCCTTGGGCAAGGAATTCCACAATTTAACAGACCTTACTATAAAAAAAAAACCCTTCCTCTGCTGAAGTCTAAACCTCCTTTCCCCTAATCTCAAGAGGTGTCCCCTGGTCACCTAATCAGGTGGTGGAATGAATAGCTTACCACAGAGATTCTTGTACTGACCTCTCATATACTTGTACAATGTGATAAGATCTCCTCTCACTCATCTTTTCTCTAGAGTAAGTAAACAAAGTTTGTCTAGTCATTCCTCATACGTCAAGTCCTCCATTCCCTTGATTAATTTTGTTGCTCTTCGCTGTTCCCTCTCTAATTCTAGTACATCTTTTTTTGAACTGGTGCCCAAAACTGTACTGCGTATTCAAGGTGAGTTCTCACCAATGATTTGTACAATGGCAATATGATGTTATCCATTCTTTCTTTAATACCCTTTTTTATGCAAAACAGGATTTTGTTTGCTTTTGCTATTGCTATTTGACACTGATCACTGTTTCCAAGATTATAGTTTACAAGGATACCCAGGTTTTTCTCTATCAACGAGTCCCCTAAAATGATTCCATTAAGTTCATAAGTAGCCTTGGGATTATTTCTTCCCAAATGCATGACTTTACACTTCCCCACATTAAACTTCATATTCCATTTGTTTGCCCAATCTGACATTGTATGTAAATCCATCTGTAGAGAGCAAATATCATGTTATGAATTAATTACACTGCATAATTTAGTGTCAACTACAAATACTGATATTTTGCTTTCTATTTCCAGGTAATTTATAAACATGTTAAAAAACAGAGGACCTAATATTGAACTCTGAGGTAATCCACTTTCCACCCTAACTGTATTGGAGAATTGTCCATTTACAACCACACACTGTTCCCTATCCTTCAACCAGTTTTGTATCCAATTGCAAAGGTTATCCCCTACCCCCAGTTTCCTTATTTTATACCCCAGCCTTCTGTGTGGCACTGTATCAAATGCCTTTGCAAAATCTAGATATACTACATCAACTGCTTTACCATTATCTAAGTAGCTACTTACTTCCTCATAGAAGATGAAAAGATTAGTTTGGGATGATCTATTCCTCATAAAACCATGTTGATTCCTGCTAATGATCTTATGTTTTGTGTCGAAATCCTGAATATAATCCCTTATTATCCCTTCTAGCAGTTTTCCCACTACAGAGGTCAAACTCACAGGTCTAAAATTCCCAGGTTCTGTTTTAGTTCCCTTCTTAAATAGAGACACTACATTGGCTCTTCACCAGTCTTGTGGCACTGAACCTGTTGCGAGAGAACCTTTACTCTTTAAAGAGGTCTTGCTAACAATGCACTGAGTTCCTGAAGAACCCTTGGATGTATGCCATAAGGACCTGGTGCTTTGTCTGTCTTAATTTTGTTCAGTCTTCCCATGACATCTTCTTGAGTTAACCCAATATCTGATAATTGTATTGTTTTATTTGTTACTTGATGAGGCTCTTCTACCATTCCTTGCTCCCTTGTATATATTGATGCAAAGAAAGTGTTTTGAACATCGGCCTTTTCCTTATCCTCTCTAATCAACTCACCCATCTCTATTTTGAAAGGTCCAATGCACTCTCTTAAGTTTTTGCTATTTATGTATTTGAAAAACTTTTTGGGATTAGTCTTGCTCTCCTCTGCAATTAGAGTTTCATTATCTATTTTTGCTACCCTATTTGCCTTTTTGCAATCTTTGTTGCACTCCCTGTATTTTAAGGAAGAATGTTCAGTTCCTTCAGACTTAAAGAGTTTAATTTTTTTTTTCCTTGCCATTTCCTTCTTTACATGTGCTTCTTAAGAATGTATCACACAGTTGATGTTGACACATCTAATGATTTGGCTATGTATCTGATGGATTATTCAGATTTTTTGCCTTATGATGCCCTGCTTTACTGGTATTTGCATTTCTCAGATTGAGTGACAATGACATCAGACTTCAAATGCAAATGCCACACCTAGAATCACCTCTAGACCTTTGTTATCTCTTTTTATGAATGACCTAATGACTCAAGAACATGCACATCTTGAAAAGAAACACCTGAGCAGCCAACTGTCCAAATACTTTGGTCCCCTGAAATGGAGGGACTATGTATTAAAAGGGTTGTGATTCCTACATGGTTCACAGAATATGGATGTGAATACCCTCAAATTAACACTGTTAGTCTGTACTTTATCATCTTTGTTATTGTTTAATTTCAAATCCAATGTGTCAAAGTACTGAGCCAAAACAAGAAAACTTGTGTCATTGTCCAAATACATATGGACTGCACTACATATAAAGCACAAACACACACATTCATTCCTTACTGCCCTTATTTTGCGAAACAATTTTCTTTAGTGTACTCTAATTTGGCTATTTTTAACTACAATATTTCAGTCTCTTTATCAATTTTGTTGCACGACTGTACTTTTTCTAGTTCAAAAATACATTAACTAGGATGTATTAAGAGACTGAATTATATTTCAATCCCGTGGATCTATGCTCCTTTTTATTCAGGATATCCTATTGCTCTTACAGCAGCTGAATGACACTGCACACTAATGTGAAATGTTTTATTTACCAGTCCTCCCAAATCCTTCTCTAACAAGCCCTCCCCAAGTAGTTTGCCTTTTACTGTGTATGTCGCATGCTTGTTTCTGCAACACAGGTACATAATCTTACATTAATCTATAAAGCCCTCATCTGCCATTTACCTGCTAATTCACTCACTGTCTAAATCATTTTATAATGAAAAAGCATCCTGCTCTATGTGTATTACATTAAACATTATTTATGTCATTTCTAAAGATTGAGACAGTAATTTCATTAATCGGGTTAAGGTTATCAGTAAACAAATTATAACACACTAGTCCGAGGACTGAACCCTTAGGCACTCCACTTACAACTTTCTGCTAACTTGAAAAGTTTCTGTTTACATCTCTGGATTCTGTCATTTAACTGGTTTTTCATCCATGTACATATATCTTCTGCCAAGCCTATCCCTTTTAATTTATATAGTGACCTCTTATGTGGCACAGTATCACTTCCAAGTATACTATGTCCATAGCAATAAATTACAACGTATCCTATCATAAAATGCAAGTTGATTTATTTTACATGACCTATCCTTATTAAAACCATGCTGTCTCTTACTAATAATACTGTTCTTCAACACATAATCCTGAATTCTATCCCTAATTAACTCTTCTAGTATATTTTCTACTAGGAAAGTCAAAATTACAGGTCTAATTTGTTGACTCAATACACACAACTAATTGCAGGGATGGTCAATTATTTTTATTACTTGTTTGGTAATAAGTATGACCCATGGGAAGTCAGTCAACTACCACCACCAATCACTTCATGTTGTCAGCTGTCAGTCCACCACCCCGGCACCAGGAATAAAAATGTTTTCAAGACATGCACCTATGTAAGCCTCAGCCTGTTATCGATTTGTTCAAGGATTACCTTACTGTAGGCCTCAGACAGCTAAAAAGGTATTACATTCCTTTCAAAAGCATAACCACTTGTCCTATCAACAGCTTAAAATGGAGTTTCCTACCAGCTTGTTGTCACTTTTTCCAAGGCTTAGCATGTTGTAGGCCATAGCCTTCTAACTATTTTCCAAGGCTTATATTGCTTTAGGTCTCAGTCTGCTAACAATTTTATTCATTAATTACTTGGCCATAAGCCTGAGCCTGCTACCAATGCATTAGGTTCCTTGCAAAATGTAACCACCTATACTGCAAACAGTTTTTTCAAGGATTATATTGTTGTAGGACCCAGCATACTAATAATTTTTTCAAGGCTTATGTTGCTATGGGCCTCAGCCTGCTAACAATGCATAAGATTCTTTGCAAAAGTGTAACCAACTACTTCATGGAGGTCTCTGTCAGCTGCTAACAATTTGTTTAAGGTTGCCATTGGACTCAGCTTGCTAACACATTTTCAGTGTGTAGTTGGTTGTAGGCCTCAGCCTGCCAGTAATATTTTCAAGGCTTATGTTGCCGTAGGACTCCGCTTGGTAACAACTTTTATTTTCATTTATGGATTTCTCTACTTCAGCACTGGGTACTAATCTCAATACATCAACAACTTTCTTTAGCTTTGCACAGACAATTAACCAAATTCCATATTTATAAATAGTTTACATCTGAACTAAAAAATAAAAGTTTAGGATTAGATTTTAGTGATCTAACTAAATATCTATAATTTACAGATGTTAGATAAAAGTAAATATGATACTTAAAATTATAAAACCCAGTTATAACTTTAAAGGGCAGTTATCACTATATAATGTCTTTTTGGCTGATCTACTCACTTGGTAGCAGATCTCCTGTTAAAGCTGGGGAGGCATTGTGAACTCTGGCAGACCAATGGGGAAGCAGAATGGGAATCTGAAAAGAGACCTTTGGGGCTCCCTCATTGGTCCCATGAGAAGTGACTGAACTGCAAAACTTAAGTATCACAGTTAAAGGGATAGTAATGTGTAAAAATAAAAGCAGCTCCAATTAATCTTCATAGTATTTGGGCCATGGAGAGTGTTATTTCATTACTGTCAGAGTTGTAGTTCAAGAGTAATTGAATGATAAAGTATCCCCCTCTCGCCCCTTTTACTGATGTAACCCTGCTCACCTCAGAACATAAAGGTGGTGTCCAGATGGCTTGCAGAGAGGGACAGTCTTCAATTGGTATAAGGGAAAAACCTGAAAAACCTGTCAAGGGGGGCAGGGTTTTCATTGTTCTCAAAGTAAGAAGATTGTCCCTTGCTGTGATCTGTTTGGTCTGAAGACCAGATTCCACATCTGAGGTGAGCAGTGTTACTTTATCATTCAATTACTCTTGAACTATAACTCTGATAGTATTGAAATAACACTCTCCATGGCCCAAATACTATGAAGATTAACTGGAGCTGCTTTAATTTTGAAACATTACTATCCCTATAAGTCTCTTTTCCTACGTGATGATGTCCCCAGGTTTGGAATTCAGACATAGAGTCGTATAGTCAAAGAACGTGGAGGAATTCTGGAGCAAACCAATTGCACTATAGGGAAGAACTAAAAATTGCCATTGATTTAAATGGAGATTTTAAGACCTTGAGCGCTAGAGAAGTCTCCAATGCATTACAGAGCCACGTGTTGGAGACCTCTCCAGCATTCTAGCTGTTAAAATCCTCATTTAAAACAATGACAATTTTTGCTTGCCTCTATGAGACAGTTGTTTTTCTCTAAAACGTTTCCTCTATGCTCTTAAACATGCTGCCTTATGACAGAGGATCTATGAGGGCTGCTCGCTGAGCCCCACATAATTCTGCGTTATGTTCCAACTGAGGGAGGGGGTAGTTTTCTGGTATCCTTTTTAAACAGCGTGGCCGCATTCTGCTAATGAAGCATGTCACCTTGATTTAAAGGGTGACATGAGAATCTCGCTCTGCATATAAGCGTAAGATTCTTATGTTGTGTCTTTAAACAGGGCACCCTGCAGCATCCATGTTATTGGCTGCATTAACCCTTTATGTGCCTCTGACCTCCTACCATCTGCAACTAGCAGTCAGCAATCATGAATTATGTTATAAGACAACAGGGGAATTTTTTTTTGGTGAAAGTATTTTACCAGGAAGAATACATTGAGATTGTTTCTTGTTTTCAAGTATGTCCTGGACTAATTTTATCCACCTTAGAAAGGTGAAAGGCTGAGCTGACTTCAATCTTACGGTCTGAGCAGATTCTATAGCTGGTGCCTTAACCAACTGAGCCATCTCTCCACCAGCATGCCAAAGGATAAGTCCGTATACCTTCTATAAGAATGGAAATTAGAAAGAAGGAGAAGACTAGAAGAAACACCTGACTTCCATTTCCTCATTCCGTTTCTTCTAACTGATCTTTTGATGTGCTGTATTCTCCTGCTGTCTTATGACATAATCCACGATGCTGACTACTACTTGCAGATGGTAGGAGATCGGAGGCACTCAAAGGGTTAATGCGGCCAATAACATGGAAGCTGCGCGAAGCGCCGTTTAAAGACGCGACATAAGAATCTCGCGCTTATATACAGAGTGAGATTCTCATATCACCCTTTAAAACAAGGCGACATGCTTAATGAGCGGAATGCGGCTGCACTGTTTAGAATGCGCAATTTTAAAAGTGAACCTAGACCTCTGACCCCCTGAATGGCACACTGGAGCTGTTTTGGGGTTGATTGGTACAGGCCAGGGTACCCATAGGAACACAATTAACCCTTTCAGTGCCAGAGGGGAATGCAACACATTGCTTCCCAGTGCATTGCATACACCTCTGGCACTGAAAGAGTTAATAAAATGTAATAATTGTCCTTGAGCCCTCTGAATGCCAGATGGAGGGGGCTAATGCATTGTTTTACAATGGACCCCACAAGCACTGAAAGGGTTAAACATGTTTTTCTAATAAGACTGGTCTCTGCGTACATGTCACATCTTTGGTATCTATAAACACAATGCTAAAGAGCTTAGGGCTGTAAAAAGTTGGCAATTACCTCCTCTACAGTTTGTTTATAATAAAGATAGAACTTAGTTTTCGAAGGGTTAGTGACAACCATCTCCACAGTTTGTTTATAATAAAGATAGAATGAGTTGGCCTATAATTGACTAAAATAGATTCCTCTCTTCATAATCACTGTACTATCTTCTAAGCACTTAACCTCCCAGGGTCATGTTTATCAGATTCTAATTAGTATGGGTAAACTAAGAATGAGATAACGCTTCTCATGTCTGGAGCTTCACTTGTGTATGATTTGGGCTTGTTAGCAGATGCTTGTGTGGGCAGCACTGTCCTGTGATATTATTAATGAAAAATAAAAGTATATCACAGTGGTTCACAACTAGGGTGCCACGATACGTTAGTGTGGTTGTGGACAAGACATCCATCCACTTAAAGGAGCAGTAAACTTTTTTTATGAAAAAATATATATTGTAGGGATTTTCCTATTGAGTAAAATAAGGGTACTCCCACTGCCGAGAGATTTATATTTCCAGAGTTATTACAGTTTAAACGCATGTTTTTTTACATTAGCAGTGCCCTCTAGAGGTCAAATTCTAATTAGATTTCCTGTTAGATTCTAATGGAGAGGAAAGTCAGAAAAGTCAGTGACATACAGTTCTCCACAGAATGTGATAGAAACTGCCTGTCACTTCTTGTCAGTTAGAACTATCAGGAAGTAAACACAGTAAATTCACTTCCTGATTATTTAAACTGTTATAAACTTTGAATAAAACATCTGACAGTGATGGGAGTATCCTTGTTTTATTCAGCAGGAAAAGCTCTGTAAAATATGTGTTTTCATAAAAAAAAGTTTACTTCTCCTTTAAGGTGTCCCTTCCTTTCCCTTCTTCACAATATAATGAAACCAGCAGGGACAGAAGAAAATATTCACTGCAAAAGCATAACATGCAAAAGATGACACTTTTCAACGTCACCCAATAAGTGCCTTTATCCAACTTTTTTCCACACATTGAAATTAGTAAAATCAGTGATAATAATATAACTCCGTCCCACGTGTAGCGTTTCCCCCATGTATACCCACGTTCTATCTCAGTATATAATGGAGTGTCAATTTCTTTATCAAACTGTCAATCTGTGCTAGAAGAGAGTGAGATACTGACCTCCAAGACCCAACCTTGCCACACTGCACTGATAGCCATAGACTCAACATACTGACCTTCAGTGTTGTCTTGTCCCAATGGTAGCTATACGACCACATATACTGAAACCCCATACCTGTTCCACTGCATTAGCAGCCATACATTACATACTGACCACCAAACCTTGTCCAATTGGTAGCCAAAGGCTGCAAATACTGAACCCCATCCTTATCCTATGGTAGCCATAGAACCATACATATTGATTTTCCAGCCTTCACCCACTGGTAGCCGTGGAACCACACATGCTGACCCACAGCATTGTCCCACTGCAATGATAGCTGTAGAACCACACATATTGAGAAATTCTGTGGACTATAGAAAGCATACGCAGAAAATGAAAAAGTACTCACTGGAAGTTTATTGTGGTTAGGGAAAACGCATACATTTTATGGGTTTTCTGTCTGTGGAAATTCTTAGGGAAAAAGGCTGAAAAGGCAGGTTTTCTGAGAAAATTCCTGAAGGAAAAAATTGGGACTTTACACCCATACCTGCTGACGAGGCCCTCCAAAAGGGCTGAAATGTATGTCTGGGGTTAGCTGGTTTTCTCCTGCAGAAGGGACCCATAGTAGCACCCCTGACACCCCAAGATCCACACCTTCCAGTACCCCCCAAACCCCAAAAACCCCAAAAATCTCTTCATTTCCAACCCTAACTAAGGTAAAAAATTTCAAATTCACAGTTGTACAAACACAGACCACACAACAGCCCATGAACCCCCAGAAGGAAAAAAATTCACTAGGGCACCCCAAAACATTCAGACCCCCAAAAAACCCCAGGAACCCTAGAAGACCAACCCTACTATGTTACAAACCACCACAAAATCCACTGCCTTCTTCCCAAACCCAACCACAGTCCTTAGAAGCCAAAACCTGGAAAAAACCCAATCTTACCCCAAAAAACCCCCAAAACTCCAGCCCTAACCCCCAAAACCCCACCAAAACTAACCCTAAACATGGCTAGAACCCTGCCCTAACCATTCCACACCTTGGATTCCCAAACCAACCACACTGTCCCAACCCTAGACACCTAACACACAGGTAGGTTACACCTATTCAGAAAAACACTATAAAATCTGAAAAAAAACAAAAACACCCCAAAAACACCCGAAACCAAGACTGCTGAAGCCACAAAACCATTCTAGACCACCCCAAACCCCTAATCTTACCCTAGCGATACCTTCGTTACTAAGCCCCGCCCACTTCTTAACCCTAACGGTTGGGAGTAACAGCAAAGTCAAGTCCAGGTACAAACCACTATTCTACATCCTTCCAAAACCCCAGTCAACCCCAAAAATCCAACCAAAACCACCCCAAACCCCTAACCCTAGCGATCCTTACATACCTAAGCCACGCCCCCAGCCCTAAACCTAGCGCTCGCAACCACAACAATCATAACCCTGGAGAGCACAACCCTAACAAGAAACCCCGAAAACCACAACAGCCCCATCCACCAACCCTACTGAACCCCACAAATCCAACCTACACAACCCCAAACCCCCAACCCTAACCCTAGCGATACGTCATAACCCTAAACCACGCCCCCAACCCTAAACCTAGCGATACATCATAACCCTAAACCACGCCCCCTAGCCCTAACCCTAGCGCTCTGAAACCTAGCATCCATAACCCTAGAAACCAAACCCCTCAAACCCCCTGCCCTAACCCTAAAACCCCCCGAAACCAAACCTACTGAACCCCAGAAATCCAGCCCTAACCCTAGTATCCCCAATATCTTCAACCCATCCCCCCAGCCCTAACCCTAGTATCCCCAATATCTTTAAACCATCCCCCCAGCCCTAACCCTAGTATCCCCTATATCTCCAACCCATTCCCCCATCCTAACCCTAGTGATCGGAGACCTAGCCTTCCTAACCCTAGCAATGAAAACCCTAAAAAACCCAGCCCTAGCCAACTGAACCCCTAAAAACCCTTCCTGGGGACCCCTACACCCCTAACCCTAAAGCCACTAATCACGGGTATCATGTGAACCCCATGAACACAGCCCTGGAAGTCCCTATTCCTAGCTGTATTACATGGTAAAAGAAGGTGCCTATCACTTTAAATTTCGGCTCCCAGACAACACTTGCCCCATAAAAGGTCGACATATGAGAAGTAACCCATAGTAGCACCCCTGACACCCCAAGATCCACACCTTCCAGTACCCCCCGAACCCCAAAAATCTCTTCATTCAACTAAACCTTTCGCTAAAACGGTCTTCAACGTGTGCTTGCAAACCAAGCACAAACCAAGCACACGTAGAAGACTGTTTCAGTGAAAGTATTCTTTTTTTATAAAAGTGATCTCGGCTCAGCTGCAGAGCCGACTGATGCACATAAGACTGTCGTACAACAGCTTCTCCTGCAGTCAGCGTTCAGTCAGGGAAGGGGGAGGGAGGGGGCGAACTTTGAGCGCTATCATCTCTCAAACCATAAGGGTCTGAGAGATGACACTGGGGGCAACAAGTTTCTTTTTAACAAAGCTACAATATGGGGATTAGTAATTTGCAAGTATTACTATTAGTGTTGAGCGAGCATGCTCGGCCGATGCTCGGATCGGCTCGAGCATCGCTCTGCTCGGCACATGGCGGTACTCGTACGAGTACCGCATGTGCTCGCCCGCCATGTTCGGGTCTCCTCCCCGCACGTTTTGCGGCTGCTGCGCAGCCAATAAACGTGCAGGGAGGCTCTGACATCGGTGTAATGCCAGCAGCCATGTTGGCTGCTGGCATTACACTGATTGGCTGGCCAGAACCCGTGGTCGGGTGCTGTATAGCACCTGACCATCGAGTTCGGCTCAGTCTTAGCCAGGGAGAGCTGAGGATAGGAAGGGAAAGTCAGTGTAGGGAGGAAAAAAAGCAAAATTGTGAAAAAAAAGAACCAAAAGTCCTTTTTAGGACTACTGTGTGTGGGGGCAGCAGGTTATTTTGTGTGGGGGGAAAAAAAAAAAAAAAAAAAAATATATATTCTGTTTAGTGTGCAAAGTTGCAGATTAGAGCACATTCTGTTTAGTGTGCACAGTTGCAGATTAGAGCACATTCTGTTTAGTGTGCAAAGTTGCAGATTAGAGCACATTCTGTTTAGTGTGCAAAGTTGCAGATTAGAGCACATTCTGTTTAGTGTGCAAAGTTGCAGATTAGAGCACATTCTGTTAAGTCTTCAAACTAAAATATCAAAGTCACATATTCCATTCAGTGTGCTTCGCCGCAGTTTAGCAGCACATTCTGTGTACTGTGCAGAGTTGCAGAATAGGAAGAAATACTGTTAAGTTTTCAAACTAAAATATCAAAGTCACATATTCCATTCAGTGTGCTTCGCCGCAGTTTAGCAGCACATTCTGTATACTGTGCAGAGTTGCAGAATAGGAAGAAATACTGTTAAGTCTTCAAACTAAAATATCAAAGTCACATATTCCATTCAGTGTGCTTCGCCGCAGTGTAGCAGCACATTCTGTGTACTGTGCAGAGTTGCAGAATAGGAAGAAATACTGTTAAGTCTTCAAACTAAAATATCAAAGTCACATATTCCATTCAGTGTGCTTCGCCGCAGTGTAGCAGCACATTCTGTGTACTGTGCAGAGTTGCAGAATAGGAAGAAATACTGTTAAGTCTTCAAACTAAAATATCAAAGTCACATATTCCATTCAGTGTGCTTCGCCGCAGTGTAGCAGCACATTCTGTGTACTGTGCAGAGTTGCAGAACAGGAAGAAATACTGTTAAGTCTTCAAACTAAAATATCAAAGTCACATATTCCATTCAGTGTGCTTCGCCGCAGTGTAGCAGCACATTCTGTGTACTGTGCAGAGTTGCAGAATAGGAAGAAATACTGTTAAGTCTTCAAACTAAAATATCAAAGTCACATATTCCATTCAGTGTGCTTCGCCGCAGTGTAGCAGCACATTCTGTGTACTGTGCAGAGTTGCAGAATAGGAAGAAATACTGTTAAGTCTTCAAACTAAAATATCAAAGTCACATATTCCATTCAGTGTGCTTCGCCGCAGTGTAGCAGCACATTCTGTGTACTGTGCAGAGTTGCAGAATAGGAAGAAATACTGTTAAGTTTTCAAACTCAAATATTAAAGTCACTTATTCCATTCAGTGTGTGTCACCGCCGTTTAGCAGCCTATTCTGTGTACTCTGCACAGTTGCAGAATAGGAAGAAATATTGTTAAGTTTTCAAACTCAAATATTAAAGTCACATATTCCATTCAGTGTGTGTCACCGCCGTTTAGCAGCCTATTCTGTGTACTCTGCACAGTTGCAGAATAGGAAGAAATACTGTTAAGTTTTCAAACTCAAATATTAAAGTCACATATTCCATTCAGTGTGTGTCACCGCCGTTTAGCAGCCTATTCTGTGTACTCTGCACAGTTGCAGAATAGGAAGAAATACTGTTAAGTTTTCAAACTCAAATATTAAAGTCACATATTCCATTCTGTGTTCGTCACCGCAGTTTAGCAGCCTATTCTGTGTACTCTGCACAGTTGCAGAATAGGAAGAAATACTGTTAAGTTTTCAAACTCAAATATTAAAGTCACTTATTCCATTCAGTGTGTGTCACCGCAGTTTAGCAGCCTATTCTGTGTACTCTGCACAGTTGCAGAATAGGAAGAAATACTGTTAAGTTTTCAAACTCAAATATTAAAGTCACATTTTCCATTCAGTGTGTGTCACCGCAGTTTAGCAGCCTATTCTGTGTACTCTGCACAGTTGCAGAATAGGAAGAAATACTGTTAAGTTTTCAAACTCAAATATTAAAGTCACTTATTCCATTCAGTGTGTGTCACCGCAGTTTAGCAGCCTATTCTGTGTACTCTGCACAGTTGCAGAATAGGAAGAAATACTGTTAAGTTTTCAAACTCAAATATTAAAGTCACTTATTCCATTCAGTGTGTGTCACCGCAGTTTAGCAGCCTATTCTGTGTACTCTGCACAGTTGCAGAATAGGAAGAAATACTGTTAAGTTTTCAAACTCAAATATTAAAGTCACATTTTCCATTCAGTGTGTGTCACCGCAGTTTAGCAGCCTATTCTGTGTACTCTGCACAGTTGCAGAATAGGAAGAAATACTGTTAAGTTTTCAAACTCAAATATTAAAGTCACTTATTCCATTCAGTGTGTGTCACCGCAGTTTAGCAGCCTATTCTGTGTACTCTGCACAGTTGCAGAATAGGAAGAAATACTGTTAAGTTTTCAAACTCAAATATTAAAGTCACATTTTCCATTCAGTGTGTGTCACCGCAGTTTAGCAGCCTATTCTGTGTACTCTGCACAGTTGCAGAATAGTAAGAAATACTGTTAAGTTTTCAAACTCAAATATTAAAGTCACTTATTCCATTCAGTGTGTGTCACCGCAGTTTAGCAGCCTATTCTGTGTACTCTGCACAGTTGCAGAATAGGAAGAAATACTGTTAAGTTTTCAAACTCAAATATTAAAGTCACATTTTCCATTCAGTGTGTGTCACCGCAGTTTAGCAGCCTATTCTGTGTACTCTGCACAGTTGCAGATTAGTAAGAAATACTGTTAAGTTTTCAAACTCAAATATTAAAGTCACATATTCCATTCAGTGTGTGTCACCGCAGTTTAGCAGCCTATTCTGTGTACTCTGCACAGTTGCAGAATAGGAAGAAATACTGTTAAGTTTTCAAACTCAAATATTAAAGTCACTTATTCCATTCAGTGTGTGTCACCGCAGTTTAGTAGCCTATTCTGTGTACTCTGCACAGTTGCAGAATAGGAAGAAATACTGTTAAGTTTTCAAACTCAAATATTAAAGTCACATATTCCGTGTAAGATGAAGAAGGCGGGTAAAAAGGGACGGGGAAGTGGACGTGATCCTGATAGTTCAGGGCGCGGGTCAGGACGCGTAGAAACTGTGCCTGGTGCCAGAGCACAAGAAAGAAAGACATCCACCATACCTAGCTTCATGTCTAATTTTACAGGGCGTCGCAGGACATCACTCTCGAGGTCCGACCACTGCGAACAGGTGGTCGGTTGGATGACAGCTGATACTGCTTCCAGTCGGTTAAGCACCACCCTGTCTTCCACCAAGTCCACTCTCAGTAGCCAAGAGTCTGGTCAACATAATCCTCACTCTGATCATCCTTCCTCCCACCATACACGGTCTGGTCAAAGAAGTGATCCCACACTGGGATATAGTGAGGAGCTCGTCTCATCACCAATCCTTCATTTGACCCTCTCTCCAAGCACGCTTGCAGAGGAACATGACATCTTGTGCCCTGATTCACAACCTCTAGAGGGTACCCAATCACAAGAAGATGACAGATGTGAACGGCATTTAAGGTCAAAGGAAGTAGTGGATGATGATGATGATGATGAGACACAGTTGCCATTAAATCAACCACTATTTCCGTCTCAAGACCTTGTTGAGGAGAATGTTATACAGTTGTCAATGACTGAGTATGTGGTGGGATCAAGACATGAGGAGGATGATCAGAGTGAGGAAGTGGAGGAGGACTTGGTGGACGATGAGGTGACTGACCCCACCTGGGAAGGTGTAGAGCCGAGCGATGACAGCAGTCCTGAGGGTGAGCCATCTGCAGCACCGCAACAGGCTGGAAGAGGCAGTGGTGTGGCTACAGAAAGAAGGCGGACCGCACCAAACCGGCCCGCAAATGTTCCACGGAGCACCCCCTTGCGTAAATCTACCTTGCCAAAGGGTAGGTGTTCCGCGGTATGGCGTTTTTCTAAGGAAAGTGCGGACGACAAAAGAATTGTAGTTTGCAACCTGTGCCACACCAGAATGAGCCGAGGCATGAACACTAGAAACCTCACCACCACCAGCATGATCCGACACATGGCATCCAAGCACCGTAGTAAGTGGGAGGAACGCCTGGATCGCCCATCTGTGTCTGCAGGCCACACCACTGCCTCCTCTTCCCCTGTTTTCGGTGCCGGCCAATCGCCTGTCGAAGGCGCAGGCCCGCATACCTCCCGCCCTGCACCTGTAGCATCTGAAGCACCATCAGCGACCACATCCACTTCCCTGTCCCAGCACAGCGTCCAAATGTCGTTACCCCAGGCATTTGAGCGCAAGAGAAAGTACCCAGCCACCCACCCACAGGCCATAGCACTAACCTCACACCTTTCCAAATTACTGGCCATCGAAATGCTGCCATTTAGGCTTGTGGACACTGAGTCCTTCCGCAGCCTGATGGCAGCAGCTGTCCCTCGGTACGCGGTCCCCAGCCGCCACTACTTTTCCCGGTGTGCCATCCCCGCATTACACCACCATGTGTCCCGTAACATCACCCGTGCCCTGACCAACGCAGTTACTGGGAAGGTCCACTTAACGACTGACACATGGACAAGTGCTTGTGGCCAGGGACGCTACATTTCCCTGACGGCACACTGGGTGAATGTCGTGGAGGCTGGGAGCGACTCGGACCCTGGGATGGCACGGGTGCTACCCACGCCGAGGATTGCGGGCCCTACCTCCATCAGGGTTTCCGCCAGCACCTACGTTATTGGCTCCTCCTCCTCCGTTTCCACCTCCGAATTCTCTACACGCAGCGCCACTCCCCCATCAGCCAGTAGCTGGAAGCAGTGTAGCACTGCAGTGGGGAAGCGTCAACAGGCCGTGCTGAAGCTGATCTGCCTTGGGGACAAATAGCACACGGCCTCAGAGCTGTTGCAGGGGATTAGTCACCAGACCGAGCAGTGGCTCTCGCCACTCAACCTGCAACCAGGCATGGTTGTGTGTGATAATGGGCGTAACTTGGTGGCGGCTTTGGAGCTCGGCAAGCTCACACACGTACCATGCCTAGCGCATGTATTTAATTTAGTGGTGCAGCGATTTCTAAAAACCTACCCCAATGTGCATGATCTCTTGACCAAGGTGCGCCGCGTGTGTGCACATTTCCGTAAGTCATCTACAGCTTCGGCCGGCCTGTAGAAGCTGCAGCAGCGCTTACAATTGCCAGCTCACCGGCTGCTGTGTGACGTGAGCACGCGCTGGAACTCCACCTTCCACATGTTGGCCCGGCTTTGTGAGCAGCAGAGGGCAGTAGTGGAGTACCAGCTGTTACACGGTCGTCGCCTCTCCGTTCAACTTCCTGTAATCAGAAGTGAGGAGTGGGAATGGATGTCAGACCTCTGCGAGGTTTTACGCAATTTTGAGGAATCGACACAGATGGTGAGCGGCGATAACGCTATTATCAGTGTAACCATCCCACTTCTGTGTCTACTGAAACGCTCGCTGCTCACAATTAAAACCGACGCTTTGCATGTGGAAGAGGTGGAAATGGGGGAGGAAGAGCTTACACAAGGTGATAGCCAGAGCACCCTCACTTCGTCTTCTCAGCGACAATTGGAGGAGGCGGAGGAGGAGGAGGAGGAGGAAGACACGGTTGCCTCCGCTACAGAGGGTAGCCATGGAACTTTAGTTCCATCTCTTCAGCGTGGGTGGGCAGAAGAGGAGGAAGAGGATGAGGATATTGAGAGTCATCCTCCTGGTGAGGACAGCGAAATCTTGACTGTTGGTACTCTGGCACACATGGCTGACTTTATGTTAGGCTGCCTTTCCCGTGACCCACGCGTTATACGCATTTTAAACAACACGGATTACTGGGTGTTCACCCTTCTGGACCCCCGCTACAAAGAGAATTTCTCATCTCTCATTCCTCCGGTGGAGAGGACAAGCAAAATGGTGCAATACCAGAAGGTTCTTGTTGAAAAATTGCTCCAAAATTTTCCATCTGACAACGCTGGCGGCAGAGTACGTGCTACCTTGGCCAACCGAGAAGGGGAGAAAAGGGGAGCACACAGCAGTTCCGAGAAAGGCAGGGCAACACTCTCCAAGGCGTGGGACACCTTCATGACACCCCGCCAGCACCCTCACCCTGATGCGCAGCCTAGTGTCACAAGGAGGGAAAAGTTTTGGAAGATGGTGAAGGAGTACGTAGCAGACCGTGTCAGCGTCCTCAATGATCCCTCTGTGCCTTACAACTACTGGGTGTCCAAGCTGGACACGTGGTATGAACTGGCACTCTACGCCTTGGAGGTGCTGGCCTGCCCTGCCGCCAGCGTTCTGTCTGAGCGGGTATTTAGTGCTGCTGGTGGCATCATAACAGATAAGCGTATCCGCCTTTCCACCGACAATGCTGATAGGTTGACACTTATAAAAATGAACAAGGCCTGGATTTCCCCTGACTTCTCCACTCCACTGGAGGAAAGCCCCGGGGGAACATAAAGTCACTTTATATATGTTATTTACAATGATGGGAATACTCTGTATTCCCATTCACCCCTTCCACCCAAAAAACGGGTATATGGTTGACTCTTAATCTTCTCATCCTCCTCCTCCTCTTCCATATGCCCTGTGCTATAATTTTTATATAGGGCCAGCTCACCAGCGGGCCCTGTGATATAATTTTTATATAGGGCCAGCTCACCAGCGGGCCCTGTTTGACAATTTTTATATAGGTCAGCTCACCAGCGGGCCTTCTCATATAATGTTTTATTGGGTCAGCTCTCTAGCGGGCCCTCTCATATAATGTTTTATAGCGTCAGCTCACTAGCGGGCCTTCGCATATAATGTTTTATAGCGTCAGCTCACTAGCGGGCCTTCGCATATAATGTTTTATAGCGTCAGCTCACTAGCGGGCCTTCGCATATAATGTTTTATAGCGTCAGCTCACTAGCGGGCCTTCGCATATAATGTTTTATAGCGTCAGCTCACTAGCGGGCCTTCGCATATAATGTTTAGGATGGTCAGCTCTGCAGCAGACCCTCACCCATAATGTTTTAGATGGTCAGCTCAGCGCACGTTTCCCTCTTAATCATGGCCTCAGTTCTGAAAATCAAGGAAATTTTTGGGAGAATTTGCCTCTGCGCACGTTTCCCTCTTAATCATGGCCCCAGTTCAGAAAATCAAGGAAATTTTTGGGATAATTTGCCTCTGCGCACGTTTCCCTCTTAATCATGGCCTCAGTTCTGAAAATCAAGGAAATTTTTGGGAGAATTTGCCTCTGCGCACGTTTCCCTCTTAATCATGGCCTCACTTCAGAAAATCAAGGAAATTTTTGGGAGAATTTGCAGATGATATACAAGTAAATATACAGCAAATATTGTTTGGTAACAATTTTTCGCCTAAAGTCGTTTTTATTTTCCTTTTTGTGTGTTTTATGGTCAGTCTGTAAAAATGGCGTACTACGGGCGAAAGATCGTTCCCAGCAGCGATGTTGGAGTCCAAGATGCATCCAGACATCCTCCCTATGCTGTCCCTGAACCATTTCTGTGGTGTTTCCATCCTTTTCTGCCATTTTCCTATGGACCAGGCACCCTCCCCTCATCAGAGCAGGGGGTGCCTGGTGTAATGCTCGAGTCCTCCCATTGACTTCAATGGGGCTCGGGTGCTCGGCCGAGCACTCGAGCCTCAGGGGGTGCTCGGTCAGAGCACCCGAACACCCGAGCATTGGGGTGCTCGCTCATCACTAATTACTATCCCTTTAATATTGAAAACCCTTAGGGTGTTTTTCTACAGTTGGAGGGTAATCCCAACACAGACCCCCTCGCTTTCAATGCACATAACCATGCACAATGCACATGACACCACTGATGCGGCCCAAAAAATGCAGAAATGTATGTCTGGGGTTAGCTGGTATTCCTGTGCAGAGGGGACTTCCCTGTCATTTCTGTAAATGGACCTGCTGTCATTAAAGATTTACTGACGTGGTATGTGCACACTGATATGACTTAAAGTTGAATCCTGCTGTAGTTGATAATGTATTCACTGGTTTTACCTACACATTTCCCCATAGACTTTAATAGGAATATGTATAAATTCAGAGATAACATTTATCACTTGCAATAGGATTTGGGCCTGAATGAGAAATCCTAGAGAAACAAAAATTCACACGTGATATTGTAGACCATTAACCACTTGAGTGCCAGAGGGGTATGCAAAGCATTGCAAAGCAATGCTTTGCTTACCTCTCTGGCACTCAAAATGTTAATCTTTATCAGATTGTGAACTAAAAGTAACCTGTCTAGATTACAACATGGTACTTATGCAAACACAGTCATGTTACTGGACAGTTTCCTATGAACACATTAAAGGATCACTCACTAACGCAACCTATCGCTTTATTTAATACACATAGGCTTCGATTCAATTATCTGCAGTTTGCCATCTCCATTGGAGATCAGAGACAGCAGCTACCCTCCCTTAACCCCTTGAGTATCATAGGGATGTACATTACATTGCAAAGTGTCTTCTGTTTACATGAATCAACTGATTGGCAGATAGCCCAGTGTGGACTAGATCAGCTGTTTCAGGTAAGGACAGAATAGTCAGAGAAGTTGTTAAATGTAATGGCCACTTTGCCAGTTTTCTCAAATTCTGATGGAATATGAAGTTGAGTAATGCATTCTTAATGTTATAAGATTTTCAGTGCCACTGGGGTGGGCAATGAAGATCCCTATGGCACTCAAATGGTTAAGGAAGTGATAGTGATGTTTGTGTATCCTCTACTCTCCTCTACTTGTTGTCACTAATACATTGCCAGCATGGTAAAACATTTTCTAAATAAATTATGTAAACCCTACATGCTTATGATTAAGGTGCCTCCCATTACATAGTTAATTCTTAATTTGAAGTGTGTCATATTCCACATGGCAAAGTGATCTTCTCCACACCTCACCAGACACACTTAGCCATTGCATCGACCCTCAGTGGATCTTCTCCCTGGACATTTGGCTTATATTCCAAAACCCTCATCCTTACTATAGGTACAACTGACCTGCCTATCTTCAGTGGTGAATTTCAGCCAGGTGGAATTATACACTAAGGTGTAATAAAAAGGAGGCTTTGTCTCCAGTATGAAACTCTCTGATTCCTATGTTATTCTATGGGCCCACACACTAAGCTCTATCAAGCATGAGCATACCTGGGAACTTGCTGGGTTTCACCCGGAGACACTGGATGTACGGCACTGTCTCTGGATGAAACGGCAAGTTCTCTGGGTAAAGCAATCATCTGTACAATAAAAAATACAACAAAAAAAAAAAAACAACGACAACAGAATAGCTCATGTTGGAAGGCTGATGCTTGCATCCGGGGCAAGTGACCTCAGCCAGCCAATTAATGCACGGGGCAGTAGGAAGATAAGATTGCTTGCTTGCCTACCCGCTTCACGAGAGGATGGGGACGGGTGGATAAGTGTATTCAAACTTTTCATTTAACCCTTTGAGTGCAAAATGGGTACGCAATGCTTTGCGGTTGCGACCCATCTGGCACTCAAAGGGTTAATGCAATCTACTCCCCCCCCCCCCGTGCTTCAGATCTCCGGGTGAGGGTTTTTTTTAAAGTTTCCAACTGTGGGCATGACAGATCTTACTGTATATGCTCCACAGTGTGACATGGGAATTGGAGAATTTATCTCACTGGAAAGTTATCTCCTCTTTATCACACATTAGTGCATCTCCCCTGTAGTCTACAACTAAAGCTCTCCCATAGAATAACATAGGGACTGGAGAGTTTATCTCACTGGAGATGTTATATCCTCTTTATCACACCTTAGTACATCTCCCCTGTAGTCTATAATTAAAACTCTCCAATAGAATAACATAGGAACTGGAGAGTTTATCTCACTGGAAAGTTATCTCCTCTTTACCACACATTGGTGCATCTCACCTGTAGTATATAACTAAAGATCTCCCATAGACTAACATAGGAACTGGAGAGTTTATCTCACTGGAGATGTTATATCCTCTTTATCACACATAAGTGCATCTCACCTGTAGTCTATAACTAAATATCTCCCATAGAATAACATTGGAACTGGAGAGTTTATCTCACTGGAGAAGTTATCTCCTCTTTATCACACCTTAGTACATCTATCCCTGTAGTCTATAACTAATGATCTCCCATAGAATAACATAAGAACTGGAGAGTTTATCTCCCTGGAGAAGTTATCTCCTCTTTATCACACATTGGTGCATCTCACCTGTAGTATATAACTAATGATCTCCCATAGAATAACATAGGGACTGGAGCGTTTATCTCACTGGAGATGTTATATCCTCTTTATCACACCTTAGTACATCTCCCCTGTAGTCTATAATTAAAACTCTCCAATAGAATAACATAGGAACTGGAGAGTTTATCTCACTGGAAAGTTATCTCCTCTTTACCATACATTGGTGCATCTCACCTGTAGTATATAACTAAAGATCTCCCATAGACTAACATAGGAACTGGAGAGTTTATCTCACTGGAGAAGTTATCTCCTCTTTATCACACCTTAGTGCATCTTCCCCTGTAGTCTATAACTAAAGATCTCCCATAGACTAACATAGGAACTGGAGAGTTTATCTCACTGGAGATGTTATCTCCTCTTTATCACACATCAGTACATCTCCCCTGTAGTCTATAATTAAAACTCTCCCATAGAATAACATAGGAACTGGAGAGTTTGTCTCACTGGAAAGTTATGTCCTCTTTATCACACATTGGTGCATCTCACCTGTAGTCTATAACTAAAACTCTACCTTAGACTAACATAGGAACTGGAGAGTTTATCTCACTGGAGATGTTATCTCCTCTTTATCACACATTAGTGCATCTCCCCCTGTAGTCTATAACTAAATATCTCCCATAGAATAACATTGGAACTGGAGAGTTTATCTCACTGGAGAAGTTATCTCCTCTTTATCACACCTTAGTACATCTATCCCTATAGTCTGTAACTAAATATCTCCCATAGAATAACATAGGAACTGGAGAGTTTATCTCACTGGAGAAGTTATCTCCTCTTTATCACACATCAGTACATCTCACTTGTAGTCTATAACTAAAGCTCTACCTTAGAATAACATAGGAACTGGAGAGTTTATCTCACAGGAGAAGTTATCTCCTCTTCATTACGCCTTAGCACACTGCCCCAACACCAAGTACCTTATTAATGTGGTATACATGAGACTAGCAGGCATTATATCATTACATGCCACCAGTAGGGCAAAACACATTACAGAATAAGGTGACCGGAGGGAGATGTGCAAAGATGTGATAAAAAGATGCTGCATTCTCCAGTGAGGTATGGTCTGCAGTTCCTATGGACACTATGCACTAAGATTGCTCCAATCTGAGATATATCTAGTGCATAGGCTCCACAGAATAACATGGGAAATGTAACATTTATCACCCTGGAGAAATTATCTCATATTTATCATAACTTAGTTCATGAAACCCCTGGTACCTTTCATTTAACGTTTAAAGAAAATCACCCCTGCCTTTCACCCCAAATAAGAAAACAACCACTTGGCTTATGCGTTAACCTTTTTTCCCAGCTTTTTAATTTTTTTTTTTTTAATTTTTTGGCGTTGCACCTCCAGTGGTGTTAAATTCTAAGAATTCCATGTTTAGAGCTCATCGCATACCTCGATAAACAATGTGTCACTTCACTGATGCTGGTTGGAGTACTTATCAGAAAGAAAATAAATAATGAATATTCCTGTCAGCACCAGAGATAATTTTGTTGACATTAATAATGACCTGCTGCCCCCTAAATCTTCTCTATCTCTAGCATGCTGCAGTACATTCAGTTTTCACATAAATTTGCTACATGACTTATAAGAACTCACACAAACCAGTTTTGCCAAGCATTTAAAGTGACGGTCAGTCTCCTCATTGAATTGCTGGGAAACCACAAATAGTGATACAATGTAACATTATGCCACAGGACAAAGGCCTGCTCCCACTACAGCATACAGGTCACACAGCACTGTAAGAGTAGTGATACACTACGGGTTATATACTAAGGCTTGATAAAGAGGTGATAATGCGGCAATAACGGGGGACATTCACTAAGCAGTGATAAAGAGGTGATAATGAGGAGAAAAAGAGGAGATGACTTCTCCAGTTTATCTCTTCTTCCATTCCTGTGTTATTCTATGGAGCCTATTCACTAAGTTGAAGAAATCCTAGTGCATGGGCTGCACAGAATAACATAGGAATTGGAGAAGTGATAAACTGGAGAAGTCATCTTCACTTTATTACCTCTGTATCACCGCTTAGTGAATCTCCCCCAACTTCTCCAGTGATATCACTTCTCCAATTCCTATGTTATTCTATGGATCCGATGCACTGAGATTTATCCAGTGTTGGAGATCTTAGTGTATAGGTTCTATAGAATAACATAGGAACTGGAGAAGTGATATCACTGGAGAAGTTATCTCCACTTTATATCCTCACTCCTTAGTGCAACTCCCCCATTGTATCACTATCCCTGCTTTGATAATTCTATACAGAAAGCTCCCTGGAAACAGAAATACAGTGTGGTTACTGCCAGGAACATAACGGTTTAAAAAAAAAAAAGTTGAAGATGAACAAAAGAAATAAAAAAAAAAGTAATGGACTTTACATATTAAAGTAAAGGTGGACTGTCACTTTAAAATGTGCAAATCATGAGACTGTTCTATTAACCCTTTGAGCGCAATATATTGCACACCCCTCTGGCATTCAAAGGGTTAAAGGGAATCTTAGCAATTCTGGAAAAAAACAACAGCACCACACAGATAATGGAGGGGACTGTGCAAATCTGCCGGGTCAGCTCATTTTGTGCTATTATTATTACTAGTGTACAAGCCTGTTTACATGGGCCAGAATTCTGTGCGTTTGGGCAGGGCAGCAAAGGTATAGTGCAGAAGAGGCGTATGCCTTTCTGGTGTCTGATTTAGAAGCCATTGATACTGCATCAAGCTTATTTGATATAATGCAGTTCACAGATAGTGATAGTGATAGCTCTAGTGTTTATGCTGGGCCTTCTGTTAAGCAGAGATGTACTGCCCCAAGAGCTGCCCCAACAATTGCCCCAAGAGCTACCCTAAGAGCTGCAAAGAACTGCTCAAAGAACTGCCCTACGAGCTGCCTCAAATACTACCACTCATCCTGACCCTAAGGAATGTGTACCACCAGTAGAACTATGCCCAGAAATTCCAGAAGTTATAGGCAACCCTAGAATTGAAGTGGATGTGGCAGAATTTAACCATGGGCATTTTTTTTTTTAATTTATTTTTGAAGGAAGACATTATGGGGGAGATTGTTTCCCAAACAAATCTGTATGCAGCCCAATACATTGCCACCAATCCATCATCCTTTGTTGCAAAGCAGTAAATATGGCAACCCACAGATCTAACAATTCTGGGCTCTAACAATGGCTATGGGAATAATTAAAGGGATAGTAATACTTCATTTTAACTTTATTTTATTTTGTAGGCATTAAAAAAACATGAAGAATGATATAAGTCTTATCTCTCAAACCTTTATGGTTTAAGAGATATTCACAAGCAAAGTGTCCCCCTCCCGCCCCTTTTACTGATGTAACACTTTTCAGCCAGGGCAGAAGGGAGCTGCCCAGGTAGACTGCAGAGAGGGACAATCTTCAATTAAGATAAGGGAAAAACCTGAAAAGCTTGTCAAGGGGGGCATGGATTTCATTGTTTTCATAGGAATAAGAGTGTCCCCTTCTGTTATCTGTCTGGTCTATGGACTGCATTCCACATCTGAGAAGAGATGGCTTACACGAGGTAAAAGGGGTGGGAGGGGGAAACTTTGCTTGTGAATATCTCTCAAACCATAAAGGTTTGAGAGATAAGACTTATATAATTCTTCATGTTTTTTTAATGCTTACAAAATAAAATAAAGATAAAACGAAGTATTACTATCCCTTTAAAGAGACAAGCATTAGGTCATACTGGAGCAAAAATCCCATCTGTGATCCCCTATTTCACAAAAACAATGACCAGGAGCTGATATGACATGCTTTTGCGCTTCATGCATTCCAGTGACAAAACCCTGTGCCTCCCAAAAGAACACCCCCAGTATGACAAGCTGTATAAAATTCGCCCCTAATAAATAATTTACAGAAAAAGTTTTCAGAAGTATATACTCCCCAAAAACACATATGCATTGATGAATCCCTAATGAAATAAAAGGGAAGGTTCAGATTCAAGCAATATCTCCCTCTAAGCACTCCAAGTTCGGAGTACAAATTTTATAAATTGTACAAAAGTGTCATGAGGTATACTCAGGCTTTTCAAATTTATGAGGGCAAGGACAGCCAACTTGATCTGCCTGGTTGCCCAGACTATGTGGGAACCAATGGAAAAATTGTTTAGGACCTCATTTACCCCTTATTAAATAACTAGCAACGTGTGACTGTGTTGTCCGTCATGTTATGACCATTGGGCGCACGTGTGTGAAATGCAGACACACTGATAAACACAGACATATGCAACATACAGGCAGACACATACCATACATCCCAAGTGTCCCTCTTTGAGGGCCAAATCCCTCTGTCCCTCTTTCCCACCCTGTTGTCCCTCTTTTTAGGAGGTCAGACTGTGTGCAGGGCCGGCTCCACCTATAGGCGAGGTAGGCGCTAGCCTAGGGAGCACACGTACTGGGGGCGCGGGCATGCAGCGGAGAAGAGCTGCGCCCGCACACACCACGCCGGGAACCACAACACAGTCAGGTCTGTGTTGTTACTGCGCTCCCTTATTGGGTCGGATCTTTAGTAATGCAGAGCGCGCTGGGATTCATGATCTCCCGCCGCGCTCTGCATTACTGAAGAGAAGACTGCGCGGGAGCTACAGGTATGTGATGGGGGGCAAGTTGGAGCTGAGGGGGCATAGTGGAGCTGAGGGGACAAGTTGGAGAGGATGTGGGGCAAAGTGGAGATGATGGGGGCAAGTTGGAGCTGGTGGGGGCAAGTTGGAGCGGATGAGGGTCAAAGTGGAGCTGACGTGGCAAGTTGGAGCTGAGGGGGGGCAAAGTGGAGCTGAGGGGGGGCAAAGTGGAGCTGGTGGGGCAAGATGGAGCGGATGTGGGAGCAAGTTGGAGCGGATGGTGGCAAGTTGGAGCTGCTGGGGGGCATAATGGAGCTGATAGGGGAAAGTTGGAGCTGAGAGGGCATAGTGGAGCTGGTGGGGGCAAGTTGGAGTGGATGGGGGGCAAGGTGGAGCTGATGGGGGTAAGTTGGAGAGGATGGGGGTCAAAGTGGAGCTGATGGGGCAAGTTGGAGCTGAGGGGGCAAAGTGAAGCTGAAGAGGGGGCAAAGTGAAGCTGGTGGGGGCACGTTAGAGCAGATGGGGGGCAAAGTGGAGCTGATGGGGGCAAGTTGGAGCAGATGGGGGGCAAGGTGGAGCTGATGGTGGCAAGTTGGAGCTGATGGTGGCAAGTTGAAGCTGATGGGGGCATAGTGGAGCTGATGGGGGGGCATAGTGGAGCTGAGGCGGCAAGTTGGAGTTGATGGGGGACAAAGTGGAGCTGATAGGGGCAAAGTGGAGCTGGTGGGCCAAAGTGAAGCTGATAAGGGGCAAGCTGGAGCTGGTGGGGGGCATCTCTTACAGGCATCTCCAGACCAGGGGCAGAGTGGCTCAGGGGGCAGAGAGAGGATAATCATGAAAAGAGGTTGGGTATAAGTAGGCAGGGTATAAAGGGGTGGGACACAAGGGGCGGAGCGAAATGGGCGCCAAAATTAGGTTTTGCCTAGAGTGGCAAAAATGCTTGCACCAGCCCTGACTGTGTGGTGTGTATTACTTTGCTCTACAGCAATAAAGCAATAAACTTCAGTATATGTGTTTATACATTAGTCTGTGCAAATAAAATACTTTGGTCTTGCACAAAATCATTTATTCAGTTACATAAATAACCAGTAAAAGGTCATGAAATAACCTAAAATTCTTACTAATGCCCTGCCCACCAGCCACGCCCCCAACAATATCACCTAAAACTACAGTGTCCCTCTTTGGCCATGTGAAATGTTGGGAGGTATGCACATACACACAGTGAGCGGCAGAAACATGCAAAAGACACGCACACACACAGACAGACTGGAGATGCACACATGGACACACATATGTAACAGAGATGTACACAAACACACATGCAACATATATGAGCAGAAACACATGCGCTCATGAGTTGTGCACCCCTCTGGCACTCAAATGGTTAAGGTATAGAGAGGCATGTGAGAGTTAAATAGCAGTGGGAAGTGTATTCATACCTGGGACCTTTGACTTGTGTAGTCCCTAGAGGGGACTGATGTGGTGCTGATGTGGAGAGACAAATGGGGCAATCTGGGTTAAAAGTGGGCGGGGCTTAATCGTGAGTAGGGGGCTGGGCTCAACATAAATGTGGAAAAGTGTTAGTAATAGGCTGGGGAAGGAGGAGAAGTGGGAGGGAAATGCAAGTTTACAGTGTGAGGGGTTTGAACACACTCCCTGAGGGGTAAAACTTGATACAGAACCCTGTGGCAGTCAGTGGGTTAAGTGGGAATCTGATGGCTGTCTGTCCTGTGTCTTGCATGGCAAATGATGACAGTGAAGAAATAATTCAGTAAAGAGGACCTACCTTAACCCTTTGAGTGCAATTTTGTTCCTCTGGTGCTGCACTACAGGTCCTGCTGAGGCCACTGGGAGTCAGGGTGAGTGACTGTGTGTGTGTGTCAGCCATATGTATTTCTGGCTTTGTGTGTGTATGTGGTGCTGTGTGTGTGAGTGGGGGCATGTGTGTTTGGTGCTGTGTGAGTGGGGCATGTGTGTGTGTGGTGGTCTGTGTTTGTTTGTGTGGTGCTGTGTGAGTGGGGCATGTTTGTGTGGTGCTGTGTGAGTGGGGCATGTGTGTTTGTCTGTGGTGTAGGAGCAAGTGGCGTCCATATTGTTTTTTTCTGACTTTGCTAGTGGTGGGCGGGCTGCATAGTGGGGGCGGGCCAACTCCCTGCATGATTGAATCACCCAATAGGAATAGTAACTCCTGCTTTCTGCCTCCCCTGGGTGTGTTTTGGCAGGCACAAAGTCTTCTTTTATATATATAGAAGGGTATCATCTATATATGTATAATTATTATATGAGCCACTTTTATCTAAGTTATTAATTTGTGGCCTGTAGCACTGATAGACGTAATTGCAGAGATGTGCCCAAAGAACTCTTAAATACCAAGCTGAAAAAAGGGACATCCTCAGCTTTGAAGTTAAGTTTAGGGACAAAAAGGACGTATGCTGAACACCATGCGTGATGAGACAACAGTGCCAGTCTCAGAGCGTAGAAAAGATAAGGTACTAAGAAAGCCAGTCTGCATCAGATATTACAATAAACACATGGGGATAAGTGTATCTATGTGATCAACTGATGAATCCTTATCTCAATATGAGGAAATGTAGGGCCTGGTACAAAAGGTTTAATTTTCAAATTGGCAAACGCTACTCCAAAATGCTAATTTTTACAATTTCAACTTTATTTGATTTCCATGTTTTTTGTTTCATCTGACAACTGAAGTAATTCCACAAAGAACTGGTATAATATACTATCTTTTAAAATCCCCCCAGCCACCCAAATGAGAAACACTGAAGAGCGTGTGCAATAGCAAGGGAATACAGACAGAAACCACCACTTACTGTACTGATTTCAATATTGTTATGTGCTTGTTCTGTGATAGATAGGCATCCATTGCTTTTTTTGAAAGCAGCTACAGTATCTGCAACTACAACATCCAGAAGCAAGAATTCCATAGCTTTACTGCCCTTACTACAAAAAATCCCTGCACCATTCTTCTAGTCTTAATGTATGACCTCTCATTCTTAGCTCAGCTCTTTGAGGAAATAATTCATTGGCTAGTTCAGAGGCGTAACAAGAAGCCACCAGGCCCTTGTGCA
This sequence comes from Rhinophrynus dorsalis, assembly GCA_037306005.1. Taxonomy (NCBI): domain Eukaryota; kingdom Metazoa; phylum Chordata; class Amphibia; order Anura; family Rhinophrynidae; genus Rhinophrynus; species Rhinophrynus dorsalis. Next base: position 373,308,767 of record CM074724.1, on the reverse strand, counting down.
AAAATTTCCATTGGGCCCCCCGCCAACCACATTGTGCTCCCCCATTGTCCCCAATCGCCACAATTGCCCCCAATTAGCCACAATTGCCCACAATTTCCTCCACATTGGCACAATTTCCCCCACATTGCCACAATTGCCCCCACGTTGCCCCCAATAGCCACAATTGCCTCCACAATTGCCCCCAATAGCCACAATTACCCCCACATTGCCACAATTGTCCCTAATTGCCTCCACAATTGCCACATTGCTTCCACAATTGCACCCAATTGCATCCACAATTGCCCTCACATTGCCACAATTGCCTCTACAATTACCCCCAATTGCCACATTGCCTCCACTGACACCCTCCGTGCCCATCTCCTACCTCCCTGGCTGGCGTGGAAGGAGAGGTCTTCTGCACAGCTGGATCTCCCGCGCGGTCCTTCAGTAATGCAGAGTGCTGGGAGATGATGTTATCTCCCAGCGCTCTGCATTACTTACTTCAGTGCCAACGGAAGAAGCCTCATCTCAACTATCTCACTTGTTTGTGTTGTCACTTCTGGACTTTTTCAGCCAGGATAACCCGCCTTGCACTCTTGCCATGCTCTCTGAGTGCCTCTGTGCCTGACCTCTCCGCTCCTCTAACAAACACTGCTGACCTCCCTGACTTCACATTCACTAGCCAGTCAATGAGAGAAGAGCACTTCACAAAACTCTCCTCTCTCATTGGCTGCTGGTGCAACAACATGTTGGGAAGGTACTGGGCTGACGTCCGTACCTCCCTGCAGTGCATGTGACTGGGAGACTGTGGCTGCCAACAGGTTCACTCAGGGCTGCAGCTCCATAACATTATTGTTTTATTGGCTGGTCCCTAGGCAGGCACCTAGGTCGCCTTGCCCATGATCTGGCTCTGTGTAAACCCTGGGTATATGTAATTCTCTAGACATACATTTTTTTTTTTTAAAACATACATAATTTGTTTTTTCATGTATATAGGGGGAACAGTATGGGACATGTGCCATGGGGCCGCAGGATGAGAGTGACAGGAGGAGGGTGAGGCAGGGAGAGAGGATGGGGTACAGAGTGAGGTAGAGGGTGCGCAGAGAAGGAAGGAAGGGAGATGCTGAGGAAAAAAAGTTGGGCAGAGACTTTCTCTCCGCCTCTCCAACGCGTTTCAAAGAGCAAAAGCTGACTTCTTCCTCAGGGCCCTGAGGTATGAGATGCTTAAGTCTGTACCTAATAATATGGAAGACTGAGGACTTCAAAATATACGGTGGTGAAGTGAAGTTGAAGTATCCATATTCCCTCTAAGAGATTTGGGTCCGTATTGCTATAATATAATCAGTAAATAGATCTAATATCTTAGAAGGTCGTTATTCTAGCAAAATCTATGTCACAAGGATGGTTAAGACTGTATACACATAAGTATGAATAACCAGAATGAAAGCAGAGACTGAAACTAATTATAAATCTAAGATAGTTTTTCCTTAAAGGGATCTTCTATTTTGGTTATAAGGAACATCGATTTGTGTTTTTACAGTATATTCCAGTGAATCTTCGTTACACATAGAGATACATGAACATTTGTTTTATCCTCATGAGAGAGATTTTTATTGTTTTTTTTCTTGCTTTTATATTTTTCTTTTGAGGGATGATCATCCTTATTTTTTAATGTTTATTTTATTTTTCAATGATGTTGGGGATAATATGAATTTCCATCTTCAGATTGCTAATATAAAGCTTCTGTTGGCAGTAGTGAGTAACATAGCAATATGCGGGCTGCATTGGAAACCAATTTGCAGTAGTGTGTAATGTTGATCTTCAGTTATAGTGGGTAATTGTATCTGATTCTATATGTGAAACAGTGTGTTAAGTTTTCAGAACTCAATGTACGTAATGCATGCCTCCGATTGGGTGCCCTATCTGTGCAGCTAGGAAGGCATATTATTGACCTGCCGACAGTGATAGGTACGGACATTTGTGGATCTTTAACTGGAAATATCGTGAGGTAGGAAACTGAGGTACGTTTCTGATTGAAGCAAGGGTCTGGCTTGGACCTTTATGTTTGGTATCTGTTACAGGGAGTGTCATGTGGTTGATTGGGGGCTGGACATTTGGGACATCCGATACTGGAGTTATTTATGATATGAGTCTCATGTTTATTATTATATTTTTATTAAAGGACATTTTGGATTATTTTTATTAAATCACTGTGTACTCTGTTCTATAAGGGTAACATAGTGCTGATCTGTTTGTCGTTTATGGTAGTCACACATACCCACATACACTGTCTGACCCTCCTCCAGCCTGTTCCACTTCCCACTAGCAGTCACACAGTCCCACATACACTATCTGACCCCCACCAACCTTTTCCATTGCCCACTGGTAGTCACACAGTCCTATATATACTGTCTGACCATCCCCCCATCCTGTTCCACTGCCCACTAGTAGTCACACAATCCCACATACACTCTCTGACCCACCATGCTTGTTCCTCTGGTAGCCACAGATTGACATATGAACAGTCTGACCCCAGGTCTTGTTCCACTGCCCACTAGTAGCCACAGATTTCCCACATGCACTGTCTGAACCCCACTGCCTTGTTCCCCTGCCCACTGGTAGCCATTTATTCCTCAAATACGTCTGCCCACCCTAGCCCTGTTCTTCTGCTCACTGGTAGCAGTGTATAATTAGAACTTATTGAGCCCTGGATATGATGGGCTCCCTTGGATTCTGGGCTCGATCACAAGTGAACTCTGTGTAATGGTCCAATAAGTCCTCGAGTTGACTTAGGCCATCGTGCTGGGTCTCTCTCTCCTGAGATCAGCCACGAACCATCAAATGCACCGGTACTCTGCTCCAATATTCCCAGGATGGTGGTCAAAAGAAGACCCTTGACACCATCCCAAATAAACAAGACAGGATGCCAGTCACGGTCCAGACTAACACACACACTTTATTTTGGCTGAATGCAGCTCTTTTATGCAGAGTTAATACAATGAACAACAATACTTAACAAAGTTAATTTACACAGCACAATAGGTTGAGGGAAAATACAATGGAACCCCTGGAGTTGGGGTAAACACAGGTACAATGGATGGACAGACTCAGTGGGACCTTGGTAATTTAATCTGGGATCAGGAGCGATGGATTTGAGCGACCAATCCGATGGCCGCCTTCTTTCTCCATGTAAAGTCTATGGAGTCCCTTTAACTCCAGTGGCAAATCAGCGGCCAGTATTTCATCAACCGGACAACCAATGAGAGAGAGGCCAACGTTCTGCCATGTTAGTCCTTTAACTCCTTTTCACCAATCAGAAGACGGCCGACTTTTCAAGTCTGGGATGGCTCTTTCATGATACTGTGATGCCATGAACGCAGCTCTCCCAGCTAGATTTAACTCTTATTCCAAAAAGAGGAAAACACGTTGTTTATGAAGACAGTGTTCCAAGTAATGGACTAGGGTCCGTTACACTCTGTATTTATGCCCCTGCATACATCCAACACCACCATGTAGAAGAAGGGTAAAGGCTGAGAGCATGAATGGGAGAAACAGAGCAGGGTAGAAGGAGGCAGACAAAGTACAGGAGAGTGAGAAAGAAGAGGAGAATGGCCCAGCAGTCCTGCCTGCCAGCTAACCCACAGAAGAATTGATTAGATTGTAAGCTCTACGGGGCAAGGACCTTTTATCCTAATGTATGCTCACCTGTTGTTCCCCTTATGACTGCCTATATAAGCACTTAATCACCGCACTTATTGTACCCCTTCGATATCAAATGTTAACTGTAAAGTGCCAAGTACACTGGTCGGTGCTATATAAATAAAATATACAATACAATACAATACAAAAAAGAAGCTTTCTTACCATGATCAGATGTGTTCAGACAACCGAACCTGTTTGATCTGAAGAGAAGAAAACCTGCTTTTTTATTTCCTGGACATCATGTGATCACTTTCCCTGTAATTTAATTGGTTAAAATGGCAAATGAAACAAAAATTGAAACACCTGTCTATGAAGTCGTGTTTCGTATCTTGTGAAATGGTGTGTTTAATAAGAATTCAGAATTTACACAATAATTTTATTCAGGGCTCAAAATTTCCACTCGCCACTAGCCAATGGCGCGTGAAAATTTAGCCCTGGCGAGTAGAAATTCAGCCCTGGTGGGTATGTTATGTATTGCAGTGGCGAGTAACTTTTCAGGTCTGGCTAGTAGCAAAGGACTTCACATTATAAGCCCTGATTTCATTCATACCTAGTTCCATGCACCCAAGGAGTTAAGTGAAAATCACCAAACCATCTAGATTGAAGGACTATGATAGAATGTTCCCAAGTACTGCCAAATAATGTGATTAATAGCTAAATGTGAAAAATTAAAATGCCAAGTTTGCCTGCATTGCATGATTCACACATATGAGTTTGAACCATAGGAGCCTCTCCCAGCTAGTTTACAACGTCGCCAAAATGTGCTTATAATTAAAGAATGAAATATATTGCATATTTTCATCCTGATTTTTGCAATGTAATAGTTGGATTTGAATACATAGTTTCCTATTTTGCAAATTCGCTGGTAGATGATTTATTCTTGACAAATGGCTATTTAAACTCATGAAAGCTAGACATCTCTCCAACATCTTGCCTCGCAATACATTGTAGACATTCGCAGCATCCAAGGACTAAAAAATTGGCTTTTTAAATAGTGGCAATTAACATACCTAGAAACACTTTTGTCCCTAGGTCCCTGAATACCAAGAGGGGCTGGAGATTACAATTTGTATAATTATGTGGGTGGGGCTTAATCTGGTGGGTGGGACTGGAAGGAGGAAGAGCAGGGTTTGCCAGGAAAATGGGTGTGAAGTGAATGGAATGGGGCAAGCAGTGGTGATGGTTACTAAGGAACTCAGCAAACTAAAGAATCAGCCTGTGTTCCTGGAGACCTGGTAATTAAATAATCACAGATACCTAAATAAAATAGGTTTATATCACTTTAAATAGCTAGCCTATGTAAAAATTAATTATTCATATGCTACATGACTAAAATACTATCTTAATTCAACTTGAATTTTTAACTCTTGCAAACTGTTCTGTCCAGAGAGGATTTATTTGATTTTCTTTGTGATGTTATTATTGAGATAAGACCTAAATTCAGTTAATTATTTTGAATCGTGCCAACTGCTCTTATATTCAGAAAGGCTGTTATCTTTGCTCATTTACAGACAATCCTGGACAATCACATCAATATTTCTGTGGTACTCAGAACATATGTACGACTAGATTTAAGGCTAAAGAAAACAAACAGAGAATTTGTACCAATGAGGGCATGAAGTACAGGGTGTTTAACCCCTTAAAGACCCTTCATGTGCCAGGACCATCACGATGGTCACAGCACTTAAGGACTGGTGACGGTCCTGGCATGTCATGGAAATCGGGGGTCCCTGTGCAGCTGCACACCGCTCTGATACCCTAGAATCCATTGTAAAAAAAAATGTCCCATAGTCCTTAATTGCTGACCGCGATTCCGTGGCTGGTCTTTAAGGGGTTAAGTGAATATAACATCAGTTCATTTTTGGTGTTGCTGTTCCTTTATCTCTGAAAGCGGAGTCTTGGGTACTGATCTGGAACTTTCTCAGATATAACAATTAACCCTTTAGAGAGCATAGCCAGACATGATAATGTGTTATATTTTTTAGCATGGGTATTTTTTGACATATCTTTACGTTTTGCATAAATCCAGGGACGTGCACAGACATTTTGTGGGGCAGTGGCTCAAATGAAAAAAAGGGCACTTATCATAATCATTTATTCAAAATATATATTTAAGAAAAGGCACTTTGGACAAAAAGGGCAGGTGCTCAAGCCCCCTTTGGTGTCTATGTGTGCACGTGCCTGCATAAATCTACTATACTAATATGCTTCCTTCCTTCTTTCCTTGCTTCCTTCCTTCCTTTTTTCCTTCCTTCCTTGCTTCCTTCCTTCCTTACTTCCTTGATTCCTTCCTTCCTTTCTTCCTTCCTTCCTTCCTTACTTCCTTCCTTACTTCCTTCCTTGATTCCTTCCTTCCTTCATTCCTTCCTTGAATACTCAAGACAAAAAAGTCCTGATTATTAGTCTTTAGTATATAAAAAAAAATAATGCATATATACAAATATACTACACTAGGGTGGTTTGGGCTTGTTGTGTATTATGTTTTTACACTTAACTCTTTGAGTGCAATGCATTGTCTACCCCTCTGGCACTCAAAGGGTTAAAAAAAAGTGTTGTTGTTTTTTTTGACTATACTGCTAATTAAACCCTTATCCAACAATTATGAAAATTATTTTAATATGCAATGACAGGTTTATTTAACTCCTTGCATGCCAGAGATGTTCTGAATATATATCAGTGACCTGTCTATAATTCAAAGGGTTATATAATTTCTGGGTTTACATATTAGCATTAAAGGGATAGTTAAACATTTTGATGCTCCCAAGCTCTCCTGAACTCTCATGTCTGAGATTTAAAGTGAACCTGGAACCCTAAGACAAGTTTAGTTCTTTTTACAGATAATTAAAATATGCCTTTATGTTGTACTTACCGTTTTTCCAAAAAATACATAGTTTTTGAGAAATTAAATGTTGTGTTTTGGTGGCATGGTGTGGCATGTTATGCTAATTCCCTGCACAGTGTGCTAATTAGATTTGTTTGAGTCCAGACATATTTACTGTGTGGCCTCTGTCAAGATTCATTCATATCACCATGTAGGTAATATTAGTCCAGGTCAGAAATTAATTAGCATAAATTGCCACACTGTGTCATCAGCAGATAAAGGTTAATTTCTCTAAAACTATTAATGTAACAAATGGCGAGCACATTTAGGTAGATTTTAATCATCTTTAACCCTCTGAGTGCCAGAGGGGTATGGAATGCATTGCTTTGCAAAGCATTCTGTACCCCTCTGACGCTCAAAGGGTTAAGGTCAACTAAACTAAGTTTAACCCTTTAAGGACCAGAGTGGCCCTTACAAATGGCTAGCACAACCTTTAGGTAGCTTTTAGTCATCTTTAAAGTGAACTAAACTAATTTTAACTCTTTAAGGACTGGGGGGTGCAACACATTGAGGTATGATGTGTTGTTTACCCCTCAGGTCCTTAAAAGGTTAAGGCGATAGGTCCACTTTAAGAAGAGTACATGGAAAGTGTTGTTCGATGGTGCCTAAGAAACCAGTTCAGGAGTGCTGGTGCATCATGCAACAGTTTAGAGCAGGTGTGGCTGGCTTAAAGGGATAGTAATACTTAAAATAAAAAAAAAATTATGTTGTAGGGTTTATGTTCCCGAATAAAACAAAGGTACTCCCACTGCAGATAGATATTTTATTAAAAAATGATAACAGCTCAAAGTTGAATTTTGTAGGTACAATATCACAGTAGCCTGAAAATTTACAGTGGCGCTGTTGCTACGCCATCCTATGAACTGTTCTGGTCTGTAGACCATAAATCTCCATAGGATGATGTAGCAACAGCGCCACTGTAAATTTTCAGGCCACTGTGATATTGCACCTAAAAATTCAACTATGAGCTGTTATAATTTTTTAATAAAATATCTCTCAGCAGTGGAAATACCCTTGTTTTACTCAGGGGGATAAACCCTTCAACATATATTTTTTTTACATTTTAAGTATTACTATGCCTTTAAGAATGGATGATAGGATTGTATTACAGCAAGAGCTAGTGACAGCAGTTGGCACACCCATTGATTAGAAGGATCTCTGGATTATAAAGTTTACTCCAAGTAGAAGTAAACCTGCACTCTAATGGACCGCACACAAAATGTTATCCTCTCAGAGACCCCTGAACCGACTTACAATGCAACACGCAGTTCACACACAGAACGCCAACAACAAGCTACACTATGAGCTCCCACTTTCAGAACTGTGCCTCAAAAGTGATCACAGCATACCTCCCAAGTGTCCCGCTTTAGGAGGGATAGTCCCTCTTTTAGACCCAAATCCCACTGTCCACCTTTCCCACCCTAATGTCCCTCTTTTTAGGAAATCAGATTGTGTGGTGTGTATATAAGTGTATCACATTACTCCACAGCAATAAAACTCACATTATTGTGTTTATAAATTAGTGTGCTTAAATAAAATACTTTGGTCTTGTTATAAGTCATTTATTAGGTAACACAAGGAGGTGTCAATAGGTCATGAAACAGCCTAAAAATTCTTGTTAATGCCCCTCCCACCAGCAACACCCCCAGCAACTCCCCCTAAAACACAATTGTCCCTCTTTGGCAATTTGAAATGTTGGGAGGTATGTCACAGAAAGATATAAAGGAGTGGGCATTCAATACCAATAAAACTGGGCTTTAATGT